>LR778285.1:3609304-3652885 GCA_902810595.1 Coregonus sp. 'balchen' | reverse complement strand
TCCTTTCCCCGCTTTCCTCCTGTTACTTTTCCCCCAGCTTTCCAGCTGCTAGAAAAAATTTTAAATTTTCTGTACTCTCCCCAAACACTCTTTCTTTCCTCTTCAACCCTCCCCTTTTCCACTCTTTCTCTCTCTCTCTCTAACCTCACCTTTTCACTCTTTCTTTATTTTGTTACACGGAGGTTTTGGGTTTAAAACAATAAGCCTTTGGGTTGAAAAACTTGTGCAGGTTGTTAAAACAGAAACCTTGACAAGCATGTGTTGAAATTCCTATCACCTTGTTATACTTCACTCTTGTTGTTGTGTCCTTTTTTTTTGTACGGTTTAAATGGCGTGCTGAGGGCCCAGATGTATTTTGCCTGAGTGTACCATATTTTTTTTGGGGGATTTTTTTTTCTAAAACAGTTGCAGTGAGTTTTAAAAAAGGTATATCATTTTGTGTCTGAAAGAAATACTGTTAGGGGTACGGTAAAAATTGCTGGCTACGTAGAGCTTTCAAAAAAAGCCAATCACTGTCACATGGATGTCTCCCCCTAGCCCTGCCCCTACTCCTAGCCCCAGCTCCTAGCTCCTAGCTCTTACCTCTGGGACTAGAAAATAAAATACAAACAGGTGGCCATTTCCCCCCTTGGGGAAAGTCCCCACGGGGGGGCTAATACTCCTAGCCCACGGGGGGAAACTACTCGAGCCCACAGGGGGGCTAACTACTCCTGAGTCCACAGGGGGGAACTACTCTGACCCAAAGGGGGGGGCTAATACTCCTGATCCACGGGGGGGCTAAATCTCCTGAGTCACGGGGGGGGGGGGGCAATACTCCTGAGCCACGGGGGGCAAACTACTCCCCACGGCTTTATCATGGGTGAGGCCAAATAAATCTTGCCTTCTATGGTCTATAGGAGCTTCAGAGAGGGCTACTGCACAAACAAACTAATGGGAAAAGGTGAATGGATGCATTTCATATGCCAGTTAGTCCATTTACTCGACCAGTTGTCTGGGTGTAACATGTGTTTTGATATTGTGTGTCAGTGTGGCATGATAATAGTGTTAAGTAAGCATTAGTACTGTACTGACTTAGACATGGGGGGAATACCTACCTGGGGCTCTCTCTGACCCCTCTGTGACCTGCTGAGGTTAGAGGTTAGAGGTCAGCCGGGGTGGAGAGAGAGAGAGGGAGACTGACGGGGTGAGAGGGTCTTGCCAGGGGTGGAAAAGAACACGAGGACAGTGTGTGACAGGGAAGGGTATGTGTGTGTGCGTGTGTGTGTGTGTGTCTGTGTGTTTCTCCCCAGCCCGGTCACACAGCCCTGTTGTCTTGCCAACGGTTTGGCTCCACCCCTGGTTGCTGCTCTGCCCTCTCACCACTCCCATGGTGCCGTTCCCATGACAACCTTCACTTTCTGTTCCTGGATGCTGAACAGAGGGGTTGCCATGCCAACCTTCACTTCCTGGTTACTAACCAGAGGGGGCGGGGCTGAATGACTGGAGATACTCAAGTGAGGACATGCAATGAGGTGCACTGCCGTTACGAGGTGCTGAAATATCTGGGTGTAGGCTATAAGACTACAACCCTTCACCATCTTGGTGTGTAGGGCTAAGACTACAACCCTTCACCATCTTGGTGTGTAGGGCTAAGACTACAACCCTTCACCATCTTGGTGTGTAGGGCTAAGGTTACAACCATTCACCCATCTTGGTGTGTAGGGCTACAGACTACAACCATTCACCATCTTGGTGTGTAGGCTAAGACTCAAACCATTCACCATCTTGGTGTGTAGGGCTAAAGACTACAACCATTCACCATCTTGGTGTGTGGGCTAAGACTACACCATTCACCATCTTGTTGTGTAGGGCTAAGGACTACAACCATTCACCAATTCTTGGTGTGTAGGGCTATAAGACTACAACCACTTCACCATCTTGGTGTTGTAGGGCTAAGACTACAACCATTCACCATCTTGGTGTGTAGGGCTAAGACTACAACCATTCACCATCTTGGTGTGTAGGGCTAAGACTACAACCATTCACCATCTTGGTGTGTAGGGCTAAGACTACAACCATTCACCATCTTGGTGTGTAGGGCTAAGACTACAACCATTCACCATCTTGGTGTGTAGGGCTAAGACTACAACCATTCACCATCTTGGTGTGTAGGGCTAAGGTTACAAGCATTCAGCCATGATTATTGAGAGTGACTGGGTCAGCTCCAGTGGAACGTCAGACTCAGTAATTTCAGTATAATACTCCTTCCTGTCAGTATGCAACTTCTTCTTCTATGTTTTCTGACAGTCAGTGATCTTTTTACTTTTATTTTGTCTGAATATAATAGAATCAACAGTGAACAAAAACACAAAATAAATAAACAAACAGGCCAAACCAGGGATTGGTTCCTCAGGACCAATAGGATCATGACCACTGAACCAGCTGACTCAGGGGTCTCTCGACGCGGTCATGGGCTATTTAGTGCACTAGTTTTGACCAGCGCCCATATGGCTCTGGTCACAAGTAGTGCACTACGTAGGGAATAGGGTACCATTTGAGACGCAGCCACGGCATGTCCTCACGGGTCTCCGTCCTTCCTCATACTGCAATGCATTCTGGTAAACTGTTGTCTTCTGGGATACCGCCAAATGTTTTATTACATTTTTCTCTCACATGTGTGAGGCTGTGTGTTCTTCAGTGTTTCGGTGGGCAGATGTGTTTTGTGTGAGTTGGCTGCCTGGTAGGCATTGATTCCATGGTGCATTCCTTCCTTCCCCTGTAAAAAAAAAACATAGACACTCTCCCTTTAGATATATCTAATAGATAAGGTATATTATAAAAGGGTATATGTTAGAGATATATACTGTAGGCATATACATCAAAATCAGGTGAAGGTAAATACACTGTGATCCCCTCCATATGCCATCATAGCCTGTTGCCACTCAATACCAGATGGCATGGCTATGTTACTCTTTATTCAATGGTGCTTGTATCCTCACATTAAACCAGTATATTTCAATCATTATTTAACTCACACATCTCTTCTAATGGCACGTTTTAGAACAGGCTTTAGCTCAGAGACCTAACATAAGTCTTGTGGCTCGCGAGCATGACACTTGCAATTCCAAGGGTTGTGGGTTTGATTCCCACTTGGGGCCAACCGGTATATATAACATGTATGCACACTTGACACTTTAGATAAAAGTGTCTGCTAAATGGCATATATTATTATATTATATTATATATTATTATATTATATTATATATTATAATTATATATATTATATTATTATCTATATATATATTATTATATTATTAGATTATAGAATATATTATAACTTATTATATTTTATTTATATTTAATATATTAATATTTTTATCTATATTATACTAGATATATTATATTATTCTATTATATTCTTATTTATATTATTTTATTATATAATATTATATTATATCTATATTATTATATTATATTGGTCATGAATACACAGTACATGGTCACTAACTTTAACCCAAGTGGAGACTACCTGAGGAAACATTTGAGACTCCCCAATACGTCCACCCCCCCCCCCCCCCCCCCCCCCCCCCCACACACCTCCACCTCCACCCCAAAGCCACTACACACGTCGAGGGTGACAGGACGAAAGCTTGTCCCTGTTCCTCTGGGTGCTCCTGATAAACCACGGCAGCCAGCTCCACTAACAACAACTACTACACCAGATACCAGTGTCTTTCTGTATCTTGTGCCAGTACAATAACCAAGTGTTTGTCCCAAATGGCACCCTATTCCCTATGTAGTGCACTACCGGGAGCCCAGACACTAGTGCACTATATAGGGAATAGGGTGCTATTTTGGATGCAAGTCTAAGATGACTACACACCAAACAACCTATGTGACATCGGCCAATAACAACATAAAGAGTGAAGCTGGTATAACATAATAATAATAATAATAATAATAATAATAATAAAAATAACAACTGGAGTTACTGTGCCGATGAAGCTGATTCCAGAACCAGAACCAGAACCAGAGGTTGGGTACTTTGTCTGTGAAACTCAATCTCTCGTTCTGAGGAGGACAGACAACAGTGGAAATAAAAGCAAGCTGTACCTGAGCCTGGGTTGGGTGGGGGGTATGTTAACGTGAGCTGTACCTGGGTTAGGTGAGGTGGTTCACCCTTCTTCTTTGTTTGAAGCAAACTGGACCGCTGGTTGGTTGGGTTTGGAATCAGAAGAGAACAGATAATGTAGTGAACGTCCTCAATACCATGATGGGGTTTTAGGGGAACATCCAAAATGACCACTTTATTCCCTACATAGTGCACTACTTTTAACCAGAACCCTTTGGGCCCTATTCAAAAGTAGTGCCCTATGTAGGGAATAGGGTACCATTTGGGATACAGACTAGGTGTGTTGGAGTCAGCTGGACTGATGACATCTGGACACACAGCTACTATTGAGCTGGATAATGTGATCTATAGAGCTGGATAATGTGATCTATAGAGCTGGATAATGTGATCTATAGAGCTGGATAATGTGATCTATAGAGCTGGATAATGTGATCTATAGAGCTGGATAATGTGATCTATAGAGCCGGATAATGTGGTCTATAGAGCTGGATAATGTGATCTATAGAGCTGGATAATGTGATCTATAGAGCTGGATAATGTGATCTATAGAGCTGGATAATGTGATCTATAGAGCGGATAATGTGATCTATAGAGCTGGATAATGTGATCTATAGAGCTGGATAATGTGATCTATAGAGCTGGATAATGTGATCTATAGAGCCGGATAATGTGGTCTATAGAGCTGGATAATGTGATCTATAGAGCTGGATAATGTGATCTATAGAGCCGGATAATGTGATCTATAGAGCCGGATAATGTGATCTATAGAGCTGGATAATGTGATCTATAGAGCTGGATAATGTGATCTATAGAGCTGGATAATGTGATCTATAGAGCTGGATAATGTGATCTATAGAGCTGGATAATGTGATCTATAGAGCTGGATAATGTGATCTATAGAGCTGGATAATGTGATCTATAGAGCTGGATAATGTGATCTATAGAGCTGGATAATGTGATCTATAGAGCTGGATAATGTGGTCTATAGAGCTGGATAATGTGATCTATAGAGCTGGATAATGTGATCTATAGAGCTGGATAATGTGATCTATAGAGCTGGATAATGTGATCTATAGAGCTGGATAATGTGATCTATGATTGCCTTCTTATTAATCTGATTTCTTGCAGATGAATGATTTGTTGCGCCAACACGCTAACCTTTTTCTTGCCTGTCGTTAGTCTTGTGAACAAAACGTCTAGCCAAATGGAGAAATGTCTGCATAAAGAGTGGAAGGGGGCAAATGACCAGGTTTTAGAGCAACGGCAAATGTTGACAAAAGTGTTTCGTGACAGGGTTGAATAGTTCCACATATCTCCATCATCGGATTGGATGATGACATCATAATACAGTCGTGGTCAAAAGTTTTGAGAATGACACAAGTATTGGTTTTCACAAAGTTCGCTGCTTCAGTGTTATGAGATATTTTTGTCAGATTTTACTATGGTATGCTGAAGTATAATTACAAGCATTCCATAAGTGTCAAAGGCTTTTATTGACAATTACATTACGTTTATGCAAGGAGTCAATATTTGCAGTGTTGACCCTTCTTTTTCAAGACCTCTGCAATCCGCCCTGGCATGCTGTCAATTAACTTCTGGGCCACATCCTGACTGATGGCAGCCCATTCTTGCATAATCAATGCTTGGAGTTTGTCAGAATTTGTGGGTTTTTGTTTGTCCACCCGCCTCTTGAGGATCGACCACAAGTTCTCAATGGGATTAAGGTCTGGGGAGTTTCCTGGCCATGGACCCAAAATTTCGATGTTTTGTTCCCCAAGCCACTTAGTTATCACTTTTGCCTTATGGCAAGGTGCTCCATCATGCTGGAAAAGGCATTGGTCGTCACCAAACAGTTCTTGGATGGTTGGGAGAAGTTGCTCTCGGAGGATGTGTTGGTACCATTCTTTATTCATGGCTGTGTTCTTAGGCAAACTTGTGAGTGAGCCCACTCCCTTGGCTGAGAAGCAACCCCACACATGAATGGTCTCAGGATGCTTTACTGTTGGCATGACACAAGACTGATGGTAGCGCTCACCTTGTCTTCTCCGGACAAGGTGTTTTCCGGATGCCCCAAACAATCGGAAAGGGGATTCATCAGAGAAAATGACTTTACCCCAGTCCTCAGCAGTCCAATCCCTGTACCTTTTGCAGAATATCAGTCTGTCCCTGATGTTTTTCCTGGAGAGAAGTGGCTTCTTTGTTGCCCTTCTTGACACCAGGCCATCCTCCAAAGGTCTTCGCCTCACTGTGCGTGCAGATGCACTCACGCCTGCCTGCTGCCATTCCTGAGCACTGGTGGTGCCCCGATCCCGCAGCTGAATCAACTTTAGGAGACGGTCCTGGCGCTTACTGGACTTTCTTGGGCGCCCTGACGCCTTCTTCACAACAATTGAACCGCTCTCCTTGAAGTTCTTGATGATCCGATAAATGGTTGATTTAGGTGCAATCTTACTAGCAGCAATATCCTTGCTTGTGAAGCCCTTTTTGTGAAAAGCAATGATGACGGCACGTGTTTCCTTGCAGGTAACCATGGTTAACAGAGGAAGAACAATGATTTCAAGCACCACCCTCCTTTTAAAGCTTCCAGTCTGTTATTCTAACTCAATCAGCATGACAGAGTGATCTCCAGCCTTGTCCACGTAAACACTCTCACCTGTGTTAACGAGATAATCACTGACATGATGTCAGCTGGTCCTTTTGTGGAAGGGCTGAAATTCAGTGGAAATGTTTTTTGGGGGATTAAGTTCATTTTCATGGCAAAGAGGGACTTTGCAATTAATTGCAATTCATCTGATCACTCTTCATGACATTCTGGAATTTATGCAAATTGCCATAATCAAAACTGAGGCAGCAGACTTTGTGAAAATTAGTATTTGTGTCATTCTCAAAACTTTTGACCACGACTGTAGATTCCAAAACAGCTCTATGGAAAAGCGTAAATGCAGACTCACTCTATGAACACCCCATTCCCTGGTTCTGACACCATTTTCCCAGCATGCCTAGAGCTCATCGTGAGGTGGCCCGAAAAAAAATTAGCATGTTAACGCTCTCTCTCTCTTTCTGTACAATACCGCCACTCTCTCTCTCTTTCTGAAATCTCTGAATGCATTGATGTGTAGCAGGCCATTGCAATATTTGGTTCCATTCGGGTTCCATTCGGTTTAGTTCTGTGTATTTGTATCATGGCCATCATCAGTTCTCAATTAGAGCCAAAATGCTCAGATAACAAAAAAAGGTGCATTTTAGTTTGTTAATAAATAAATGGTGCTGAACGCTGATCTGGAGGTGCTAACACCACAGAGACTGCTGAGTCTCTCTGCCTCCCTCCCGCCCACGGGTCTCTCTCTCTCTCTCTCTCTCTCTCTCTCTCAGAGCATGGCCTTGCCCTCCGCCATCTGAGGGAGCTGCCTGCCTCCAAAAAACACTCAATGCTCGGGGAGAACAAGCAGAGACCTCAACCCCTCACAGTTTACAGCGAAACACAACTCTCTCTAAACAAGGTGCCACCACTTTAGGATTTTCTCATTCAATCTGCACAAAACAACTACAACAACAGTTGTCTTAAGTTAATGTAATGTGTTATTATTATCATAATGTTTTAAGCTTTCATTTCAATTGTAAATGATCCAATCTGCACTAGGATGATTTATTTTTGCTTTGAGAGGGTAAAATAAACAAACAAATAACAAAATGCATAATTTTGGCAAGCACCCAGGCCAGAGGCATAAAGCTCTTCTGATCAAAGGAATGTGGGTCAAAGTATAGAACGTGATTGCTGTGTCGTACTACTCCTGTCATCTCTGTGTCCTAAACCTGTATGTATCTATTTCTGTTGTTACTGTAGAATTGGTTGTAATATTTTGTTAAAAGATGGATTTAATATTCCAATCAAGGCGACTAAGGTTATCAATTAAGGTATTAATTGCTGCTGATTTTATGACATTATTATCGATACTGTTGGGGAATATTGGTTAGTTAAATATTGATTACATTTTTTTGACTGTGTTAGATTGTTAAAGGGCGACTGCACTTCCTGATTTGGCCTCATTTTAGATTTGGTTCATTAAGAAATGCTAGCGACTGAATTGAAACGTGAGTTGGTTTGGGGGTGTGGTTTGATGTGGGTGTCTCTTGTGTGTGTTCACAGATGGGAAGAGTTAGCCAAATTATTTCGCCAATTAGCTTCAGCGGGCTGGTGTGCGACAGCGGCAAAGTTGGTTTGACTTTGGATAGGCTATCTCTGGGGATAGTTAGGGACCGTCAATAAAACACAATGTAAATGGGACAATGTGTTATTGTTGCACATATTTTAGTTATCTCATTAAATGCTTTGAATATTTGTATATGAATTTCAAAAATGTATAGCTGACTTGAAGTTTTTAAGTAATCGAAATTTGGAGCTATTTACTTTTTTAAATATTGTCCCATGGGTACATTGTATAATTTACTGATGGTCCCTAACTAGCCCATTAGCGATATCAAATGTCAAACCAAATTGACCATGGGCCACATGCAGCTGTGCTCCGAATTGATGATTACTTGGGTGCTGCCAGCTGTGGGCATGTGGGCAGGATAAAAATAAACCCAACCCACGGAAAACTGTTACGGTACCCTTCGTTCAGTGGCATACCATTTTGTCCTATCATATCGCAAATCTCTGTTTTGGACGAGACTGACTTTATGACCAAAATTACACAATAATAAATGTCTGTGACTCATATCGATGCCACGTAGGCCATTTCCAAAATGAGAAGTTGCTTTTTTAAGGGGTAGTCGCTCTTTAATGTATTTCACAATTTTATTAGGATACGCCTATATAATTTGTCTAGGGGTGTATTCAAAAAGGTTGGCACAATGTCAGTTAGAAAACTATTTGCTACAAGCCTAGCATAATTACGATGAAAATAAAAATCAAACAACTCATGTTGAGATGATACGGAATGTTTTATTTGTTAAATATCAAAATGTAGTAAATTGTTTCCTGGAATCCCCGTTCTTTAAAAAATAGTAACTGATGTCCATTTGTACTAAACCCTTTACTTTGGGGGGATAATATATAAAAACAATATTACTACTATGAAACACATGGTGCTAAAGTTCTATTTGTATGTTTTTGGTTTTTAGATGAAAAAATATATAAATATTATGCTGAGAAATGTCATGTCAAGCCTTACTGTAGATCAGACTGTTCATCATCCCAGAAGATAAAATAAATATAGTGTTTGAAAGTGAAAACAAATATACCAGATGATATTGTATACTGTATTCACCTTTTGACAGATCGAACATGTATATGTACTGATGTGTGTGATGTATGATATAAAACAGTAATGATAGTTTTCCCTGTTTATTAAAGAGTTATTACTAAGTTGCTCTCACTAAGTCTTATTATTATCACAACGTTTTTAAATGTTGGGAATTATTACGTCAGAGGCCGCATCTGAAATGGAACCCTATTCCCTACACAGTGCACTACTCCCCACAGGACTCTGGTATAAAGTAGTGCACTACTCCCCACAGGACTCTGGTATAAAGTAGTGCACTACTCCCCACAGGACACTGGTATAAAGTAGTGCACTACTCCCCACAGGACACTGGTCTAAAGTAGTGCACTACTCCCCACAGGACTCTGGTCTAAAGTAGTGCACTACTCCCCACAGGACACTGGTCTAAAGTAGTGCACTACTCCCCACAGGACTCTGGTCTAAAGTAGTGCACTACTCCCCACAGGTCTCTGGTATAAAAGTAGTGCACTACTCCCCACAGGACTCTGGTATAAAAGTAGTGCACTACTCCTCACAGGACTCTGGTATAAAAGTAGTGCACTACTCCCCACAGGACTCTGGTATAAAAGTAGTGCACTACTCCCCACAGGACTCTGGTCTAAAGTAGTGCACTACTCCCCACAGGACTCTGGTCTAAAGTACTGCACTACTCCCCACAGGACTCTGGTCTAAAGTAGTGCACTACATAGGGAATAGGGTGCCATTTGGGATTAATCCAGAGATATACAGTGAGGGGGAAAAAAGTAGTTGATCCCCTGCTGATTTTGTACGTTTGCCCACTGACAAAGACATGATCAGTCTATAATTTTAATGGTAGGTTTATTTGAACAGTGAGAGACAGAATAACAACAACAAAAATCCAGAAAAAACACGTCAAAAATGTTATAAATTGATTTGCATTTTAATGAGGGAAATAAGTATTTGACCCCCTCTCAATCAGAAAGATTTCTGGCTCCCAGGTGTCTTTTATACAGGTAACGAGCTGATATTAGGAGCACACTCTTTAAGGGAGTGCTCCTAATCTCAGCTTGTTACCTGTATAAAAGACACCTGTCCACAGAAGCAAGATTAGGAGATCCACTACATAGGGAATAGGGTGCACTACATAGGGAATAGGGTGCACTACATAGGGAATAGGGTGCACTACATAGGGAATAGGGTGCACTACATAGGGAATAGGGTGCACTACATAGGGAATAGGGTGCACTACATAGGGAATAGGGTGCACTACATAGGGAATAGGGTGCCATTTGGGATGCATCCAGAGATATAGAGTGTCAGACAGGAGATACAGTGATGCGACAAAAGGCCAGTAAGAGGCTTTACTTGAAATATTGTTATAATGGTATAACTCCTGTATCTAACGTGAAGTGAAATCAAGCCTCAGTATAGGCTACCCTCTGTGCTGTTATAGATCACCAATAGTGATTTATTATCAGCTATTTCTGTCTAAATTCATTTCAATAAATGTATCTATTTATATAATAGAAACACCATATCCCTCGAAAGGGATTGTGTGTGTCACATATGATAGCCTACATTGACAGGCACTAGCTATTCATAAAACAAAAAAAAAGGACAAATAATAATACACAATATGAAATATAGAGCGGTTTTGAGGAGGGCTTAAAAGACAGATGTGTGCTGCATCCACCACCATGATAACGTCTCATTGGCACCACCTGGTGGCTGCTTTGTCAAACTTCAGTTTCAGGGGATGGGGAAACCGCCACTGGATTATGACTGTCAAAAACAGATTGGTAAATGTTTTATTAGAATAGTTAGATTAGATAAATACATGTATCATCTATGGTGTCGTCGTGAATTAGAAATCGTTTTTCCTTGATTTGCAATTGCTACAGATATTGTACACAATTTGTTTGGAACCTTTAATCTCAGATTTACTTCCAGTCTGCACGTGTTTTTGTAATCGCACTTCATTCTCGCTCAACCTGTAAAATCTGTCAAACATCAGTGGAGGCTTCAGGTATATGCTAGCCTCAATTGAAAACCATCTTGCCGATACATTTGTGACGTAGTGTTTAAATAATGCATCTGTTTTGCAAAGATATCAACATCAATTTGGCTAAACTTTCTGATGCAGCGTGCAAGAATAACTAAGTACTTCCGATTCACGGATTTTTCGAATCCTTCAGAATGAAAGTCCCTCCTGCATACTTTGAAAAATGAATAATTACGGCGAAAATTATGGAAAATGTGCACAATTATCGATATATTTTATACTAATTATCATACAAATAATAATTACAAGTATTTTTTATAAGATATGTCATTTATTTGTTCATTTTTTCAAGCCTAAATGGTAAACAATATGTTTTTTGTGTGTATGCCTACCATTTTTGCACCATACAAAATTACACTTGTAGTTTCCAAATCCAGAGTTTACACCCAGAGAAGTGCTCCTGAGATGGAATGGACCCCCCTTGTACTGTGACACAACGTACAGATAATTTTGTACAGTGCAATATGTATGTCCAATATGAAAAAATTATTGGATTTAAGTTGATGGGTCACTCTATAAGGGCCGCCAAATGAGCAGCGATGCTCCTTGGGTGGTACACTGTGGATTTGGAAACTAGAGATGCTCATGAGTAGAATAGACCCCCTTTTTACTGTGACACAATGTACAGGGAATTGCGTACTATGGTGCAGTATGTCCAATATTAAAAAACGTACTGAATATTGTGCAATACGAATGGGCTAATTAAAAATGGGATTTAAAAATGTTTTCTAAAGTTGATAATTATAATAATATTATTAATATTGTTATTATTATTATTATTAATAGTAGCATTATAAATTGTTTTGTATTACTGTTGTTAACATGACAAATATCTAGTAATCATACCTTTTAACGTTGTTAACAATAATGTCAATGTTATAGTATTATTTGTGCTATAAAAGCGATTAATTGTTGTATATTTTTCATATTGTTAAACAAAATTCTAAGTCTTAACATTTCCTCATAAAATGTTACGAATTTTGACCATTTCAACTAGTTTTCACCATCTTCATTGCCGGACTTTTATTTTGAAGGAAAATATTCTTGCTACCTGAACGGAGGCGCTAGCTAGACAGCAATATAAATTAGCTAACGTTAGCTTTAGCTAGCTAGCTTAATCTCAGTCGTTTGTTGATTACTCAGGGATGGTCGCTACTTTATTCTATTACTTGTATAGCCTTCTGTCGGGAATGAAAGACAGATGATTGTACGAGCTAAAATGATCTAATATCAGCCTACGTCGTTAGCCAGCTAGCTAACGTTAGATACCTAGCCAGTAGTCTCGCTTTGCCACACCTCCAAAATCGTTGTTGTCATGCCTCCCTTCTTCTTCGTCGTCTATGATATATTGGCGGTCCGCAAACCAACTTTAAAGGTGCATGCCGCCACCTACTGTGCTGGACTGTGTGGTCAATCACGGTTGACAACATTTCTAAATCCTCCTACCTAACTCAGTACTTCTGAGAAAATAAAAAAGATTCCTACTAACTTCTAATAGACCCTCCCCCATCCCAAAATCACTTCCAAACCCCCCCCCCCCCCCCAACCCCGTCCAACCTCAATGACCCTACACTTCAAACGTCCCTCTCTTCAACATACTTACAACAATATAACAACACATGCTCCACCGTTTCATCGACCATACACTCCAGACACAAACCATTCACATGTTTGCCAACCAGATGTAATGATGAGTTCCTAAGCGCAATCGAGCAAACACCACCTCTTCCTTCCAAATCTGACCTTTGAATCTTGGTCCACCGACCTTTCTTTGGAGGGCATATAAATGCCGGCCCTTGTGCTCAGAGTCCCATCTCTTCTGCCACACATCTATCAAAATGGCTCTGATCTTACCTGTGTCCTCACCTCTACCCAGTGGAACATTAATATCAATTATATCTCGTTTCAAAGCTCTTTTGGCTAACTGGTCTACAATTTCATTCCCTTCCACACCCGAATGTTCTGGGACCCAGCAGAATGTCACTACTACACCCAGTCTCTCAATTCTCCATTATAACATGAATACCTCCAATAGCAGGTAACTCCTATTAGATTTACCAGATGATAAACTATTCAATACAGACAGAGAATCTGAGCATACTATAATTCTAACAGGTTGTATTGCCAACGGTTCAACTGAGTATACTGACAGTTCATCTGTTAGTCTTCTACATATCTGCACATCAAATTCAGGAACGTAAACGCCTGCTCCTGTGCGCCCACTATCTGGGTCCTTGGATCAATCTGGGTCCTTGGATCAATCTGGGTCCTTGGATCCATCTGTGTAAAGTGGTAAAAAAAAGCATAAAAACTTCGACCAGTGTAATTGTCAACCAGTTTCCCTATATCACTGACTTCTGACCAATCTTTCATTTTCTCTACCAAGGTTAGATCAACAACAGGGTCTGGGAATAACCATGGAGGAACATCCCCTATCAGGAGGAATGGGCCAAAATTCACCCAACTTATTGTGGGAAGCTTGTGGAAGGCTACCCGAAACATTTGACCCAAGTTAAACAATTTAAAGGCAATGCTACCAAATACTAATTGAGTGTATGTAAACTTCTGACCCACTGGGAATGTGATGAAAGAAATAAAAGCATAAATAAATCATTCTCTCTACTATTAATCTGACATTTCACATTCTTAAAATAAAGTGGTGATCCTAACTGACCTAAGACAGGGAATTTTTACTAGAATTAAATGTCAGGAATTGTGAAAAACTGAGTTTAAATTTATTTGGCTAGGGTGTATGTAAACTTCCGACTTCAACTGTATATACAGCAATCAAATACCAAATCACATCCCAGAAAGCCCCTCAATCCCTAACAGGTACCATATACCCACACATGTATAAATCAGGAACGTACAGCTACCTTGTACACATTGTAAAATATAAAACAGTATTCAGAACATGACCTACCCCTTGCATCACATTATCATACTGGGAAGACCTGACGTAGCCGTATCTGCAAGCGGGGCCAATAACAACAAGCCTTATTGTCATCGGAATTGAACCAACCAATAAGAGTGCTTGATCATTAAATACACATTTATTTAGAGGCAAGTGGAAACATAACCAACCCCTCTTACACTTGCACTCATTCTAAACAATGCAATTTTTTTAAACTTTTGGCAAAGCGTCAAGTCTATAAAACTTAGTGCACTGTGTTCATAACAGATTTTAGTTTTGGGAACAGAACAATTTATTGAGATCAGATTTTTCATAGATGAGAAAATTAACAGAATGTCGGCCCATTTTCACCTAGTTCCATCCTCTCCACTACCCGCAACTGGACTTCCTCTCACTACCATATTTGGTAGTGAGAGGATTCTTCATCTTCTTAGGTGAGGTTTAACGTGGTTGGCATCCAATATGTTGCGTTACCGCCCCCAACTGAACTATAGTATAGATCCATTACACTTTGTGATACAAAATGGGAAAGGCGAACCGGGAAACATAAAAAATAAATAAAACAAAAATAAACATATTTTAATTACCCTACCAACTAACCCTACACTCATTAAAACCCATCACCTTATACCACTACTTTAACCCCGTCTGATGCTACCCCACAACACATCTATTTTCTGTGACTTACAGTGCCTTGCAAAAGTATTCATCCCACTTGGCGTTTTTCCTATTTTACAGACGCTCTTATCCAGAGTGACTTACAGTTAGTGAGTGCATACATTATTTTTTTATTTTTCATACTGGCCCCCCGTGGGAATCGAACCCACAACCCTGGCGTTGCAAACGCCATGCTCTACATCCCTGCCGGCCATTCCCTCTCCTACCCTGGACCAATTGTGCGCCGCCCCATGGGTCTCCCGGTCACGGCCGGCTACGACAGAGCCTGGATTCGAACCAGGATCTCTAGTGGCACAGCTAGCACTGCGATGCAGTGCCTTAGACCACTGCGCCACTTTGTTGCATTACAACCTGTAATTTAATTTAATTAATTTTTATTTGGATTTCATGTAATGGACATACACAAAATAGTCCAAATTGGTGAAGTGAAATGAAAAAAATTACTTGTTTCAAAAAATTCTAAAAAATTAAATAACGGAAAAGTGGTGCGTGCATATTTATTCACCCCCTTTGCTATGAAGCCCCTAAATAATATCTGGTGCAACCAATTACCTTCAGAAGTCACATAATTAGTTAAAGAAAGTCCACCTGTGTGCAATCTAAGTGTCACATGATCTGTCACATGATCTCAGTATATATACACCTGTTCTGAAAGGCCCCAGAGTCTGCAACACCACTAAGCAAGGGGCACCACCAAGCAAGCGGCACCATGAAGATACAATCCACAGAGCTGGGCTTTACGGAAGAGTGGCCAGAAAAAGCCATTGCTTAAAGAAAAAAATAAGCAAACATGTTTGGTGTTTGCCAAAAGCCATGTGGGAGACTCCCCAAACATATGGAAGAAGGTACTCTGGTCAGATGAGACTAAAATTGAGCTTTTTGGCCATCAAGGAAAACACTATGTCTGGCGCAAACCGAACACCTCTCATCACCCCGAGAACACCATCCCCACAGTGAAGCATGGTGGTGGCAGCATCATGCTGTGGGGATGTTTTGCATCGGCAGGGACAGGGAAACTGGTCAGAATTGAAGGAATGATGGATGGCGCTAAATACAGGGAAATCCTTGAGGGAAACCTGTTTCAATCTTCCAGAGATTTGAGACTGGGACGGAGGTTTATCTTCCAGCAGGACAATGACCCTAAGCATACTGCTAAAGCAACACTAGAGTGGTTTGAGGGGAAACATTTAAATGTCTTGGAATGGCCTAGTCAAAGCCCAGACCTCAATCCGATTGAGAATCTGTGGTATGACTTAAAGATTGCTGTACACCAGCGGAACCCATCCAACTTGAAGGAGCTGGAGCAGTTTTGCCTTGAAGAATGGGCAAAAATCCCAGTGGCTAGATGTGCCAAGCTTATAGAGACATACCCCAAGAGACTTGCAGCTGTAATTGCTGCAAAAGGTGGCTCTACAAAGTATTGACTTAGGGGTGGTTAATAGTTATGCACGCTCAAGTTTTCAGTTTTTTTTTGTCTTATTTCTTGTTTGTTTCACAATAAAAAAATATTTTGCATCTTCAAAGTCAATGTTGTGTAAATGAAATGATACAAACCCCCCCAAAATCAATTTTAATTCCTGGATGTAAGGCAACATAATAGGAAAAATGCCAAGGGGGGGTGAATACTTTCGCAAGCCACTGTACGTTCCATTTCTGCTGATGTACAGTTGATAACCATTGCTATGAACGCTAAGAAGCCAACTTTACTGAAGCATATATCACTCATTGGCCCATCCCTCTGTGCTGGCACAGATCTAATATTCACAGGGATCATCTGAACCTTGACCCTTGACCCTTGACCCTTGACCCTTGACCCATCCTCCTCTACTTTCTTCACTGCTTGTTTGTAGGTGACCAAATACTTATTCTCCACCATAATTTGCAAATAGATTCATTAAAAAATCCTACAATGTGATTTTTCTGGATTTGTTTTTCTCATTTTGTCTGTCATAGTTGACGTGTACCTATGATGAAAATTACAGGCCTCTCTCATCTTTTTAAGTGGGAGAACTTGCACAATTGGTGGCTGACTAAATACTTGTTTTCCCCCACTGTAACAGGTGTAGCGAAATGCTTGTGCTTCTAGCTTCGACAGTGCAGTAATATCTTACAATTTCACAACATATACCCAATACACACAAATCTAGTAAGGAATGGAATTTAAGAATATATACATATATGGACAAGCAATGACAGAGCGGCATGGACTAAGATACAGTAGAATATTATAGAATAGAATGCAGTATATACATATGAGATGAGTAGTGCAAGATATGTAAACATTATTAAAGTGACTAGTGTTCCATTTCTTAAAGTGGCCAGTGATTTCAATAGGCAGCAGCAGCCTCTAATGTGCTAGTGATGGCTGTTTAACAGTCTGATGGCCTTGAGATAGAAGCTGTTTTTCATTCTCTCGGTCCCAGCTTTGTTGCACCTGTACTGACCTCGCCTTCTGGATGATAGCGGGGTGAACAGGCAGTGGCTCGGGTGGTTGATGTTCTTGATGATCTTTTTGGCCTTCCTGTGACATCGGGTGCTGTAGGTGTCTTGGAGGGCGGGTAGTTTGCCCCCGGTAATTTACATTTACATTTTAGTCATTTAGCAGACGCTCTTATCCCGAGCGACTTACAGTTAGTGAGTGCATACATATTTTTTTATTTTTTCATACTGGCCCCCCGTGGGAATCGAACCCACAACCCTGGCGTTGCAAACGCCATGCTCTACCAACTGAGCTACATCCCTGCTGGCCATTCCCTCCCCTACCCTGGACGACGCTGGGCCAATTGTGCGCCGCCCCATGGGTCTCCCGGTCACGGCCAGCTACGACAGAGCCTGGATTCGAACCAGGATCTCTAGTGGCACAGCTAGCACTGCGATGCAGTGCCTTAGACCACTGCGCCACTCGGGAGATAAATGCGTTCGGCAGACCGCGCCACCCTCTGGAGAGCCCTGCGATTGCGGGCGGTACAGTTGCCGTACAAGACGGTGATACAGCCTGACAGGATGCTCTCAATTGTGCATCTGTAAAAGTTTGTGAGGGTTTTAGGTGCCAAGTCAAATTTCTTCAGCCTCCTGAGGTTGAAGAGGCTCTGTTGCGCCTTCTTCACCACACTGTCTGCGTGGGTGGACCATTTCAGTCTGTCCCTTCCATTTCACCTCCAGAACTCGAACTGGTGTCCGTCACCTTCCTCGACGTACCCTCTCCCTTGTTATTACCCAAACCCATCTGCCTCCCTCAGTCTTTTCAACCTCCTCTCTCTTTTGCCTGCAATCCTCCTCCCTTAACCAATTATCTGACTCCTTCTGAAAATATTAAACTTTTCCAAGCCAAAGTGTATTTTTAGTCTCCTCGAGAGACATGCTAAGCCCTGTACTCCACTTCAAACACAATTACTCTATTTTCCGCCCTTCCACCTCGCTCATTCATACCTGAGAAAATATTTTAAACGGTGTGGCCGACAGTCAAACGTCACAACACGTTCAAAACCGCGTTTGTATTAAAGGACCCCAAAAAACGGAGGCAGTGGGAGAACCTATTCAAGTAAGTAAATACATGTTTAAAAAAAAATTTTAAACTAAACAATGTATTATTAGTTAGCTAGCTAACTTTACACACTGTTTAGCTAAGTGAATTAAATGTCACCAGCTAGCTAACTTCCTATTAGCTATCTATATTGATTTAATCATTGTAAATAGAAAACGGTCTCCAAATGCATTTGTAGATAACAGCCATGGAAGAGGGTGAAATTGCACCTCCAGCTGTCAGTAAAGGGAGAGTGCAGGCTACTGGACAGGGGGGGTCATTTTGTGGGAGGACATTATGACAAATTCTCCAGTCCCCAGAGGGGAAAACCTTGAGAACAGAGAGATAATAGCAACATAATATTCAGTGCTATCTAATTTGAGTATAACGAAGCCTGCTTCTTTGTGACATTTTCTGTTCTCAAATATGGAAAGCTGTGAAACCCTGTTAGCAGATGATAGAGGGAGGGTCCCAATGAATGTCCCAAGAGACTAAGTGTATGTCCTGTTTGCCATTGGTTAAATGTGTAGGCCTACCTTATGTTAGCAAATGTTGTATACAAAAAACTACACTTAAACATCACACACAATGTATAAACCTATTAGAATTGGAGCAGGCCAACCCTGCTGGAGGTCTGCTGGGTGTGCAGGGTTCTGTTTCAGCCCAGCAATAACACATCTGATTTAACTTATCAAAATCTAATGAGTTGATAATCAAGTGTGCTATTGCTGTGCTGGAACAGAAGTCTGCTCACCCAGTAGATCAGGGATCAGTGGAGCGAGGTAAGTGTTATGGAGTTTTTTTTTTTTTTTCACCTAAAATTATGTTTTTAGTAATAATAACCTACTTGTTACTACTATTGTCGTTTAGACTACGATGTCTAATCTTCACATACCAGTTAGATTATTTGTACATTTTGAAGTGACGAAGTGTTAATTATTTGAAGTGAAGTGTTTAAACTTGTTTTAATTGTTAAACTATTATTCAAAATGAACTGGCGTCAATGTCGATTAATCACAATCCTGCAATAAAGAGGGGAAGGGCTTCTGTCTCTAACGGGTCTGTGTTTCTCAAATGAACATTTCCTGTTTGTCTGGTTGTAAGATCTCCAATCCGATGAGGTTCATTTTATTTAGCAATGTTGCTTGCAAAAAATGATTTCAGTTGTTCCCATAGTTACAATGCAACAGTACATGGTTGCCCCTATGTGTCACTGACCCTGGATAAGCTAGCGACTGGGCTAACACAGCTAACCGTTTAGGTCAATAATATGCTGTTTTTATAAAATGTTGGTTGGCTTTGTAATCGTGAGATAAATGTAACTATCTAGTAGCTAGCTAGTTAGACTTTTCTCAAAACAAACCTCATTGTGGCTAGCTACTTTTTGTCCGCCATGCTAGCCTTTACAGCCAAATATAACTTCAGAAACGTCAACATTTTAAATATTGATATGACAATTTTTCCCCTCTCGCTGCAGCTTCAGCTCATCTCGAAATACACTACATGACCAAAAGTATGTGGACACCTGCTCGTCGAACATCTCATTCCAAAATCATGGGCATTAATATGGAGTTGGTCCCCCCTTTGCTGCTATAACAGCCTCCACTCTTCTGGGAAGGCTTTCCACTAGATGTTGGAACATTGCTCCGGGGACTTGCTTCCATTCAGCCACAAGAGCATTAGTGAGGTCGGGCGCTGATGTTGGGTGATTAGGCCTGGCTCGCAGTCGGCGTATGATGGTGCCACGTTGAAAGTCACTGAGCTCTTCAGTAAGGCCATTCTACTGCCAATGTTTGTCAATGGAGATTGTATAGCTGTGTGCTCGATTTTATACACCTGTCAGCAACGGGTGTGGCTGAAATAGCTGAATTCACCAATTTGAAAGTGTGTCCACATACTTCTGTATATACAGTACCAGTCAAAAGTTTGGACACTAATTCAAGGGTTTCTCTTTATTTTTTTTATTTTCTACATTGTAGAAAAGTAGGGAAGACATCAAACTTATGAAATAACACATGCAGTAACCAAAAAAGTGTTAAACAAATCAAAATATATTGTACATTGAGATTCTTGAAATAGCCACCCTTTGCCTTGATGACAGCTTTGCACACTGGAAAGGATAAACGGTTGATATTAATATCATTTAAAAGGTTACAAACAGGGTTGTCAAACTATTTTATAATTTCTGGAAACAAATGTTTTTTAATAAAACTTTTAACATAAATTATATTTTTTTCATATTAGACCATATTTTTACATCATCTGAGGTGTTTGTGCCCCCCATCGGTTGAGACGCAACACGCTCTAGAATACAGGGTGTCATGTTTTGGCTGATAAATGCACTAAAATGGGAATAAAATGACACGTTTTCTATTTTCAAATGGTACCAACAAAGATGGTTGGAGGTTCACACAGAGAACGTTGACTTGAATGGGAATATCTGTTGTTTTAAATGATACTGTCAATCCTCCACAGGAAACCTGTTGAAATCAGAGAAATATATAGAGAATAGAATAGGCTTGATGATTTCAGTTGACATTCAACAGTGGGAGGACCGGCGGCCATCTTTGTGGTAGTAATTAGAAGTAAAAATGTAAATTCGAATTGAAATGTCAATGGTGTTTACCCAATACACATGTAAATATTGGGACTATAGATTGTGCCTTACTGTATTATACTTACGTTAAAAAATGTATTCTATTCTACTGAGCCGTTTACTTTATGTTCGCAATCTTATCTTTTATTATTTCTTATTGTTGTTGTCGAGAAGGAACCTGCAAGTCAGCATGTTGTTGAACGATGTATCCCATGCGTATCCCGAACATACGACTAATAAAACTTGGAACCTATCCTCCTCTGCCCTCTATTCCAGTGAGGCAATCTCTTTCCTCTTTTCTCGCACTCCTCTCCTTCCCTCTCTTGCCCTTTCTCTCTCTTAAGAGTGCTCACTCCCTTTCCTCTTTTCTCGCACTCCTCTCCTTCCCTCTCTTGCCCTTTCTCTCTCTTAAGAGTGCTCACTCTCTTCCTCCTCCTCCTCCTCCTCCTCCTCCTCCACTTCCTCCACCTCTCTGGTTACCATCTTCCTTGTTCTCCTCGTCGTCTCTCTTCTCCCAGTATTTCACCACTCCACCGCAGTGTGTCCATTACATATCTTCGCCAGGAGGGGGCAGTAGAGTTCATATGGAATGAAACGGCGACTGTCTGGAGAGCAGCTCTGCGTTTTGAAACCACTGGATCAGATGAATGGACAAACCCGGTAAACTACGTCCCAAATTACATCCTATTCTCTATTTAGTACACTACTTAAAACCAGAGCCTGTCAATTTTATTCCAGCCTGAGGTATAACATATTTGTTTTTTTAACAGAAATGTTCACAAACACACAACCAACACCCCCATGTGTCCTGCTGTGTACCAGCGTCGACCTGTAGTTATCAACACATACGAAGCTCATATGATTGTTACAATGGCCTTATGACTGGTTAACGATGCTCATATGACTGGCTTAGGAAGCCCATATGACCAGGTTACGAAGCTCATATGACCAGGTTACGAAGCTCATATGACCAGGTTACGAAGCCCATATGACCAGGTTACGAAGCCCATATGACCAGGTTACGAAGCTCATATGACCAGGTTACGAAGCTCATATGACCAGGTTACGAAGCTCTTTTTGACTGGCTAAAAATACTCATATGACTGGCTTACGAATCTCATATGACCAGGTTACGAAGCTCATATGACCAGGTTACGAAGCCCATATGACCAGGTTACGAAGCCCATATGACCAGGTTACGAAGCCCATATGACCAGGTTACGAAGCTCTTTTTGACTGGCTAAAAATACTCATATGACTGGCTTACGAAGCTCATATGACCAGGTTACGAAGCCCATATGACCAGGTTACGAAGCTCATATGACCAGGTTACGAAGCTCATATGACCAGGTTACGAAGCTCATATGACCAGGTTACGAAGCCCATATGACCAGGTTACGAAGCTCTTTTGACTGGCTAAAAATACTCATACGACTGGCTTACGAAGCTGCACATGATCACATGACTGGCTTACGAGCACATATGCACCACCTAACCAGGTTAGCATGCTCTTATAGTAAGATATGACTGTCTTACTCAGACGGGTTACCAGACATCACTGAATTCCACCCCACACATTATCTCTAATGGCTGGGATGTGTAGCTATCTTTGGCACGTTGACTCTCTCTGCCCCCTCCAAAGTGTCCTGCGTGGCTGGCTTATTATAGGAGGCGATGCGCCCTAGGTGTCCTCACTCACTGTCACCTGAGTAGCCATGAAGCCCCCTAGACCTCCACAGAAGGCCACAGGCCAGCATGCTAAATACTAGTCATGCACATCGATGGACAGCCGTAAGCAAGCACTAATCTTAGCCCTGAGTTATTTTACTGCCATTCAGACTCATGCGAGACAGGACAGTCAGATGACAATTAAATAACCAATCACGTGAAGGGATGGATCCTAACTTCCCCATGTCAGATTTTTTTAACTTTTTCCTTTCTTCCGTTTCTCCGATTTTTCACTTTGTCCGATCAACTAAAGTACACAACTCCTCTTGACTCCTGTCACAAAGTGACATTCGACCAGTGGAGTGGGAGTTGGGATTCGTCCCTGAGCGACACTGACCAGTCACTACACGATGACACATTAGTCCCAAATAGTGTCACGACCCCCATGAACTTTTCTTTCCTTTTAAAACCTGATTAAGTCCGAAATCAGTGGATGCATTTTAATATTTCATATTTTCTAAGAAAGTTCTAGTGGGCTAAAGAGGCAGTAGGGGTTCTACTTTATCTCTCTCTAACCCTAAACAAATGTCTTTATTCAATGTCTATCCTTCATTGCTCCTCCTTGGTCATTATTATAAAAGAGAACGTATTCTCAATGACTTTAATAAAGTCTAAGTTAAAGCCCTGACTAGCTCTTACGTCAGCTCAACATAGAGGCCTGGGGCTGAACACGTCGAAGGGTTTACTTCGTTACAACCTATAATTAACCACTTTATGGCTCAAACATGCATGCAGAACTGGTCTTTAAAGAATTCCCCGCAGCCCTTAAGCATATAGACCAAGATGTCATGCCGCTACTGTCGACACGGAGCCCCGCCGATCCATCACGACTGGTCTGCCGACGTAATCGTCCGATGTGGTTTCAACAGGCTTCCCGTTGCGACGACCACGAAGATCCATCTGCTAGCCCCGGGCCCGCTAGCACACGCAATCAATCAGCCGTGCATTCCTGCTCGCCTGTGCTGTAGCACCAATTTCGAACTGCTCTCGGACTCACATATTGCTGTTCACTGGACCTTATGATCACTCAGCTGCACAGCTGATGCCTGCTGGACTGTTCCTTTACATGGTACCCTGTCCTGTTTATTCTGTTTAGCCTCAGCCCAAACTTTATCGCCATTACCAGTTGTTGTCTTAGCTCTCTCCAATAACACCTGTAATTGCTTTATGCCTCTCTCCCATGTCAATATGCCTTGCCTATTGCTGTTCCAGTTAGTTCTTATTATACAATTTCACTGTAGAGCCCCAAGTCCCTCTCAAACTGCCTCAAATAGCTCCTTTGTTCCACCCCCCATACACGCCGAGACCGGCTCAATCGGTGCCTCCAGTGATGCTATCTCTTTCATTGTTACCCAACGCTTAGGTTTACCTCCACTGTACTCATATCCTTCCATATCCTTGTCTGTACATAATGCCCTGAATCTATTCTACAACGCCCGGAAATCTGCCCCTTTTATTCTCTGTACCCAACGCCCTAGAAGACCAGTTCTTAAAGCCTTTAGCCGTATCCTTATTCTAGTCCTCCTCTGTTCCTCTGGTGATGTAGAGGTTAACCCCTGCAGCCCCCAGTATCACTCCTACTCCCCAGGAGCTATCATTTGTTGACTTCTGTAACCGTAAAAGCCAAACTCCCTAAGTTTGAGTTACTCACTGCGTTAGCACACTCCGCCAACCCTGATGTTCTAGCAGTGTCTGAATCCTGGCTTAGGAAGACCACCAAAAACTCTGAAATGTCCATCCCCAACTACAACATTTTCCGTCTAGATAGAACTGCCAACGGGGGTGTAGTTGCAATCTACTGTAGAGATAGCCTGCAGAGCTCTATCATACTATCCAGGTCTGTACCCAAACAGTTTGAGCTCCTACTTCTAAAAATCCACCTTTCCAGAAATAAGTCTCTCACTGTTGCCGCTTGCTACAGACCCCCCTCAGCCCGAGCTGTGCCCTGGACACCATATGTGAACTGATTGCCCCCCATCTATCCTCAGAGTTCGTACTGCTTGGTGACCTAAACTGGGATATGCTTAACACCCCGGCCATCCTACAATCCAAACTAGATGCCCTCAATCTCACACAAATTATCAAGGAACCTACCAGGTACAACCCTAAATCCGTAAACATGGGCACCCTCATAGATATCATCCTGACTAACTTACCCACTAAATACACCTCCGCTGTCTTCAACCAGGATCTCAGCGATCACTGCCCTATTGCCTGCGTCCGTAATGGGTCCACGGTCAAACGACCACCCCTCATCACTGTCAAACGCTCCCTAAAACACTTTAGCGAGCAGGCCTTCCTAATTGACCTGGCCCAGGTATCCTGGAAGGATATCGATCTCATTCCGTCAGTAGAGGATGCCTGGTTGTTCTTTATAAGTGCTTTCCTCTCAATCTTAAATAAGCATGCCCCATTCAAAAAATTCAGAACTAAGAACAGATATAGCCCCTGGTTCTCCTCAGACTTGACTGCCCTTGACCAGCACAAAAACATCCTGTGGCGTACTGCATTAGCATCGAATAGCCCCCGCGATATGCAACTTTTCAGGGAAGTTAGGAACCAATATATACAAGCAGTTAGGAAAGCAAAGGCTAGCTTTTTCA
Source organism: Coregonus sp. 'balchen' (assembly GCA_902810595.1). Taxonomy (NCBI): domain Eukaryota; kingdom Metazoa; phylum Chordata; class Actinopteri; order Salmoniformes; family Salmonidae; genus Coregonus; species Coregonus sp. 'balchen'. The sequence goes on along the minus strand of LR778285.1, from coordinate 3,627,424 downwards.
AACAGAAATTTGCATCCTGTAGCACTAACTCCAAAACGTTTTGGGACACTGTAAAGTTCATGGAGAATAAGAGCACCTCCTCCCAGCTGCCCACTGCACTGAGGCTAGGAAACACTATCACCACCGATAAATCTACAATAATCGAGATTTCCAACAAGCATTTTGCTACGGCTGGCCATGCTTTCCACATGGCTACCACTACCCCGGCCACCAGCTCTGCACCCTCCACTGCGACTTGCCCATGCCCCCCCCCGCTTCTCCTTCACACAAATTCAGACAGCTGATGTTCTGAAAGAGCAGCAAATCTGGACCCCTACAAATCATCTGGGCTAGACAATCTGGACCCTTTCTTTCTAAAATTAGCAGCCGAAATTGTCCGCAACCCCTATTACTAGCCTGTTCAACCTCTCTTTCGTAACGTCTGAGATCCCCAGAGATTAGAAAGCTGCCGCGGTCATCCCCCTCTTCAAAGGGGGTGACACTCTAGATCCAAACTGTTACAGACCTATATCCATCCTGCCCTGCCTTTCAAAAGTTTTTGAAAGCCAAGTTAACAAACAGATCACCGACCATTTCGAATCCCACCTTACCTTCTCCGCTATGCAATCCGGTTTCCGAGCTGGGCATGGGTGCACCTCAGCCACGCTCAAGGTCCTAAACGATATTATAACCGCGATCGATAATGGACAGTACTGTGCAGCCGTCTTCATCAACCTGGCCAAGGCTTTCGACTCTGTCAACCACCGCATTCTTATTGGCAGACTAAATAGCCTTGGTTTCTCAAATGACTGCCTCACCTGGTTCACCAACTACTTCTCAGATAAAGTTCAATGTGTCAAATCGGAGGGCCTGTTGTCTGGACCTATGGCAGTCTCTATGGGGGTGCCACAGGGTTCAATTCTAAGGCAGACTCTTTTCTCTGTGTATATCAATGATGTCGCTCTTGCTGCTGGTGACTCTCAGATCCACCTCTACGCAGACGACACCATTTTGTATACATCTGGCCCTTCATTGGACACTGTGTTAACAAACCTCCAAACGAGCTTCAATGCCATACAACACTCCTTCTGTAGCCTCCAACTGCTCTTAAACACTAGTAAAACTAAATGCATGCTCTTCAATCGAACGCTGCTGGCACCCGCCCACCCGACTAGAATCACTACTCTCGGCGGGTTTGACATAGAGTATGTGGACAACTACAAATACCTAGGTGTCTGGTTAGACTGTAAACTCTCCTTCCAGACTCACATTAAGCATCTACAATCCAAAGTTAAATCTAGAATTGGCTTCCTATTTCGCAACAAAGCCTCCTTCACTCATGCTGCCAAACATGCCCTCGTAAAACTGACTATCCTACCGATCCTTGACTTCGGCGATGTCATTTACAAAATAGCCTCCAACACTCTACTCAGCAAATTGGATGTAGTCTATCACAGTGCCATCCGTTTTGTCACCAAAGCCCCATATACTACCCACCACTGTGACCTGTACACTCTTGTTGGCTGGTCCTCACTTCATATTCGTCGCCAAACCCACTGGCTCCAGGTCATCTATAAATCACTGCTAGGCAAATCCCCGCCTTACCTTAGCTCATTGGTCACCATAGCAACACCCACCCGTAGTATGCGCTCCAGCAGGTATATCTCACTGGTCATCCCCAAAGCCAACACCTCCTTTGGCCGCCATTCCTTCCAGTTCTCTGCTGCCAATGACTGGAACGAACTGCAAAAATCTCTGAAGCTGGAGACTCTTATCTCCCTCACTAACTTTAAGCATCAGTTGTCAGAGCACCTTACCGATCACTGCACCTGTACACAGCCCATCTGAAATTAGCCCACCCAACTACCTCATTCCCATATTGTTATTTATTTTGCTCATTTGCACTCCAGTATCTCTATTTGCACATCATCTCTTGCACATCTATCATTCCAGTGTTAATACTAAATTGTAATTATTTTGCACTATGGTCTATTTATTGCCTTACCTCTGTCACGGTTCAGACAGACGACCAGAGGACCACAATTGCGTCACACCAGAAAGTTTATTAAACTTAAGGGAAAAGGGAAGTAGGGAGTGAATGAAGGCTCCAGGGGTAACAGGGATCCTGTCCAATGCGCTGGGTCTGTGCCCCCCCCAGTGGCAGCGATGCGTCCTATGAAGCCGGTGGTGGGTGGTCCAGAAGTCCTGGGGGGGGGAGACACAGACACAACAGGGCGGAATGAAACCAGGCAGCAGTACAGTTCAAGGGAAATCCAAAATACGTAGTAGCAAGGCAGAAGGCTGGTCAGAGTTACCGGGATTGAAGAGTAGTCAGGAGTCGTAATGGCAGAAGCAGGTCTGGATCTCCTGAGGCAGAAGAGTATCCAAAAAACAGGCAGGTCCGGGGTCACAAAACCAGGGTGAGCCAGAAGCGCGAGCAAACAGGTTCCGGGTGTGAGCTTTGCAGACGATCTGACACCGGAGAGCTGAAAGACAGGGCCTTAAATACTGGGAGAGGTAGTGGGTAATGCAGCGCAGCTGGCAGAGTAATTAGAGCAGAGCAGAGCAGGGACAGGTGGAGCTAGTTAGGCTGAGTAGAGAGAGTGGTGAGCAGAGTGGAAGAAAATTAAGGTGGTAACCCGGTGGAGTGAGAGGCCCATGACAGAACCCCCCCCCCAAGGGACGGCCCCAGAAGTCCCAAGAGCAACACCACGCCGGGCGGGAGGAGGGGAGCCGGAGGAGGGCTAGAACTCCTCCGAACGGTCCGAGTGAACGTCCTCATCCTCGGAGGAAGCCGGAGGGCCGTGGTCGGGAGATGGGACAGGTCCCGAGACAGGATCAGGCACAGGACAGGAAGCCGAGCGGGCCGGACGGTTAGGGACCCCTCTGGGGCGGCCCCTACGGATTGCAGGTTGATCAGGATGCCGTTGGTGGAAAGCGGTGATGAGAGTCCTATCCACAATCCGACTAGCTGGCACCCAGGTCCTTTCCTCAGGTCCATAGCCCTCCCAGTCAATGAGGTACTGGAGACCCCTACCCCTCCGTCTGGACCGAAGCAGGCGGCGGACGGTGTAAACCAGACCACCATCGACGAGCCGTGGAGGAGGAGGACCAGGCGCAGCAGGGACCAGCGGACTCTCATGGATGGGCTTAATCTTAGACACATGGAAAGTGGGGTGCACCCTCAGGGAATTAGGCAGTTGGAGCCGGACAGCAGTTGGGCTAATCACTCTTATGATAGGGAATGGGCCAATGAACCGAGGTGCCAGCTTCTGCGACTCCACCCTGAGTGGCAGGTTCTTCGATGACAACCACACCCTTTGACCAACATGGTAGGTGGGAGCAGGAATTCTCCGACGGTTGGCCCCGGTAGTGTAGCTGGCAACGGATCTGAGGAGTGTGGCTCGGGCTTGTGACCAGGTGCGGCGACATCGACGGGCAAAAGCAAGTGCAGATGGGCAAGTAACCTCCTCTTCCTGGCTGGCAAATAGAGGAGGCTGGTATCCATAAACACATTGGAAAGGGGACATACCGATGGCAGAGCAGGTCAGAGAATTGTGTGCGTACTCCACCCATGTCAATTGCTGCGACCAGGAGTGGGGGTTGCGTGAAGTCATGCATCGCAGTGCCTTCTCGAGCTCCTGATTAGCCCGCTCTGACTGCCCATTGGATTGGGGATGGAATCCGGAAGTCAGACTGACTGTGGCTCCCAGCAGGTGACAGAACTCCTTCCAAAAAGCGGAGGAGAATTGTGGACCACGGTCAGAAACTACATCCTTTGGCAGTCCGTGGATCCGGAAGACGTGTTCCAGGACCACCTGGGCGGTCTCCTTGGCGGTTGGGAGCTTGGGGAGGGGAATGAAGTGTGCCATCTTGCTGAAACGGTCAACGATGGTGAGAATGACGGTCATGCCACTTGAAGGGGGCAGCCCCGTGACAAAGTCAAGGGCGATGTGAGACCAGGGACGTCTGGGCACAGGCAGGGGCTGCAGCAATCCGGCTGGGGGCTGGCAGGACGACTTGTGTTGGTTGCAGATGGGGCAGGCTTGGACGAATTCCCGTACATCCTTCCTCAGAGAGGGCCACCAGAACCTCTGGGCGAGCAGGTTGTAAGTGCGGGTGGAGCCAGGGTGACAAGCTAGGCGGGAGTCATGTCCCCACTGAACGACCTGGGACCTCAGGTCTTCGGGGACAAAAAGGCGGTCAGCTGGGCAAGTGCTGGGACCTGGCTGGTTACGGAGAGCCTCCAGCACCTGTTCCTCAACAGCCCAGGTCAGAGCTGCAACGATGCAGGGACTTGGCAGAATCGACACAGGGTCCTTGGAGGGGGTGTCATCCTTCTGGAATTGACGGGAGAGGGCGTCTGGCTTGGTGTTGCGTGATCCAGGCCGGTATGACAGAGTGAAATTAAACCTGGTGAAGAACAGGGCCCAGCGGGACTGCCTGGAGTTCAACCGTTTGGCCGTGCGGATGTACTCCAAGTTCTTATGATCGGTCCAAACGAGAAATGGAATGGTGGACCCCTCCAGCCAGTGACGCCACTCCTCCAAGGCAAGCTTCACAGCCAGCAGCTCACGGTTCCCTATGTCGTAATTGCACTCAGAGGGGGACAACCGACGTGAGAAAAAGGCACAGGGATGGAGCTTCCTATCCTCCGCAGCCCACTGAGAAATCACAGCACCAACTCCCACATCCGAGGCGTCCACCTCCACAATGAATTGCCGGTCCACATCAGGCATCTGGAGGATGGGAGCGGAGGTGAACCTCACCTTGAGGGTACTGAAGGCTTTGTCGGCTGCTGGGGTCCAGGTGAAGGGTTGCTTGGTGCTGGTTAGAGCAGTGAGAGGGGCAGCAACGGTACTGTAGTTCCGGATAAACTTCCTATAGAAGTTAGCAAACCCCAGAAACTGTTGCAGCTTCTTTCTGTTCTCCGGAACTGGCCATGAAGTGACTGCTGATACTTTGGCAGGATCCATTTGGATACTTCCCTCTGCCACTATGTACCCCAGGAAGGCCACTGTCTTGACGTGAAACTCACATTTCTCTGCCTTGGCGTAGAGGGAATTCTCCAGAAGACGATGAAGGACTTGCTGGACATGGCGGGTGTGTTCAGACAGGTTTCTGGAGTAGATTAAGATGTCATCCAGGTAAACGAAGACAAACTTGTTTAACATGTCCCGCAGTACATCATTCACTAGAGCCTGGAACACAGCAGGAGCATTGGTGAGGCCAAAAGGCATAACCAGATACTCGTAGTGGCCTGTTGGTGTATTGAATGCGGTTTTCCATTCATCTCCCTCCCGGATCCGCACTAGGTGGTAAGCGTTTCTGAGATCCAACTTGGTAAAAACAGTGGCTCCCTGGAGCAACTCAAAAGCAGAGGTGAGCAGAGGCAGAGGGTAACGGTTTTTCACTGTGATGTCGTTGAGTCCCCTGTAGTCGATGCAGGGGCGAAGAGATCCGTCCTTCTTCCCCACAAAGAAGAAGCCAGCACCAGCAGGAGATGAAGATGAACGGATTAATCCTGCGGACAGAGAGCCATTGATGTAGTCCTCCATGGACTTTCTTTCAGGAGCAGACAACGAATAAAGACGACCCTTTGGAGGAGCTGTTCCAGGGAGGAGGTCGATGGCACAGTCGTACGGTCGGTGAGGGGGCAGAGATGTGGCTCTTGCTTTGTTAAACACCTCTCTGAGACCATGGTAGCATTCTGGGACATTGGAGAGGTCAGGAGCGGAGTTAGTAGGTACTGGCCGAGGGGGTAGTGCGGCAGCAAGCAGGCAGGTTCGGTGGCAGTCCTCTCCCCACTCCCTGATCACCCCGGTCACCCAGTCGAGCTGAGGGTTGTGCCGGCGGAGCCATGGGTAACCCAGGATGAGGGGTTGGCCTGGAGAGGGGAGCAGGTGAAACTGGATAGTTTCTTGATGGTTTCCGGACAGACCCATCGAGACCGGGGCCGTGACATGAGTGACCGATCCGAGTAAGTGTCCGTCCAGTGCCCGGGCAGGAATAGGAGGTGTCAAACGGAGGTTCTCCAGTCCCAGTTGGCGTGCCAGCTTGATGTCCATTATGTTGGCTTCGGCGCCAGAATCCACCAGAGCAGCCAGGGTGTGAGTTGAGTCAGAGAGGCGGAGGTGAACTTGCAGCAGGGGTTTGCGGTCGGAGGACTGGATGGTCATTGAACTCAACCGGACTCCCCCTATGCCCGGTGAGCTTCGGCCCTTTAAAGGGCAGGTTACCACACGATGTCCATCACCTCCACAATAGAGGCAGAGGTTTGAGGTGAAGCGGCGCTGGCGCTCTGCAGGAGTGAGGGAGGCTCGCCCAATCTCCATAGGCTCAGACTGATCAAGCTGACCTGGGTGAGTGGCAGTAGATGACAGGAGCCCAGTCGGATCTCTCCGAATGCCGGTAGTAGGTGGACCTTGGCGCCCCCTCTCACGACGACGGGTCTGTATCCTTCTGTCGATCCTGACAGTCAGTGCGATGGCTTCATCAAGAGTGGAAGGCAGTTCATGGGAGACCAACTCGTCCTTGATATAGTCAGCCAAACTATGGAAGAACGCGTCCACCAACGATGGTGTGTTCCAAGAACTTCGTCTAGCCAGGGTTCGGAAGTCGATGGAATGGTCTGCGACTGTACGTCTGCCTTGTCGAATACTGAACAGTTCACGAGACGCCTCTGCGGTGGGTGAATCCAGGTCAAACACCTTCAGCATCTCCTCAGCAAACAGGTCGAAGGTTGCACATGCGGGGGTTTGACGTTCGAACTCTGCTGTTCCCCAGAGTCGAGCTCGGCCCGTCAGGTGAGTGATGGCATACCCAACTTTAGCCCCCTCCGTGGCGAAGGTCCTTGGCTGCAAGGAGAACTGAAGTCGGCAGCTAGTCAGGAATGGCCGGACCTGGGTTGAATCGCCGTTGAACCGCTCGGGGTTTCCAATCTTGGGTTCCGGAGCAGCGGCTGCAATGACCGGGGCAGGTAACTCGGGGGCTGGGCTGGTGGGCAGACTGGCTGGGGTAAGGTTGGTGAGGAGTTGAATGATCATGGCGAGTTGTTGTTGCTGCTGCTGGAACTGCTGCTCATGCTCATCGGTTTCCATGTCGGGGAAAGTGTGCGCTGAGTCCATAATGGTCAGATCGTACTGTCACGGTTCAGACAGACGACCAGAGGACCACAATTGCGTCACACCAGAAAGTTTATTAAACTTAAGGGAAAAGGGAAGTAGGGAGTGAATGAAGGCTCCAGGGGTAACAGGGATCCTGTCCAATGCGCTGGGTCTGTGCCCCCCCCAGTGGCAGCGATGCGTCCTATGAAGCCGGTGGTGGGTGGTCCAGAAGTCCTGGGGGGGGGAGACACAGACACAACAGGGCGGAATGAAACCAGGCAGCAGTACAGTTCAAGGGAAATCCAAAATACGTAGTAGCAAGGCAGAAGGCTGGTCAGAGTTACCGGGATTGAAGAGTAGTCAGGAGTCGTAATGGCAGAAGCAGGTCTGGATCTCCTGAGGCAGAAGAGTATCCAAAAAACAGGCAGGTCCGGGGTCACAAAACCAGGGTGAGCCAGAAGCGCGAGCAAACAGGTTCCGGGTGTGAGCTTTGCAGACGATCTGACACCGGAGAGCTGAAAGACAGGGCCTTAAATACTGGGAGAGGTAGTGGGTAATGCAGCGCAGCTGGCAGAGTAATTAGAGCAGAGCAGAGCAGGGACAGGTGGAGCTAGTTAGGCTGAGTAGAGAGAGTGGTGAGCAGAGTGGAAGAAAATTAAGGTGGTAACCCGGTGGAGTGAGAGGCCCATGACAACCTCCATAACTTGCTACATTTGCACACACTGTATATATATTTTCTGTTGTATTTTTTTGACTTTATGTTTTGTTTTACCCCATATGTAACTCTGTGTTGTTGTTTTTATCGCACTGCTTTGCTTTATCTTGGCCATTTGTTCTCAACTGGCTAACCTGGTTAACCTGGTTAAATAAAGGTTAAATAAATAAAAATAAATAAAAAATTAAAATATATATATATATATATATAAATAAAAAAATAAATAAAATAAAAATATATATATATAAAGACAAAAAATATATACATAAATAAAATCAATAAAATAATTTTAAAATTTTAAAAATAAAAAAGAGAACAAAAATAAAATAAATAAATAAAATAAATAAAATCTAAAAATTATAAAAAATAAGAAAATGGGAAAAAAATAATAAATTATAACAAATAAATAAAATAATAAATAAATAAAGCCTCTTCCTTCTTTAGTGGACGTGTTTATTAGCCGGGTCATAAGAGACCCATTCCTAAACCGGCTGATTCCAGTTCCACTCCTGAATCTGTGACTTTATAATACACTGAGTGTAAATCTATTGATTGATTTGTTTCAACACGTCCAGTTGTTCTACCATCTGTGCCAAAAGCCAAGGCCTCTGAAGGAAGCAGAAGTCTCACGTATCCCGTGTGTATAATTCAGGAACAACATTATAGGAGCCTCATTTTCAATGTTGAGCGAAATGTTGAAAGAAAAGAGAGAAGTTAACCACTCTGTTTTTACCGAATATTTACTACTTAGTGCTTAATTAAATGTTATTGGAGAAATGTGGCATCTGGAGTGACCAGCTACTGTACCTCCATATTGTATGATGGAGTAACCAGTAGATATATTCCCTCTATAGACCCACTAAGACTGGACCATGAGTAACCAGTAGATATATTCCCTCTATAGACCCACTAAGACTGGACCATGAGTAACCAGTAGATATATTCCCTCTATAGACCCACTAAGACTGGACCATGAGTAACCAGTAGATATATTCCCTCTATAGACCCACTAAGACTGGACCATGAGTAACCAGTAGATATATTCCCTCTATAGACCCACTAAGACTGGACCATGAGTAACCAGTAGATATATTCCCTCTATAGACCCACTAAGACTGGACCATGAGTAACCAGTAGATATATTCCCTCTATAGACCCACTAAGACTGGACCATGAGTAACCAGTAGATATATTCCCTCTATAGACCCACTAAGACTGGACCATGAGTAACCAGTAGATATATTCCCTCTACAGACCCACTAAGACTGGACCATGAGTAACCAGTAGATATATTCCCTCTACAGACCCACTAAGACTGGACCATGAGTAACCAGTAGATATATTCCCTCTATAGACCCACTAAGACTGGACCATGAGTAACCAGTAGATATATTCCCTCTATAGACCCACTAAGACTGGACCATGAGTAACCAGTAGATATATTCCCTCTATAGACCCACTAAGACTGGACCATGAGTAACCAGTAGATATATTCCCTCTATAGACCCACTAAGACTGGACCATGAGTAACCAGTAGATATATTCCCTCTATAGACCCACTAAGACTGGACCATGAGTAACCAGTAGATATATTCCCTCTATAGACCCACTAAGACTGGACCATGAGTAACCAGTAGATATATTCCCTCTACAGACCCACTAAGATGGACCATGAGTAACCAGTAGATATATTCCCTCTATAGACCCACTAAGACTGGACCATGAGTAACCAGTAGATCTACTCCAGTGGTGGTCGTTCCGTTTTAAGGTGAGGGAGGATGTTTTTATTTATTGATGAGCATGGACTTATTTCTATTACAGCATATTGGATGACTGTCATTCATATTCCATTCACCCAGCTCAATGTAACATCGATAGGTTTAGGCTACTACATGATACTCAAAAATGTTCCCTATACGTATCATGAGATTGCTACAACCTGTCCCCTGTAGCTCAGTTGGTAGAGCATGGCGCTTGCAAAGCCAGGGTTGTGGGTTTGCTTCCCACGGGGGGCCAGTATGAAAATGTATGCACTCACTAACTGAAAGTCGCTCTGGATAAGAGCGTCTGCTAAATGACTAAAATGTAAATGTAACCTACGAATACAATCATGCAGTACAGTGTACAGCAAGCAGTTTAGCAATAAATGAATAACACTGAAAGCTTACCTTGACTTGCAAGAGTTCCAGTGTTGCATAGCCTTAGTGAGCTAGCTAACATAAATAGCATTCCTCTCTGTTTGAGTAGGCTAAAATAGCTAGCTGCATTAGCTAGCTAAGTAAGTGAAAGTTATAAAAATAGCTAGCTTGCTCTCTGCTTCTTCTCATTAATTTGTTCAACTATTGTCTTTCTCTCTCTTTGAGTCAACTACTCACCACATTTTATGCACTGCAGTGCTAGCTAGCTGTAGCTTATGCTTTCAGTACTAGATTATTTCTCTGATCCTTTGACTGGGTGGACAACATGTCAGTTCATGCTGCAAAAGCTCTGATAGGTTGGAGGACGTCCTCCGGCGCCATGCTCTACCAATTGAGCTACAGAGAAACACCAACAATGTCTTAATAGGGCGTTGGGCCACCACGAGCCAGAACAGCTTCAATGCACCTTCGCATTCTACAAGTGTCTGGAAACTCTATTGGACGGATGCGACACCATTCTTCCACGAGAAATTATATCATTTTGGTGTTCTGTTTAACGGTGGTGGAAAACGCTGTCTCAGGCGCCGCTCCAGAATCTCCCATAAGTGTTCAATTGAGATCTGTTGACTGAGACGGCCATGGCATATGGTTTTCATGCTCATCAAACCATTCAATGACCACTCGTACCCTGTGGATGGGGGCATCGTCATCCTATGAGGGGCATATCCATGGTAGCCAAAATAATGGCCTGTCCAGCATTTTTATACATGACCCTAAGCATGATGGGATGTTAATTTCTTAATTAACTCAGGAACCACACCTGTGTGGAAGCACCTACATTCATTAAACTTTGTGTCCCTCATTTACTTTTGCAGTTACCTGTATGTTTCTCGTGCTACCACCCCTGCCAGCAGCTACCAACCTTTAGTAACCCCACCAGCTCACATGTTTTAAAACAAATAGACACACACACACACACACACAACACACACACACACACACACACATATGAACACAACACACACATAAACACACACACACACACATACACAATATGAACACACACACACACACACCACAACACACAACACACACATACACAAATATGAACAAACCACACACACACACACATCACACATATGAACACCACACACCACACACACACACACACACATACACACATATGAACACACCACACACACACACACACACACATACACAAATATGAACACACACACACACACACACATACACACATATGAACACACACACACACACACACACACACATACACACATATGAACACACACACACACACACACACATACACAAATATGAACACACACACACACACACACATACACACATATGAACACACACACACACACACACACACACACACACACACACACACACACACACACACACACACACACACACACACACCTTAAACAGATTATGAATGCGGTTCTTATTGCTGGATGTAAGGACACTCTATAGCACTAGTCTGAGTAACCATGGCAACACACACCAGTAGCTGTGCTATGTACACACACTGACTGGACGAAATACAATTTTAGTAAACACACACACACACACACACACACACACACACAGTGTTCAAAGACTAGTAGCCATGGTCACACACTGACCACTTTGCTATGTACACTACCGTTCAAATGTTTGGGGTCACTTAGAAATGTCCTGTTTTCGTCCATTAAAATAACATCAAATTGATCAGAAATACGGTGTAGACATTGTTAATGTTGTAAATGGCTATTGTAGCTGGAAACGGCTGATTTGTAATGGAATATCTACATAGGCGTACAGAGGCCCATTATCAGCAACCATCAGTCCTGTGGGGGCATCTGACCTCTGTGATTGCCAAAATCCCTCCTGAGATGTGTGCAAACCTGGTGGCCAACTACAAGAAACATCTGACCTCTGTGATTGCCAACAAGGATTTTGCCACCAAGTACTAAGTCATGTTTTGCATAGGGGTCAAATACTTATTTCCCTCATTAAAATGCAAATCAATTTATAACATTTTTGACATGCATTTTTCTGGATTTTTGTTGTTGTTATTCTGTCTCTCACTGTTCAAATAAAACTACCATAAAAATTATAGACTGATCATTTCTTTGTCAGTGGGCAAACGTACAAAATCAGCAGGGGATCAAATAATTTTTTCACTCACTGTATATATATACATGTGTACACATATACAGTGCATTCAGAAAGTATTCAGACACCTTTACTTTTTCCACATTTTGTTATGTTACAGCCTCATGCGTCTTTTACTGAGGAGTGGCTTCCATCTGGCCAGTCTACCATAAAGGCCTGATTGGCGGAGTGCTGCAGAGATGGTTGTCCTGCTGGAAGGTTCTCCCATCTCCACAGAGGAACTCTAGAGCTCTGTCAGAGTGACCATCGGATTCTTGATCACCTCCCTGACCAAGGCCCTTCTCCCCTGATTGCTCAGTTTGGCCGGGCGGTCAGCTCTAGGAAGAGTCTGTGTGGTTCCAAACTTCTTCCATGTAAGAATGATGGAGACCACTGTGTTCTTGGGGACCTTCAATGCTGCAGACATTTTTTAGTACCCTTCCCCAGATCTGTGCCTTGACACAATCCTGTCTCGGAGCTCTACGGACAATTCCTTCGACCTCATGGCTTGGTTTTTGCTCTGACATGCCCTATCAACTGTGGGACCTTATATAGACAGGTGTGTGCTTTTCCTAATCATGTCCAATCAAGTTGTAGAAAAATCAGTGGTAACTGAGCTCAATTTCGAGTCTCACAGCAAAGAGTCTGAATACTTATGTAAATAAGGTATTTCAGTTTTTTGTTTTTAATACATTTGTTTTGCTTGTATAAAAAACAGGTCGCTAGGTGTAGGCAAGACCATAATTAAATAGGTAAACTGGGATATGACTAAAGAGTTAATCAGGGTGATTTGTCCACAAATAGACAGGTATTGTCCTTTCCATGGTAGCAAGATCTTATCTATTTTTGCTAACTTTCTATAAAAATGTATTGTAGTAAGATCATTTCTTTCTTTCAGGATATGAATACCGAGGATGTCCACATCACCGTCAGACCATTTTATTGGTCAACTACATGGCAATGTAAAAGTTGTGTTTTTTAGTGATCCAATACGTAATATAGTACACTTATCATAATTTGGTTGTAATCCAGAGAGGTTAGAAAAAGTATCCTATGAGGCTGTGGAGGGATCCAAATTGTGCATTTAAAAGAAAGCATGAATCATCAGCGTACAATTACCCCTTGATATTATTGTTGGATCTGACTTTAATAGCTAACATTTCGATGGCCATGATAAATAGATATGCCGATAGTGGACAACCCTGTCTTACTCCTCTTGACAGTTTAATACTTTCTGAGAAGTAGCAGAGGGGTCAAATACTTATTTCCCTCATTGAAATGCAAATCAATTTATAACATTTTTGACATGCGTTTTTCTGGATTCTCAGTTCCAGGTATCGGGGCCGGGGGGCTCGAGTTGGGATGTAGCTCATAGTAACCTTGAGCTCACTGGACTTCGTTTACAGTAAAAAGTGTTGGGTCGTTCTTGAATTACAGTGGCATATGGGCATGATATTTTGGAAAAAAAGTAACTTTATTATTCTAGTTGATGGTAACACCAATGATGGTAACACCATTGACGGTAACACCAATGACACATTTTAGGTAAATTAGGATTTTCTGAAATGGAGGCCACAAATGCTCAAATCTAAGGTCATCAAGCCTTTAAAAAATAATTTACTAAAGTGATATGATTAATAATTTTGCTCACAATGTTATTTCACTTCATTTAAATTGACTAACATCAACTGACACTTTGGATTTAGACACCAAATGATCAATGGAATCCTCAAATGTATGACATACTAAAAGGGTGTGATTAGCACATTTTCTTAAAACGCCTTGCAAAGTGCCCTTGGATGTCTTCACATTTTATTGTGTTACAAAGTGAGATAAAAATGTATTTAATTGGCTTTTTTCTGTCAACAATGTACACAAAATACTCTAATATCAAAGTGGAAGATTTTGTAAATTTATTTAATAAATAAAAACATCATAACAAAAATATAGTCGTGATCTAAGTATTCAGCCCCTTTGTTTAGGCAAGCTTAAACTAGTTCAGTGGTCAAATGTGGCTTAACAAATCACGTAGGTTACATGGACTCACTCTGTGTTAAACAATAGGGGTTGACATGATTTTTCACTAATGACTAACTCTTCCTCTGTCCACCATACATACAACATCTGTAAGGTCCCTCAGTCAAGCATTGAATTTCAAGCACAGATTCAACTACAAAGACCAGGGAGCTTTTCGAAAGCCTCATAAAGAAGGGCAGTGATTGGTAGATGGGGTAGCAATAACAAATCAGACATTGAATATCTCTTTAAGCATGGTCAAGTTAATAATTATGCTTCTGAACTGAGCTGCAGGACAGGAATGAAACTGCTCAGGGATGTTACCATGAGGCTATTGGTGTTTTTTTTTTTTTTTTAAGCTACAGAGTTTAATGGCTGTGATAGGAGAAAACTGAGGATGGATCAACAACATTGTAGTTACTCCACAATACTAACCTAAATGACAGAGTGAAAATAAGGAAGCCTGTACAGAATAAAAATATTCCAAAACATGCATCCTGTTTGCAACAAGGCACTAAAGTAATACTGCAAAAACACAGCAATGGAATACACCTTTTGGCATAAATTCAAAGCCTTATGTTTGGGGCAAATCTAACACAACATGTCACTGAGTAACTGCCTCCTTATTTCCAAGCATGGTGGTGGCTGCATCATGTTATGGGTATGCTTGACATCGGCAAGGACTAGGGAGTTTTTCAGGATAAAAAGTAACGGGATGGAGCTAAGCACAGGCAAAATCCTAGAGAAAAACCTGCTTCAGTCTGCTTTACACCAGAGACTGGGAGAGGAATTCACCTTTCAGCAGGACAATAACCTACAACACAAGGCCAAATCTACACTAGAATTGCTTACCAAGAAGACGGTGAATGTTACTGAGTTGCAAAGTTACAGTTTGACGTAACTCTTCTTGAAAAACTATGACAAGACTGAAAATGTCTGTCTAGACATGATCCCAAACATGTTGACAGAGCTTGAGGAATTAAAAAAGAATAATGGGTCAATATTGCACATTGCAGGTGTGCAAAGCTCTTATAGACTTACACAAGAAGACTCACATCTGTAATCGCTGCCAAAGGTGATTCTAACATGTATTGACTCAGGGAGCTGAATACTTATGCAACGACTATATTTTAGTTATTACATTTGTATTCATCTTTTAAAAAATATATAAATGTTCTTCCACTTTGACATCACAGAGTATTTTGTGTAGATTGTTGACCAAAAAAAAAGACAATTATATACATTTTAATCCCACTTTGTAACACAATACAATGTGAAGAAATGGGTCTGAATAATTTTGCATGGCACTGTAGATCCCTCCCCTGATTACAGTTTGCCAATGGAGAAGATGCTCAAGGTCTTTGTATATCTTTGGACTGGGAAACTGGTCAGAATTTAAGGAATAATGGATGGCGCTAAATACAGGGAAATTCTTGAGGGAAACCTGTTTCAGTCTTCCAGAGATTTGAGACTGGGATGGAGGTTCACCTTCCAGCAGGACAATGACCCTAAGCATACTACTAAAGCAACACTTGAGTGGTTTAAGGGGAAATATTTCAATGTCTTGGAATGGCCTAGTCAAAGCCCAGACCTCAATCCAATTGAGAATCTGTGGTATGACTTAAAGATTGCTGTACACCAGCGGAACCCATCCAACTTGAAGGAGCTGGAGCAGTTTTGCCTTGAAGAATGGGCAAAAATCCCAGTGGCTAGATGTGCCAAGCTTATAGAGACATACCCCAAGAGACTTGCAGCTGTAATTGCTGCAAAAGGTGGCTCTACAAAGTATTGACTTTGGGGGGGGGTGAATATTTATGCACGCTCAAGTTCTTTTGTCTTATTTGTTGTTTGTTTCACCATTTTTTTTATTTTGCATCTTCAAAGTGGTAGGCATGTTGTGTAATCAAATGATACAACCCCCCCAAAAAAATCCATTTTAATTCTAGGTTGTAAGGCAACAAAATAGGAAAAATGCCAAGGGGGGTGAATACTTTCGCAAGCCACTGTACCTTTTATCTGGAGGCCGGAGCTGTTGAAGGGCCCTGGTCAACAGTAGTGCACTATGTAGGGAATAGGGTGCTATTTGGAAGGAGGAATAGGGTGCCATTTGGAAGGAGGAATAGGGTGCCATTTGGAAGGAGGAATATGGTGCCATTTGGAAGGAGGAATAGGGTTCCATTTGGAAGGAGGAATAGGGTGCCATTTGGAAGGAGGAATAGGGTGCCATTTGGGAGGAGGAATAGGGTGCCATTTGGGAGGTGACCAGGGTCTTGTTTCCTAATTCCCTGATGACGGATAGGGGGGGTGCACCTGTCAACCAATCACAGGTCAGCTGAGTGATGATCCGGCCCTCTGGTCACTCCCTGTTTGGCCCTGCCCTCTGGTCACTCCCCTGTTTGGCCCTGCCTCTGGTCACTTCCTGTTGGCCCTGCCCTCTGGTCACTTCCTGTTTGGCCCTGCCCTCTGGTCACTTCCTGTTTGGCCCTGCCCTCTGGTCACTTCCTGTTTGGCCCTGCCCTCTGGTCACTCCCTGTTTGGCCCTGCCCTCTGGTCACTTCCTGTTTGGCCCTGCCCTCTGGTCACTCCCTGTTTGGCCCTGCCCTCTGGTCACTCCCTGTTTGGCCCTGCCCTCTGGTCACTTCCTGTTTGGCCCTGCCCTCTGGTCACTTCCTGTTTGGCCCTGCCCTCTGGTCACTTCCTGTTTGGCCCTGCCCTCTGGTCACTTCCTGTTGGCCCTGCCCGCCTCTCCTCTGATACAAACACACCTCAGGATGCAGTTTCACTATTATTATCAGGCTGCTGAACAGTGGGACAGAGGATAGATGTAGGGCCAATACATGGTCAGACAGTAGACGGCAGAGACTGTGAATACTTCTGCATTAACTTGTAACTTTCCGGTGTTTTCCGTACTGCACGTATTATAGTGTATTGTTTTTGTGTGTTTGTATGCTAACTTTACAAAATGAATTTCCATGTAAATGGACAATAAGGTATATTGTATCATATTGTATCATATTAAAATGTGGCCTGTTTGCTCTAGCGCTGCCATTTGACTTAAATACCATTTATTTCCTGTCATCTCCACTGACCTATCTCTTAAAAAATTTAATAATCTGATCAGATCATCTTCAATCAACTGCAGATAAAGGAAAACTGCACTGTGAACCTGATGGGTGGTCTCTCTACACTCAGTGGCCAGTATATTCAAATCAAGTCAAATCAAATTGTATTTGCCACATGCGCCGAATACAGCAGGTGTAGACATTACTGTGAAATGCTTACTTACAAGCCCTTAACCAACAGTGCATTTATTTCTTAATAAAAAAGTAAAATAAAACAACAACAACAAAAAAAGTGTTGAGAAAAAAAGAGCAAAAATAAAAGAACAGTAGGGAGGCTATATATACAGGGGGTACCGGTGCAGAGTCAATGTGCAGGGGCACCGGCTAGTTGAGGTAGTTGAGGTAATATGGACATGTGGGTAGAGTTAAAGTGACTATGCATAAATAATTAACAGAGTAGCAGCAGCGTAAAAAGATGGGGTGGGGGGGCAGTGCAAATAGTCTGGGTAGCCATGATTAGCTGTTCAGGAGTCTTATGGCTTGGGGGGTAGAAGCTGTTGAGAAGTATTTTGGACCTAGACTTGGCGCTCCAGTACCGCTTGCCGTGCGGTAGCAGAGAGAACAGTCTATGACTAGGGTGGCTGGAGTCTTTGACAATTTTGAGGGCCTTCCTCTGACAGCGCCTGGTATAGAGGTCCTGGATGGCAGGAAGCTTGGCCCCAGTGATGTACTGGGCCGTACGCACTACCCTCTGTAGTCCCTTGCGGTCGGAGGCCGAGCAGTTGCCATACCAGGCGGTGATGCAACCAGTCAGGATACTCTCGATGGTGCAGCTGTAGAACTTTTTGAGGATCTGAAGACCCATGCCAAATCTTTTCAGTCTCCTGAGGGGGAATAGTCTGTATGCCTTTCCGACTGTTGGTGTTTGGACTATGATAGGG
>LR778285.1:3568793-3609204 GCA_902810595.1 Coregonus sp. 'balchen' | reverse complement strand
GGGAGGGGAAAGAGAGAGGGGGGGTAGAGAGAGGGAGGGGAGAGAGAGAGGGAGGGGGGTTAGAGAGGGGAGGGAGGGGAGAAGAGGGGGGGGGTTTTTAGAGAGAGAGGGAGGGGAAGAGAGGGAGAGAGGGGAGGGAGGGGTAGAGAGAGAGGGGAGGGTATAGAGAGAGAGGGAGGGAGAGGAGGGGAGGGGAGGGGAAAGAGAGAGGAGGGGAGAGAGAGGAGGGAGGGGAGAGAGAGAGGGAGGGTTGTTGGGAGAGAGGGGGAGAGAGGAGGGGGGGAGAGAGAGAGGGAGGGTAGAGAGAGGAGGGGTGGGAGAGAGAGGGGAGGGGTGGGGAGAGAGAGAGGGAGGGGGAAGAGAGAGAAGGGAGGGGTAGAGAGAGAGGGAGGGTAGAGAGAAGGGAGGGGTTTAGAGAGAGAGGGAGGGAGAAGAGGAGAGGGAGGGGTTAAAAGGGAGAGAAGGGGAGGGGTAGAGGGGAGGGAGAGGGTAGAGAGAGAGGGAGGGGAAGAAGAGAGGAGGGGTTTAGAGAAGAGAGGGAGGGGTAGAGAGAAGGGGGGGTAGAGGAGGGAGGGTTAGAGAGGGGGGGGAAAAGAGAGGGAAAGGGAGGGTTTAAGGAGAGAGGGAGGGGTTTAGAGAAGGGAGGGGTAGGAGAGAGGGAGGGGTTAGAAGAGGGAGGGGAGAGAGAGAGGGAGGGGTAAGGGGTTTGAGAGAGGGAGGGTAAAAGAGGGGAGGGGGGTAGAGAGAGAAGGGGAGGGGTTTTAAGAAAAGAGGGAGGGGGAGAGAGAGAGGGAGGGGTGGGAGAGAGAGGGGGGGGGTAGGAGAGAGGGGAGGGGTGAGAGAAGGAGGGGTAGAGAAAGGGGGTAGAGAGGGAGGGGTTAGAGAGGAGGGAGGGGTTGAGAGAGAGGGAGGGGGAGAGAGAGAGGGAGGGGTAGAGAGAGAGGGAGGGTTAGAGAGAGAGGGAGGGGAGAGGGACAGGGGAGGGGTAGAGGAGAGGGAGGGGTAGGAGAGGGGGGGTAGAGAAGAGGAAGGGGAGGGGTTAGAGAGAGAGGGGGGGGGAGAGAGAGAGGGAGGGGTAGAGAGAGGGCGGGGTAGAGAGAGAGGGAGGGGTAGGAGGAGGAAGGGATGGGGTAGAGAGTAGGGGGGGGGTAGGTAGGAGAGGAGGGGACAAAGAGAGAGAGGGAGGGGGAGAGAGAGAGGGAGGGGGAGAGAGAGAGGGAGGGGGAGAGAGAGAGGGAGGGGTAGAGAGGAAGGGAGGGGTAGAGAGAGAGGGAGGGGAAGAGAGAGGGAGGGGTAGAGAGAGAGGGAGAAGGCGAAAGTAGGCCAGACTCCTACATACTACTCTCACAGGGAGAGAGACAGAATATCCAACCATCCCATCACAAGCCTTGATCCTGGGAGCCCCAAGCAAACAGACTGTGAGGAATGTCAGACTGAGACATTAAAAGCCAAATGGGACAAGACAGGATGTGGAACTCAGCACTTTCAGGGGAGGAAAGTCGCTGATGCTGTCCACGTGAGAAAGAATAACTAATAACTCATCCTTCTGTCTGTTCTGTCTTATGTATTATTATGTATCTGTGTATGTGTCTGTGTCTGTGTCTGTGTCAGGTTTCAATAAGCCACGCTCCTATTGCTTCCCAAAGCAAGCAAGGATACGTACTTTAAAGCAAACACACACACACACACACACACACACACACACACACACACACACACACACACACACACACACACACACACACACACACACACACACACACACACACACACACACACACACACACACAAGTCCAAGCTACTCAAAGAGAGGATGTCACACAGACCAGAACCTCAAGCCCCTGCCCCCTGATGAAGGCCAGGGATGCTGGCCCATGTTGACTCCAATGCTTCCCACAGGGGATGCTGGGCCCATGTTGACTCCAATGCTTCCCACAGTTGTGTCAAATTGGCTGGATGTCCTTTGGGTGGTGGACCATTCTTGATACACACACGGGAAACTGTTGAGCGTGAAAAACCCAGCCGCGTTGCAGTTCTGGACCCAAACCGGTGCGCCTGGCACCTACTACCATACCCCGTTCAAAGGCACTTACATGTTTCGTCTTGCCCATTCACCCTCTGAATGGCACACATACACAATCCCATCTCTCAATTGTCTCAAGGCTTAAAAATCCTTCTTTAACCCCGTCTCCTCCCGTTCATCTACACTGCTGGAAGTGGACTTAACAAGTGACCTCAGTAAGGGATCATAGCTTCCACCTGGATTCACCTGGTCAGTCGTGTGTCATGTTCTTAATGTTTTGTACACTCATTGTAAAGAGAGTTGGGCCAGGTTGCAGAACGTCGGCCATGTTGGTTAACCTTCATTCTCCATGATGGTGATGTAATAACGCTAGAGTTTCCCTCCGAAACGACCTGCCGTAAACAAACAGAGCAGGGCAACACGTTGAAAAGAGGTATTTATTTTATTAGTTATTCGGGGAAAATGTGTATCCAAGTCTCGACTGTGTTGTGGTGTCGACAAATTGCACATCTGCTTTCACTTCACGGGTTTAGAAAACTACCAGAAACAAAGAGCACAATGAGGAAGTGTCTTAGCAACGGCTGTGGAGGAGAAAGGGGAAGTGTCTTAGCAACGGCTGTGGAGGAGAAAGGGGAAGTGTCTTAGCAACGGCTACGGAGGAGAAAGGGGAAGTGTCTTAGCAACGGCTGTGGAGGAGAAAGGGGAAGTGTCTTAGCAACGGCTGTGGAGGAGAAAGGGGAAGTGTCTTAGCAACGGCTGTGGAGGAGAAAGGGGAAGTGTCTTAGCAACGGCTGTGGAGGAGAAAGGGGAAGTGTCTTAGCAACGGCTACGGAGGAGAAAGGGGAAGTGTCTTAGCAACGACTACGGAGGAGAAAGGGGAAGTGTCTTAGCAACGGCTGTGGAGGAGAAAGGGGAAGTGTCTTAGCAACGGCTATGAAGGAGAAAGGGGAAGTGTCTTAGCAACGGCTGTGGAGGAGAAAGGGGAAGTGTCTTAGCAACGGATATGGAGGAGAAAGGGGAAGTGTCTTAGCAACGGCTGTGGAGGAGAAAGGGGAAGTGTCTTAGCAACGGCTGTGGAGGAGAAAGGGGAAGTGTCTTAGCAACGGCTGTGGAGGAGAAAGGGGAAGTGTCTTAGCAACGGCTGTGGAGGAGAAAGGGGAAGTGTCTTAGCAACGGCTGTGGAGGAGAAAGGGGAAGTGTCTTAGCAACGGCTGTGGAGGAGAAAGGGGAAGTGTCTTAGCAACGGCTGTGGAGGAGAAAGGGGAAGTGTCTTAGCAACGGCTATGGAGGTGTTAGATTAATTTGTATTTTAAGAATAATGACTAAAGGATTTCACCCCAAATACAGTATAAATGTGTGAACTGTGTTAGAATTATAATGTATTGTCAACCTACTAACAGAGGGGGGCGGGACTAAACATTCCAGGGTGAAGGGGACTGAGAAAACGGGTTACAGGGGGCCTCCTAGAGGTGGGCGGAGCAGGGTGCCTTTGTGTGTCGAGGTATAAAACAGGAGGGTATGGGTTTTGGGCGGCAGAGCTCTCCATGAATAAAGATACAGATAATCCTTGTGGGTTGTGGACCTTGAATCATTTATGATTAAAACCAGAGCCTTACAACCTCTGGTAATGATTCAAGCTTAGGTTGAATTAGAGATAGAAATTCTCTTAACAGGAGGAGAAAGGGGAAGTGTCTTAGCAACGGCTGTGGAGGAGAAAGGGGAAGTGTCTTAGCAACGGCTGTGGAGGAGAAAGGGGAAGTGTCTTAGCAACGGCTGTGGAGGAGAAAGGGGAAGTGTCTGAGGGGAAGCGCTCTGGGAATGTTGTTGCCCCAACTCTCTAGATTCAGTATATGACTCTGGATACTTCAAACAGCCTCATTCCAATGAGAATCGCATCACAGGAAGCCGCGCCGGCATTTAAAGAGATCAGACTGAGCGTGCTTGGTGGCGCTTGGTCAATAAGTAATTAGTGGAGGCTTCAATGGAGGATGCTTACCTTGTGATGCTGTGATGTGACCCAGAGAGTCACCCTCCCATCCCCTCCTATATCTATTTACCTATCTATCTAATATGTCTGTTTATCTCTCTCTCTCTCTCTCTCTCTCTCTCTCTCTCTCTCTCTCTCTCTCTCTCTCTCTCTCTCTCTCTCCTCTCTCTCCCTTGTCTCTCTTTCTCTCCATTCATCATCCATCCTGTGAAAAACCCTGACTGGCAGAGCAGTGGCACAGCCTCAGGCCTTACAAATTGTCTACGGGACTGCATGCAACTATAACAATAACTGGCGGCCCAGAGAGAGATGGGGGGGGAGAGACGGAGAGAGAGGGAGAGAGAGAGAGGGGGGAGAGAGAGAGGGATAGAGAGGGAGAGAGAGAGGGAGAGAGGAAGAGAGAGAGAGAGAGAGAGAGAGAGAGAGAGAGAGAGAGAAAGAGAGAGAGAGAGAGAGAAAGAGAGAGAGAGAGAGAGAGAGAAACAGAGACAGAGCGATTATGCGATGTTTGGTGGTACCAAGAGACAGTGCTCAGTGTCTTCCTTATACCTAGTATCCACTCCTCTCCTTGTGTTTGAAACAGGGACGGCCTGTTCAATAGGGCGATATGGGCGACGCACTGCCAAACGGGAAAAGGAAGGGATTTTTTTTCTAATCAATTATATCACGGCAACAGTAGTTATCAGTGTTGTAATCTATACGTCTGATCTGCCACAGTGCCACACTGCCACTAAATGTCGAATCGGGCTAAAGTCGTGCTTCAAATGGCTCCACCCCCTTTTGGGGCGATTTCAGTCAGATTGAAAATCGCCCAGAACTTCTGTCATAGACTCCCATGTAAAATCTATTTTTTTTTCAAATTTCAGAGCCTTCAATACAATCTCTATGGGTTTCTGAGGGCTTGCACTTACGCGCTTTCGTCACATGAACGTAACTAAGAAAAGAGAGGGTAGCAGCCTCAATCAATTCACTACTACTATCAACATGGCTAGGCTTCAGTGCAACTCGATTGTGTCTTTGAAAGAAGTTCCTTTTTGTCGGCGAACAAATGAAGATAAATTGGCAACGAAACAATTAGGACCTCCCAGACCAAATTTAATAATTCAACAGGTTTCTACTAAAGGGGGGAAGTCCTACACCCGAGGATTTTCCAAAAATTGGTATGAACGAAAAACCTGGCTAGCAGGCTGCGATGTAGCTAATGCAGTTTTCTGCTACCCCTGCTTACTCATTCACCCTGAAGGCGGCACTTCAGACAGCACCGCTTGGACAGCGACTGGTGTAACCGACATGCACCATCTTTCAGAAAAGATTAAGAAACATGAGCTGTCAAAGACCCACATGGATAGCTGTTTGAGAATTTCTGCTTTGGGGAGAGTGAATATTGCCACTCAACTGGATGAGGGATACAGGCTAGCTGTCCGCCGCCACAACGATGAGGTTAGCAAGAACCGCCATATCCTCAGCCGGCTAATCCAGTGTGTGAAGTTTTGCGGCGTGTTTGAGTTAGCTTTGCGAGGCAAAGATGAAACTGAGGGCTCCACCAACCCTGGTATTTTTCTTGGACTTGTCAACTTTGTGGCACAATTAGATGAGGTGTTTGATGACCATCTTAAAAATGCTAAAGTTTTCAAGGGCACATCAAAGACCATTCAAAACGAGCTACTGGAGTGTATGCTAGCGGTCACGAGGGAACATATTGTGGAGGAGGTGAAGTCTGCGAACTTCGTAGCTATCCAAGCTGACGAGACCACGGACGTTTCTACACAGACACAGTTGGTGCTTGTGCTGAGGTACATAGATAGCAAGCACAAAGTGCAGGAGCGCACTTTCAATCGCCAGTGTACTTTTGGAGAGACTGAACGGTCTTTTTGCCGTTGACGAGAAAGTCAAACTCATTGCGCAAGCTTACGATGGAGCCAGTGTGATGAGGGGAGAGAAGGCTGGTGTGCAGAAAAAGGTGCGTGAGCATTTCAAGAATGCCCATTACGTGCATTGCTATGCGCATCAGCTGAATTTGATCATGCAGCAAGCTACTTCTCGCATCAAAAAAGTGAACATTTTCTTTTCCGATCTGAGCGGGATTACAACTTTTTTTTCCCGGTCACCCAAACGCACCAGCATTCTTGACCAGACTGTTGCACGAAGACTGCCCAGACCTTCATCCACACGGTGGAACTTCAACAGCAGAGTCGTGAACACTGTCTACGAGAATCGAGACGACCTCATAGAATGTTTTGAAGCCATCCGGACGGGTTCATTGGGTTCATTTGACCAGGGCACAGTGAGAGAGGCATCTGGCTACGTGAGGATGCTGCATGATGAAGATTTTATTTTTTTCCTGCGGCTTTTTCACAAAATCATGCCCCACGTCGACATTCTGTACCAGAAGCTACAGAAGAAGGACATCGATGCTGTCTTTATCAAAAGTGCCCTCGACAGCTTCACAAGCAGTGTGCAGGCCATAAGGTAAGATTAAACAATATCATTCGATCTTTCTCAAAGCAGAGCTTTATTTGAAAATGTATGCATGAAAGGAGACTGCATTTGTGTTTGAAATTACATTATTCTCATTATATATGGCCAGTGGTGTAATCTATTTTATTTTATATACTATGTGTACTGTGCAGTGGTGCTCATAAGTGTATGAACACATTCTAAAGTTGACTAAAAAGAGGAATAAAAAAATAAAAAAATCATCTTTTGGAAATTTATCTTAATGACTTAATTAAAAAAGTTGGAAAATCCAACCTTTATGGACACCAATTTTCTTTTCTTTTTTATTCCTCTTTTTAGTCAACTTTAGCATGGGATCATAAGCTTATGAGCACCACTGTATACTGTGCTGAACATCCAGGCTATGTGAGACACAAAGGCTAACTTAAACACTAAAGACTTTATGCATCCCTGCCCATTTTAAGTGGAACTGAAGTATTTGTACTATACATCATGGATACATTGCATATACCTGTGCATCACATAGACAACAATACTGTACAAAGCCAACAAACACATTGGTCTGTTTGCCTTCAGGGACTCCTCTCAACAGCAGCTGCAAGAAGCAACAGGAGCCAAAAGACCCAGAACAGCTTTGAGAGAAGAGGAGAAGCAGAGGCTGTCTGAAGAGGTCTGCAACACCATCCTGGATCACACCAAAGAAAGGTTCTCTTTCTCTGGCCACCTTGTGAGTGCTACCTTACTGCAAGCAGACATGTTTGAAAGGTACTGCCATTCATTTCCTGATGAGGCTCTGAATGCCACTGTGAATGCATACCCCATGCTGAGCAAGGCAAAGCTCAAGACAGAACTATCTCTGATCTATGAGAATCCTGAATTCAAGGGAGGCTGTGGTGCACTGGCACTGTACCAGGTTCTCATGAGCTACAACCTCCAGGAGACGTTCTCTGAGACTGTGACTCTGTTGAACATTTACATTTACATTTACATTTTAGTCATTTAGCAGACGCTCTTATCCAGAGCGACTTACAGGAGCAATTAGGGTTAAGTGCCTTGCTCAAGGAACATCCTCATAACTACTCCCATGACAACAGCTGAAGCTGAGAGATGTTTCTCAACTTTGACACGAGTTAAGACATTCCTGCGAAATTCAATGGGCCAGGAACGTCTGAATGCACTGGCCATGCTTTCCATGGAGAGGGAACTAGTCCTCAGCATGCCTGATTTCAATGAGAAAGTCATTGAACGCTTTGCTGTATTGAAACAAAGAGAACAGTTTCAGTACAAGTAATGTAGCCTCTCTCTCTCTTTGTCCCTCCCTCCCTGTCTCTTTAACACACACACGCCCAAATCAGTTCACAGTTGATGTTGTTTAAAATAGTTATTTTTCATTTTAAAAAAAGTAAAAAAAATAAAAATATCTGTTCATGTTCATTTTTACAAATCTATACAATTGGCCAGAATATGGTTGTTCATATTTACAAATCTATACAATTGGCCAGAATATGGTTGTTCATTTTTACAAAGCCATACAGATAGCTGTGTTTACCTTTTCTAGAAATTACTTTCAAATTCTGTTTTCAAGCAAAATGTCTATCACTGTTCATTTTCACAAATCTATACAAGAGGGCAGAATATGGAAGTCTATAAAAATGTCTTATTACCAATAACTTGCATCAATGTTTTCAGTAGCCTCTATCAAAAGCTCCTGCTTGCTTGTTGTGAATTATGCTCAGGTGCACATATTTCCAATTCAACCATGAGGCAAAAAATGTGGTAAAAGCTCTTGTTGATCCTGCAATCTGAACAAATACCAAGATGCTGTATTTTCAGCTGATATTTCATTTGTTTATGGAAATGCATATTGTTTATGCAGTGTTGAGGAATGTGAAAGAACACCCTTGATTATTTTTACTGTGATAACTTATTTTGATTTTGTAAGCCAACACTTTTGAGATCAGTCAATAAATGCTTCTGGTATTGACTTATATGCTGCCCCTGTCTTCATGTTGTTGCTGGACATATCTTTTTAAAAATGTGTGTAGGTCACCTAAATCATCAGAAAAATTGCCCCCCCTGAGAATTTTTTCAGGAGCCGCCACTGGTTTGAAACATCACATACCTTTCAAACAGCAGGCAAACTCTTATGCAGCAAGACTACTAAACTCAGCAGAAGAAGAAGAAATGTCCTCTCACTGTCAACTGCGTTTATTTTCAGCAAACTTAACGTGTAAATATTTGTATGAACATAACAACATTCAACAACTGAGACATAAACTGAACAAGTTCCACAGACATGTGACTAACAGAAATGGAATAATGTGTTCCTGAACAAAGGGGGGGTCAAAATCAAAAGTAACAGTCAGAACAAGCTCCCTCACGACGCCAGGACAGCGGAGTCACTCACCACCTTCCGGAGACACTTGAAACCCCTCCTCTTTAAGGAATACCTGGAATGGGATAAAGTAATCCTTCTAACCGCCATTACCCCACCCCTAAAACAATTATTTAAATTAAATTAAAAATAATTGTAAAGTGGTTATCCCACTGGCTATCATAAGGTGAATGCACCAATTTGTAAGTCGCTCTGGTTAAGAGCGTCTGCTAAATGACGTAAACGTAAATGTAAATGTATCTGGTGTAGCCACCAGCTGCATTAAGTACTGCAGTGCATCTCCTCCTCATGGACTGCACCAGATTTTCCAGTTCCTGCTGTGAGATGTTACCCCACTCTTCCACCAAGGCACCTGCAAGTTCCCGGACATTTCTGGGGGGAATGGCCCTAGCCCTCACCCTCCCATCCAACAGGTCCAAGACATGCTCAATGGGATTGAGATCCGGGCTCTTCGCTGGCCATGGCAGGACACTGACATTCCTGTCTTGCAGGAAATCACGCACAGAACGAGCAGTATGGCTGGTGGCATTGTCATGCTGGAGGGTCATGTCAGGATGAGCCTGCAGGAAGGGTACCACATGAGGGAGTAGGATGTCTTCCCTGTAACGCACAGCGTTGAGATTGCCTGCAATGAAAACAAGCTCAGTCCGATGATGCTGTGACACACCGCCCCAGACCATGACGGACCCTCCACCTCCAAATCGATCCCGCTCCAGAGTACATGCCTCTGTGTAACGGTCATTCCTTCGACGATTAACGCAAATCCGACCATCACCCCTGGTGAGACAAAACCGTGACTCGTCAGTGAAGAGCACTTTTTGCCAGTCCTGTCTAGTCCAGCAATGGTGGGTTTGTGCCCATAGGCGACGTTGTTGCCTGTGATGTCTGGTGAGGACCTGCCTTACAACAGGCCTACAAGCCTTCAGTCCAGCCTCTCTCAGCCTATTGCGGACAGTCTGAGCACTGATGGAGGGATTGTGCGTTCCTGGTGTAACTCGGGCAATTGTTGTTGCCATCCTGTACCTGTCCCGTAGGTGTGATGTTCGGATGTACCGATCCTGTGCAGGTGTTGTTACACGTGGTCTGCCACTGCGAGGACGATCAGCTGTCCGTCCTGTCTCCCTGTAGCGCTGTCTTAGGCGTCTCACAGTACAGACATTGCAATTTATTGCCCTGGCCACATCTGCAGTCCTCATGCCTCCTTGCAGCATGCCTAAGGCACGTTCACGCAGAGCAGGGACCCTGGGCATCTTTCTTTTGGTGTTTTTCAGAGTCAGTAGAAAAGCTTTTTAGTGTCCTAAGTTTTCATCACTGTGACCTTAATTGCCTACAGTCTGTAAGCTGTAAGAGTCGTAATGACCATTCCACAGGTGCATGTTCATTCATTGTTTATGGTTCATTGAACAAATCAAATCAAATCAAATTGTATTTGTCACATAGACGTGTTTAGCAGATGTTATTGCGGGTGTAGCGAAATGCTTGTGCTTCTAGCTCCGACAGTGCAGTAATATCTAACAATTAATATCTAACAATTTCACAACATATACCCAACACACACAAATCTAGTAAGGAATGGAATTTAAGAATATATACATATATGGACAAGCAATGACAGAGCGGCATGGACTAAGATACAGTAGAATATTATAGAATAGAATGCAGTATATACATATGAGATGAATAGTGCAAGATATGTAAACATTATTAAAGTGACTAGTGTTCCATTTCTTAAAGTGGCCAGTGATTTCAATAGGCAGCAGCAGCCTCTAATGTGCTAGTGATGGCTATTAAACAGTCTGATGGCCTTGAGATAGAAGCTGTTTTTCATTCTCTCGGTCCCAGCTTTGATGCACCTGTACTGACCTCGCCTTCTGGATGATAGTGGGGTGAACAGGCAGTGGCTCGGGTGGTTGATGTCCTTGATGATCTTTTTGGCCTTCCTGTGACATCGGGTGCTGTAGGTGTCTTAGAGGGCTGGTAGTTTGCCCCCGGTAATGTGTTCAGCAGACCGCACCACCCTCTGGAGAGCCCTGTGGTTGCGGGCGGTGCAGTTGCCATACCAGGCGGTGATACAGCCCGACAGGATGCTCTCAATTGTGCATCTGTAAAAGTTTGTGAGGGTTTTAGGTGCCAAGCCAAATTTCTTCAGCCTCCAGAATATCGAAGGCTCTGTTGCGCCTTCTTCACCACACTGTCTGCGTGGGTGGACCATTTCAGTTTGTCAGTACGCCAAGGAAATTGAATTTCCACTTTCTCCACTGTGGTCCCGTCGATGTGGATAGGAGGGTGCACCCTCTGCTGTTTCCTGAAGTCCACGATCATCTCCTTTGTTTTGGTGATGTTGAGTGAGAGGTAATACTCCCAGAGCCCTCACCTCCTCCCTGTAGGCTGTCTCGTCATTGTTGGTAATCAAGCCTACTACTGTTGTGTCATCTGCAAACATGATGATTGAGTTGGAGGCATGCTTGGCCACACAGTCATGGGTGAACAAGGAGTACAGGAGGAGGCTGTACCCTTGTGGGGCCCCAGTGTTGAGGATCAGCGAAGTGGAGATGTTGTTTCCTACTTTCACCACCTGGGGGCGACCCGTCAGGAAGTCCATGGGAAACAGTGTTTAACAAGCATGGGAAACAGTGTTTAAACCCTTTACAATGAAGATCTGTTAAGTTATTTGGATTTTTACGAAATATGTTTGAAAGACAGGGTCCTGAAAAAGGGACGTTTCTTTTTTTGCTTAGTTTATGTAGTTTGTGATTGTGTTTCACAAATTAAGCAGGGATTTTGTTCACTCCCCCCAGCCCTTTGTGTGTTTTGACACAGATGTTATCTGATGAAGCTTACAGGGATTTTGTTCCCTCCCCCCAGCCCTGTTCCCTCCCCCCAGCCCTGTTCCCTCCCCCCAAGCCCTGTTCCCTCCCCCAGCCCTGTTCCCTCCCCTCAGCCCTGTTCCCTCCCCCCAGCCCTGTTCCCTCCCCCCAGCCCTGTTCACTCCCCCCAGCCCTTTGTGTGTTTTCACACAGATGTTATCTGATGAAGCTTACAGGGATTTTGTTTTCTCCCCCTTAGCCCTGTTCCCTCCCCCCAGCCCTGTTCACCCCCCCCCCAGCCCTTTGTGTGTTTTCACACAGATGTTATCTGATGAAGCTTACAGGGATTTTGTTCACTCCCCCCAGCCCTGTTCACTCCTCCCAGCCCTGTTCCCTCCCCCCAGCCCTGTTCCCTCCCCCCAGCCCTGTTCACTCCCCCCAGCCCTGTTCACTCCCCCCAGCCCTGTTCACTCCCCCCAGCCCTGTTCACTCCCCCCAGCCCTTTGTGTGTTTCACACAGATGTTATCTGATGAAGCTTACAGGGATTTTGTTCCCTCCCCCCAGCCCTGTTCCCTCCCCCCAGCCCTGTTCACTCCCCCCAGCCCTTTGTGTGTTTTGACACAGATGTTATCTGATGAAGCTTACAGGGATTTTGTTCCCTCCCCCCAGCCCTGTTCCCTCCCCCCAGCCCTGTTCACTCCCCCCAGCCCTGTTCCCTCCCCCCAGCCCTGTTCACTCCCCCCAAGCTCTGTGTGTGTTTTGACATAGATGTTCTCTGATTAAGCTTACAGGGATTTTGACACGCAGACTTATTAGTATTAACGAGACAGAGTATCATAAAAGCAACCCACGGAGACATCCCACTTCTGACACCAATCTAACAGTAAGCCTTGTCTTTCTAATCATACACGCACACACGCACACACACACACACACACACACACACACACACACACACACACACACACACACACACACACACACACACACACACACACACACACACACACACACACACACACACACACACACACACACACACACTTCCTCTCTGTGTACGTCCTGTGTGTTCACAGCGGAGCCCTCTCTGCCTCTCATCATCATACAGATCAGGGATGTTAGACAGCTTCACCAGACCAGGGATGTTAGACAGCTTCACCAGACCAGGGATGTTCGACAGCTTCACCAGACCAGGCTGATGATGTCATGTAGAGTCTGGAACACCCGGCTGATGATGTCATGTAGAGTCTGGAACACCCGGCTGATGATGTCATGTAGAGTCTGGAACACCCGGCTGATGATGTCATGTAGAGTCTGGAACACCCGGCTGATGATGTCATGTAGAGTCTGGAACACCCGGCTGATGATGTCATGTAGAGTCTGGAACACCCGGCTGATGATGTCATGTAGATTCTGGAACACCCGGCTGATGATGTCATGTAGAGACTGGAACACCCGACTGATGATGTCATGCAGCCTGTCGTTTTTGGTGTTTATACTTTTTCAAAGCAACAACGACAAAGTTTGATGTCAGACGACAATAGAATGTCCATGATGTCACTGGGACAACTGTCTACAGACATGTCGATAGAACAGATGTAAACCAGCCCCAAGAGCGCTCCACTACCATGCCTGCTGCTTGCTGCTAAATCACATTAACAACTGAAGAGCCTCAACCCTGCTAATGAGTACATTCATCTGTCAAATGAGAGAAATAACTCATTCTAATCTAACACCTCTGACACACACAGACACACAAACACAAACAGACACACACGGTCACATGCAAACACACACACACACACACTTGATCCTGGCGCCGACGAAGATGGTGGCCTCGCGGCCTCGCAACTAGCTCTTAGGAAACTTTGCAGTATTTTGTTTTTTTATGTATTATTTTTTACATTATTAGCTCAGAAAGTATTTTGCATCATTACATACAGCCGGGAAAATCTATTGGATATCAGAGCGGCGGTAACTCACCAGCATTACAACCAGGAATACGACTTTCCCGAAGCAGATCCTTTGTTTGCTCTCCCCAGGGCAACTGAACTGATTCCAGCGGCTGACCCAAAACATCGCCGGCGGAGGAGAGGCACTCGGAGCGACCTGCTGGTTCGACTTCTGTTCACCCGACCTAGAATATCTCACAATCAAATGCCGACCGTATTATCTCCCAAGAGAATTCTCTTCCGTTATAGTCACGGCCGTGTATATCCCCCCTCAAGCTGATACCACAACGGCCCTCAAAGAACTTCACTGGACTTTATGCAAACTGGAACCACATATCCTGAGGCTGCATTTATTGTAGCCAGGGATTTTAACAAAGCAAATTTGAGGACTAGGCTGCCGAAGTTCTATCAACAAATCGACTGTTGTACTCGCGCTGCTAAAATCCTCGACCATTGCTATTCAAACTTCCGGGATGGTTATAAGGCCCTCCCCCGCCCTCCTTTCGGCAAATCTGACCACGACTCCATTTTGCTTCTTCCTTCCTATAGGCAGAAACTCAAACAGAAGGTACCGTGCTAAGGACTATTCAACACTGGTCTGACCAATCGGAATCCACGCTTCAAGATTGTTTTGATCACGCGGACTGGGATATGTTCCGGATTGCTTCCGAAAATAATTTAGACGAATACACTGAAACAGTGACTGAGTTTATCAGGAAGTGTATAGGTGATGTTGTGCCCACTGTGACTATTAAAACCTACCGTAACCAGAAACCGTGGATAGACGGCAACATTCACGCAAATCTAAAAGTGCGAACCACCGCATTCAACCATGGCAAGGTGACTGGGAATATGGCAGAATACAAACAGTGTAGCTACTCACTCCGCAAGGCAATGAAACTGGCAAAACATCAGTATAGAGACAAAGTGGAGTCGCAATTCAACGGCTCAGACACGAGACGTATGTGGCAGGGTCTACAGACAATCACAGACTACAAAAAGAAAACCAGCAACGTCGCCGACACAGACGTCTTGCTTTCAGACAAGCTAAACACCTTCTTCGCCCGCTTTGAGGATAACACAGTGCCACTGACGAGGCCCACTACCAAGGACTGTGGCCTCTCCTTCTCCATGGCCGACGTGATTAAGACATTTAAGCATGTTAATCCCCGCAGGGCTCCCGGCCCAGACGGCATCCCTAGCCGCGTCCTCAGAGCATGCGCAGACCAGCTGGCTGGTTTGTTTATGGACATATTCAATCTCTCCCTTTCCCAGTCTGCAAAGGTAAAAGAAAGCAAAGGTAACTGAACTAAATGACTATCGCCCTGTAGCACTCACCTCTGTCATCATGAAGTGCTTTGAGAGACTAGTCAAGGATCATATCACCTCTACCTTACCTGTCACCCTAGACCCACTTCAATTTGCTTACCGACCCAATAGATCCACAGACGATGCAATCGCCATCACACTGCACACTGCCCTATCCCATCTGGACAAGAGGAATACCTATGTAAGAATGCTGTTCATTGACTATAGCTCAGCATTCAACACCATAGTACCCTCCAAGCTCATCATTAAGCTCGAGGCCCTGGGTCTGAGCCCCGCCCAGGGCAACTGGGTCCTGGACTTCCTGACAGGCCACTCCCAGGTGGTGAAGGTAGGAAACAACATCTCCACTTCGCTGATCCTCAACACTGGGGCCCCACAAGGGTGCGTGCTCAGCCCCATCCTGTACTCCCTGTTCACCCATGACTGCGTGGCCAAGCACGCCTCCAACTCAATCATCAAGTTTGCAGACGACACAACAGTAGTAGGCTTGATTACCAACAATGACGAGACAGCCTACAGGGAGGAGGTGGGGGCTCTGGGAGTGTGGTGCCAGGAAAATAACCTCTCACTCAACGTCAACAAAACAAAGGAGATGATCGTGGACTCCAGGAAACAGCAGAGGGTGCACCCCCCTATCCACATCGACGGGACCGCAGTGGAGAAGGTGGAAAGCTTCAAGTTCCTTGGCATACACATCACCGACAAACTGAAATGGTCCACTCACGCAGACACCAAGTCACTTGGCTCTGTCATATCCTCACATGGTCTCTCCTATCATTGTTACGCAGACGACACACAATTAATGTTCTCCTTTCCCCCTTCTGATAACCAGGTGGCGAATCACATCTCTGCATGTCTGGCAGACATATCAGTGTGGATGTCGGATCACCACCTCAAGCTGAACCTCGGCAAGACGGAGCTGCTCTTCCTCCCGGGGAAGGACTGCCCGCTCCATGATTTCGCCATCACGGTTGACAACTCAATTGTGTCCTCCTCCCAGAGTGCAAAGAACCTTGGCATGACCCTGGACAACACCCTGTCTTCTCCGCTAATATCAAAGCGGTGACCGATCCTGCAGGTTCATGCTCTACAACATTCGCAGAGTACGACCCTACCTTACACAGAAAGTGGCACAGGTCCTAATCCAGGCACTTGTCATCTCCCGTCTGGATTACTGCAACTCGCTGTTGGCTGGGCTCCCTGCCTGTGCCATTAAACCCCTACAACTTATCCGGAACGGCACCTCCTTACCTTCAGGCTCTGATCAGACCCTACACCCAAACGAGGGCACTACGTTCATCCACCTCTGGCCTGCTAGCCCCCCTACCTCTACGGAAGCACAGTTCCCGCTCAGCCCAGTCAAAGCTATTCGCTGCTCTGGCACCCCAATGGTGGAACAAGCTCCCCCACGACGCCAGGGCAGTGGAGTCACTGACAACCTTCCGGAGACACTTGAAACCCTACATCTTTAAGGAATAACTGGAATAGTTTAAAAGTAATCCCCCCCCCCCCCCCCCCCCATAAAAAATTAAAACAATTTAACAAATAAAAAAAATAAAGAAAGTGTTTTTTCCACTGTCTAAATTGAATGCACCAATTTGTAAGTCGCTCTGGATAAGATCGTCTGCTAAATGATGTAAATGTAAATGTGAAGAAGGTGCAACAGAGCCTCTTCAACCTCAGGAGGCTGAAGAAATTCGGCTTGGCATCTAAAACCCTCACAAACTTTTACAGATGCACAATTGAGATCATCCTGTCGGGCTGTATCACCGCCTTGTACGGCAACTGCACCTCCCGCAACCACAGGGCTCTCCAGAGGGTGGTGCGGTCTGCCGAACGCATTACCGGGGGCACACTACCAGCCCTCCAAGACACATAAAACACACGATGTCACAGGAAGGCCAAAAAGATCATCAAGGACATCAACCACCCGATCCACTGCCTGTTCATCCCGCTATCATCCAGAAGGCGAGGTCAGTACAGGTGCATCAAAGCTGGGACCGAGAGAATGAAAAACAGCTTCTATCTCAAGGCCATCAGACTGTTAAATAGCCATCACTAACACATTAGAGGCTGCTGCTGCCTATTGAAATCACTGGCCACTTTAAGAAATGGAACACTAGTCACTTTAATAATGTTTACATATCTTGCACTACTCATCTCATATGTATATACTGCATTCTATTCTATAATATTCTACTGTATCTTAGTCCATGCCGCTCTGTCATTGCTTGTCAATATATGTTTATATTCTTAAATTCCATTCCTTACTAGTTTTGTGTGTATTGGGTATATGTTGTGAAATTGTTAGATATTACTGCACTGTCGGAGCTAGAAGAACAAGCATTTCGCTACACCCACTATAACATCTGCTAAACACGTGTATGTGACAAATAACATTTGATTTGATTTGATATTGGGTCGGTGTGGTGCAACAGATGTTGAAGAGTTTGAACCGTTCTAGTCTGGGTCAACTGTTTGAACCGTTCTAGTCTGGGTTCTAGTCTGGGTCAACTGTTTGAACCGTTCTAGTCTGGGTTCTAGTCTGGGTCAACTGTTTGAACCGTTCTAGTCTGGGTTCTAGTCTGGGTCAACTGTTTGAACCGTTCTAGTCTGGGTTCTAGTCTGGGTCAACTGTTTGAACCGTTCTAGTCTGGGTCAACTGTTTGAACCGTTCTAGTCTGGGTCAACTGTTTGAACCGTTCTAGTCTGGGTCAACTGTTTGAACCGTTCTAGTCTGGGTCAACTGTTTGAGCCGTTCTAGTCTGGGTCAACTGTTGTAACTGATCTAGTCTGGGTCAAGACAGCGACAGCCTACCAATGAGCTCCCAGAAACCCCTGCTGGCCACTCCTCTACACCGAGACCACACCCCCCGACCCCAGAAAAATAACGACATGTAAGCATTTCTCCATCCCTCTTGTTTAGACTGTTATCTTCTTAATATTATTAACACACGTGTAACAGTAACATGTCAATGATACAAAGCTTCTCTCTTTTTCTTCTCTCTGTGTATCGCTCTCTCTCTCATCTCTCTCTCTCTCTCTCTGTTTCTCTGTTTCTCTCTCTCTCTCTCTCTCTGTTTCTCTGTTTCTCTCTCTCTCTCTCTCTCTCCTCTCTCCCCGCCCCTCCTTTAACACTCTTCCATCGGCCCCATCAGGCTCTACACTCTCTCGTCTTGCAATCATCTCCTACTCCGGTCACGCTGATCGCGACTGGCTGTCGTCTCTCATACTCTCCCTTGTCGAGTGTCTCTCGAGGATTACCGGGGCTCGATATGCTCTCCTCGCTCGGGGATCGGGAGCAGTCATGCCTCGGATCTCGATAGCAGAGGTATCCATCAAAGAGGGATCTCGCGCATGTGGAGATTCGAGGTCGCATCTCGGCAAAAGGTCGCGTTCGAGAACTCCCTGGTAATAAAGCATCGTTCCCCTCGGGCACGCCAATAGTCCCAGTACCAGGACGTAGGCTGGCGGTCATGAAAGCGATGCACTCCTTGTTTTCTATCCTCATGTCGAGAGAGGGACCGGTCAAATCTATCTCTTATTATACTATGGTGTAGGCAGGTAACCGAGTGAATGAAATTCTATCATGTCTCTGGGGTGGTTCTCAATCTTACTTGGCTATCCAATCCTGACCGTTCGTTCTGTCTCGAGCGTGATCAGGATCATGGGTCGACTCGTCCATCTCTCTCAGAGGTCTCGAGGCTACGGGTTCGTATCAACGTCTCGGAAGGTCACTCGTCGCTCAGTCCTCTGCTCGGTACTCTATGTCTGGCTCTATCGGCGATCACGGATCCTCGTCACTCTATCATCTCTCCTAGGGCTTCTTCCATCTTGTGCGGGAATCTCTTCTCTCTCTCTTCTCCAGTGCGACGCGCAGGCCTCGGGCTGTCTCCACTCTCTCTCCAGCGGACACGAGAAAAAAAGAAGCGAAAAAAGAAAAGAGAACCTTCGCTGCCCCCCTCGAAGCAATCACCTCCGTCGGCGTAGTCTCTCTCTCCCCACCTCTCTTCTCTCCTCTCACGTCGAGCGCTCACTCTCTCTCTCCTCTTTCCTCCTCTCTGCTGGGTCTCCTCTTCCAAGTCTATCTCATCTTCGTCTCTCTCTATCCAGTTCTCTCGCTCCAATCCGGAAACGCCATCACGGAACAAAGAACTCTCCCAACCCCTGAACGGAGTCCTCTCTTCATCTCTCATGCGGCTCTCGCTCATCCGTCGTCGTCTCGTCTCTCGGTCTCTCTCTTCGCTGCTCTCCGTCCCGTCCCGTCCCTTCCTCTTATCCTCTTTCGTCCTTCTTTTCCGACTCTTTTCCCTCCCTCCCCTCCCCTCATGTGTGCAGTTGATTCCAGAGGATCTTAAGGATAGTACCTGCTAATGCAACTGTCATCGCCTTGCCCTTCCTCTCTCCTCCCTCTCTCTCTCCCCTCCTCCACCTATTCCTCCTCCCCCTCTCCCTCCCCCAACTCCCACCTCCCCCTCCTTACCCCTCCCTCTTCTCCCTTTTCCCCCATCATCCCCTCTCCCCAAGCAGCCAGCGAAAGGCATCCTGGGAGAGAGGGACAGAGGAAATAGAGAGATGGGAGAAGAGAAAAAACGGAAGAAGAAATTGCAGAGATTACAGCTAAAAGAAACAACGAGGTATGGAATGCAAAAATAACAGATAGTCGATACATCCCACGCGTGACACGGACGGAAGACGGTTGAGAGGATTAAGCGAGCGCGAGAGAGCGAGAGAGAGCGAGCGGCAAAAAAAGGCAGCGATCTACAGCGATAGTAGCCCCTACGCGAGAGCGAGGAGAGCGAGCGCGATGAGAGAGCGCGCGCTCGATCGCTCTATCGCTCCCCCTCCCGCGCATCGCTCTGCTCACCCACTCACCCGCGACGCTCGCTCTCGCTCGCCCTCTCCCCCCCGCTCGCGCGCGCGCGCTTCGCGCTCTCTCGCACTCGCCGCCTCGCTCGCGCCTCGCGGCGCTCTCTTGCTCTCTCTCGCGTCCCCCGCTCGCTCGCTCCTCTCGCCTCTCCCCTCCCCGCGCGCTCTCCTCGAGAGGAGAGAGAGAGAGACAGAGAGAGAGAACCAGAGAAGAGCAGGAGAGGAGAGAGAGGATGAGAGAGAAGAGAGAGAGAGAGAGGAGAGAGAGAGAGAGAGAGCTCTCTCTCTCTCCGCTTCCTCTCTCTCTTCTCGCGTCTTGCCCTCTCTCTCTCCTCTCTCTCTCTTCCTCTCCGCTCTCTCGTCCTTCTCTGGCTCTTCTCTCCTCCGTGCCTAGCCTCTCTCTCTCTACTCTCTCTCTCGCTACTCTCTTCTCTCTCTACTCGTCTCTCTCTCTCTCTCCTTTCTCTCTTATCTCACTCTCTATCTCATAAGTCCGTCATAGATATCCTCTGCTCTCTCCTCCTCCCTCTCTCCACCCTCTCTCGCGTCCCTCCCCCCTCTCACCCCCCGCTCTCTCTCTCTCTCTCTAACCTCTCTCGCTCCTCTCTCTCTCTTTCTCTCTTCTCCTCTCTTTCTCTCTTTCCTCTTCTCTCCTACCTATCTCCATTCTCTCTTCTCTCTATTATCGCTACCGCTCTCATTTCCCCTTCTCTCTCTCTCTCTCATCATCTCTTCCGTCATTGGTCTTTTGTGTGCATTGGGCGTCTAGTCATCTCCCTCCTTCTACGTCCTCTCTCTCTTCTCACATCGTCTCGTTTTATCTTCTCTCTCTCTCTAGGCCTTGACACTCTGCTCTCTCTCTGGAGAATACTCTGCCGGGCAGTATGTCTCAAGGCAATAAGGAGTACCGGTACCATACATGTGGAGCATAACTCGGTGTATCGGTACCTCCTCTTCCGTGCTACGACGGTCCAGTTCTCATCTCTTGCACATCTAACGATCATCTCTGTGGTAGCTTGCTCTCCTCTCTCGCTCCCCCACTACAAGGTGCTCTTCTCTCCTCTCACTCTGCGTTCATTGGATTAATGGTATGTCGTAGCAATCATCATGCAGCTCTCTCTTCTGAGCGTTACTCTTCTCTCGTGCATCCACACGCTCGAGATACGTTGGCACAAATACTCTTGTGCTGGAGGAGGAAAGAAACGTGGGAGCCTCATGCTCATTAGCTGCGGGTGTAGTCAGCGTGCGCATTCTCGTGATAAACGGGATTTGCGAGGAGATGGGCTAGGCTTGGTTGTTGGTCATGTGGCTACGCTCGGGTAGATATGACGGATGGCATATATCAAGTCAAGAGCTCATTCTGCATAGCTGAAGGTTCGGTCCTAAGTAGGCTAGTACGTCTGCGGATATCCTAGGCGTTCGGTCTGAGAAGTATTCTCTCAGAGCTCATTGACGGCGTCTGCCAGCTTGGGGAGGAAGTGCCGGCCGTCAGTCTGATAGGTAGAGAAATAGCGAGGGGACTCAGTACTCTTTGGCATCTAACTGCCGGGTGAGGACGTACTACGCTACGCATCTATTGAAATTATTTGTTGTCGTTCGGTGACTCTTGGCTCTCCGGCGTACCCGCATGTCCCATTTGTCAGGTACCCCTTCTCATCCCGCAGACATGCCGATCACGCCTAATGTGGACACAATTCCAATTGGCTATATTTAAACTCTTTAACATCATCCTTAGCTCTGGCATCTGTTCCCCAAGGACTGATCACCCCAATCCACAAAAGTGGAGACAAATTTGACCCCAATAACTACCGTGGGATATGCGTCAACAGTAACCTTGGGAAAATCCTATGCATTATCATTAACAGCAGACTCGTACATTTCCTCAGTGAAAACAATGTACTGAGCAAATGTCGAATTGGCTTTTTACAAAATTAACGTAACGACAGATCACGTATTCACCCTGCACACCCTAATTGACAAACAAACAAACCAAAACAAAGACAAAGTCACCTACATTTCTTTCCACTAGGGCTAGGGGGTGAGACAGGGACGCAGCTTAAGCACCACCCTCTTCAACATTTATATCAATGAATTGGCGAGGGCGCTAGAACAGTCTGTAGCACCCGGCCTCACCCTACTAGAATCTGAAGTCAAATGTTTGCTGATGATCTGGTGCTTCTGTCACCAACCAAGGAGGGCCTACAGCAGCACCTAGATATTCTGCACAGATTCTGCCAGACCTGGGCCCTGACAGTAAATCTCAGTAAAACAAAAATAATGGTGTTCCAAAAAAGGTCCAGTTGCCAGGACCACAAATACAAATTCTATCTAGACACCGTTAACCTAGAGCACACAAAACACTATACATACCTCGGCCTAAACATCAGCGCCACAGGTAACTTCCACAAAGCTGTGAACGATCTGAGAGACAAGGCAAGAAGGGCCTTCTATGCCATCAAAAGGAACATAAAATTCGACATACCAATTAGGATCTGGCTAAAAATACTTGAATCAGTTATAGAACCCATTGCCCTTTATGGTGATGAGGTCTGGGGTCCGCTCACCAACCAAGAATTCACAACATGCAGAATACTGCAAAACTATCCTCAGTGCACAACGTAAAACACCAAATAATGCATGCAGAGCAGAATTAGGCCCATACCTGCTAATTATCAAAATCCAGAAAAGAGCT
Organism: Coregonus sp. 'balchen'; assembly: GCA_902810595.1. Taxonomy (NCBI): domain Eukaryota; kingdom Metazoa; phylum Chordata; class Actinopteri; order Salmoniformes; family Salmonidae; genus Coregonus; species Coregonus sp. 'balchen'. Next base: position 3,586,692 of record LR778285.1, on the reverse strand, counting down.
GTTAAATTCTACAACCACCTAAAAGGAAGCGATTCCCAAACCTTCCATAACAAAGCCATTACCTACAGAGAGATGAACCCGGAGAAGAGTCCCCTACGTAAGCTGGTCCTGGGGCTCTGTTCACAAACAGAAACAGACCCCACAGAGCCCCAGGATAACAACACAATTAGACCCAACCAAATCATGAGAAAACAAAAAGATAATTACTTGACACATTGGAATGAATTAATAAAAAAAACAGAGCAAACTAGAATGCTATTTGGCCCTAAACAGAGAGTACACAGTGGCAGAATACCTGACCACTGTGACTGACCCAAACTTAAGGAAAGCTTTGACTATGTACAGACTCAGTGAGCATAGCCTTGCTATTGAGAAAGGCCGCCGTAGGCAGACCTGGCTCTCAAGAGAAGACAGGCTATGTGCACACTGCCCACAAAATGAGGTGGAAACTGAGCTGCACTTCCTAACCTCCTGCCAAATGTATGACCATATTAGAGACACATATTTCCCTCAGATTACAGCGATCCACGAAGAATTCGAAAAACAAACCCAATTTAGATAAACTCCCTTATCTACTGGGTGAAAAACCACAGTGTGCCATCACAGCTGCAAGATTTGTGACCTGTTGCCACAAGAAAAGGGCAAACAGTGAAGAACAAACACCATTGTAAATACAACCCATATTTATGTTTATTTATTTTCCCTTTTGTACTTTAACACAGTGGCAGAATACCTGACTGAAGAACAAACACCATTGTAAGTACAATTTATTTTCCCTTTTGTACTTTAACTATTTGCACGTAATTTGACATTTGAAATGTCTTTATTCTTTTGGAACTTTTGTGAGTGTAATGTTTACTGTTATTTTTTTTATTGTTTATTTCACTTTTAATTATTATCTATTTCACTTTCTTTGGCAATGTAAACATGTTTACCATGAGGCTGTAATCGCTGCCAAAAGTGCTTCAACAAAGTACTGAGTAAAGGGTCTGAATACTTATGGAAATGTAATATTTCAGTTTTTTTCTAAAAACCTGTTTTTGCTTTGTCATTATGGGGTATTGTGTGCAGATTGATGAGGGGGGAAACCATTTAATCAATTTTAGAATAAGGCTGTAACGTAACAAAATGTGGAAAAAGTCAAGGGGTCTGAATACTTTCCGAACGCACTGTAGCAGGGGTATTCAAATCCTAACCTGGCGGTCCAGAGCACTGCTGTTTCTGTTCTACCTGAAAATTAATTGCACCCACCTGGTGTCCCAGGTCTAAATCAGTCCTTGATTAGAGAGGAAGGATGAAATGAAGCAGTGGAACTGGCTTGGAGGTCCAGATTCGAGTTTGAGTTACAGGGTAAAGTGGAAGGTTACGGCTAGAGGTTAGAGATTAAAACACTATATTTGTCCTCCTCTCTATGCATTTCATTCAATGTATGAGCATGAAGAAAGATATGACAACGTCACATCTGCCACTGCTGGCTAATACTACAGGAATATAATGGTTTGAATTAGAGGCTCAGTAAAACTACCATCTGCTTTATAGATATCCTTGCCTGGCTACCAAACCACATTGCTCCGGCTGAACGCCACGCCCACAAACATTTCTTGAAGTGTGTAGCGAACAATAGAGCAGTGGATGAATTCCGTTTGAGTCGTTGGGCAAAAGATATCCCTCAGTGTTCTTTTCTCTAACTCAGTGTTCTCTTCTCTAACTCAGTGTTCTCTTCTCTAATTCAGTGTTCTCTTCTCTAACTCAGTGTTCTCTTCTCTAACTCAGTGTTCTCTTCTCTAACTCAGTGTTCTCTTCTCTAACTCAGTGTTCTCTTCTCTAACTCAGTGTTCTCTTCTCTAACTCAGTGTTCTCTTCTCTAACTCAGTGTTCTCTTCTCTAACTCAGTGTTCTCTTCTCAAACTCAGTGTTCTCTTCTCTAACTCATTAGCTCCGACTAAAAGCTCTCCATTGTTGGAATCTTTTCACCCCAAAAAACCCGGATTATATGCCTGGATAGAACAGCTCATCCAATGGGAAATATCCAGGTGTTTTCACCCTTCCTATTTCAGACGGAGACAGTGCTGTGACATGGCACCTATAGAGACAGTGCTGAACAGAAATTCAGAGCTCATTATATATATGCTTCTTGATTATTCTAATGGGAGCAAGAGAGAATACAGTGCCTTGCAAAAGTATTCATCCCCCTTGGTGTTTTTCATATTTTGTTGCATTACAACCTGTAATTTAAATGGATTTTTATTTGGATTTCATGTAATGGACATACACAAAATAGTCCAAATTGGTAAAGTGAAATGAAAAAAATAACTTGTTTCAAAGAATTCAAAAAAAATAAATAACGGAAAAGTGGTGCGTGCATATGTATTCACCCCCTTTGCTATGAAGCCCCTAAATAAGATCTGGTGCAACCAATTACCTTCAGAAGTCACATAATTCGTAAATAAAGTCCACCTGTGTGCAATCTAAGTGTCACATGATCTGTCACATGATCTCAGTATAAATACACCTGTTCTGAAAGGCCCCAGAGTCTGCAACACCACTAAGCAAGAGGCACCACCAAGCAAGCGGCACCATGAAGACAAAGGAGCTCTCCAAACAGGTCAGGGACAAAGTTGTGGAGAAGTACAGATCAGGGTTGGGTTATAAAAAAATATCCGAAACTTTGAACATCCCACGGAGCACCATTAAATCCATTATTTAAACATTGAAAGAATATGGCACCACAACAAACCTGCCAAGAGAGGGCCGCCTACCAAAACTCACGGACCAGGCAAGGAGGGCATTAATCAGAGAGGCAACAAAGAGACCAAAGATAACCCTGAAGGAGCTGCAAAGCTCCACAGCGGAGATTGGAGTATCTGTCCATAGGACCACTTTAAGCAGTACACTCCACAAAGCTGGGCTTTACGGAAGACTGGCCAGAAAAAAGCCATTGCTAAGCAAACATGTTTGGTGTTGTGGGAGACTCCCCAAATATATGGAAGAAGGTACTCTGGTCAGATGAGACTCAAATTGAGCTTTTTGGCCATCAAGGAAAACGCTATGTCTGGCGCAAACCCAACACCTCTCATCACCCCGAGAACACCATCCCCACAGTGAAGCATGGTGGTGGCAGCATCATGCTGTGGGGATATTTTTCATCGGCAGGGACTGGGAAACTGGTCAGAATTGAACAAATGATGGATGGCGCCAAATACAGGGAAATTCTTGAGGGAAACCTGTTTCAGTCTTCCAGAGATTTGAGACTGGGATGGAGGTTCACCTTCCAGCAGGACAATGACCCTAAGCATACTGCTAAAGCAACACTTGAGTGGTTTAAGGGGAAACATTTAAATGTCTTGGAATGGCCTAGTCAAAGCCCAGACCTCAATCCAATTGAGAATCTGTGGTATGACTTAAAGATTGCTGTACACCAGCGGAACCCATCCAACTTGAAGGAGCTGGAGCAGTTTTGCCTTGAAGAATGGGCAAAGATCCCAGTGGCTAGATGTGCCGAGCTTATAGAGACATACCCCAAGACACTTGAAGCTGTAATTGCTGCAAAAGGTGGCTCTACAAAGTAATGACTTTCGGGGGGTGAATAGTTATGCACGCTCAAGGTCTGTTTATTTAATCAACAAACTAGAGTAGATATATTAGAGAGACATGATGATTCAGCCCAGTGGGTATGTACAGTTATATATATATATATATATATATATATGTACAGTAGTAGATATATGTGAGCATGTGTCAGAATCCAGAATATAAATACATGGTGTGTATAGACAGAATATCATTTGGAGATAAAAATGGTGTATACAGTATATCAGGATGAGGAGTATATACATCCCAGGATACCAAGGCTTTTCTAATTGACCTGGCCCGTGTCACGCCCTGGCTCTGGGACTCTGTTATGTTGAGCCAGGGTGTGTAGTTTCTATGTGTTTGTGTTCTAGGTTCATTATCTAGCTCATGTGTTTCTGTGTTGGCCGGGGTGGTTCTCAATCAGAGGCAACGAGTGTCAGCTGTTGCTTGTTGTCTCTGATTGGGAACCATACTTAGGCAGCCTGTTTTCCACAGTGTATTGTGGGATCTTGTTCCGTGTTGGTTTTGTGTTGTAAACCAAGGACTTCACGTATCGTTTTGTTGTTTTGTTCGTGTGGGTGAATATAAATAAAAGTATGTTCGCATATCACGCTGCGCCTTGGTCCACTGTGTTTGACGATCGTGACAGCCCGGGTATCCTGGATGGATATTGACCTCATTCCGTCAGTAGAGGATGCCTGGTTGGTCTTTAAAAGTGCTTTCCTCTCAATCTTAAATAAGCATGCCCCATTCAAAAAATTCAGAACTAAGAACAGATATAGCCCCTGGTTCTCCTCAGACTTGACTGCCCTTGACCAGCACAAAAACATCCTATGGCATACTGCATTAGCATCGAACAGCCCCCGCGATATGCAACTTTTCAGGGAAGTCAGGAACCAATATACACAAGCAGTTAGGAAAACAAAGGCTAGATTTTTCAAACAGAAATTTGCATCCTGTAGCACTAACTCCAAAAAGTTTTGGGACAATGTAAAGTCCATGGAGAATAAGAGCACCTCCTCCCAACTGCCCACTGCACTGAGGCAAGGAAACACTGTCACCACCAATAAATCTACAACAATCGAGAATTTCAACAAGCATTTTGCTACAGCTGGCCATGCTTTCCACCTGGCTACCATTACCCCGGACACCAACTCTGCACCCTCCGCTGCAACTTGCCCATGCCCCCCCCCCCCCCCCCACCCGCTTCTCCTTTACACAAATTCAGACACCTGATGTTCTGAAAGAGCAGAAAAATCTGGACCCCTACAAATCAGCTGGGCTAGACAATCTGGACCCTTTCTTTCTAAAATGAGCTGCCGAAATTGTCGCAACACCTATTACTAGCCTGTTCAACCTCTCTTTCGTAATGTCTGAGATCCCCAGAGATTGGAAAGCTGCCGCGGTCATCCCCCTCTTCAAAGGGGGTGACACTCTAGATCCAAACTTTCGAAAGTTTTTGAAAGTCAAGTTAACAAACAGATCACCGACCATTTTGAATCCCACCGTACCTTCTCCGCTATGCAATCCGGTTTCCGAGCTGGCCATTGGTGCACCTCAGCCACGCTCAAGGTCCTAAACGATATTATAACCACGACTGATAAAAGACAGTACTGCGCAGTCGTCTTCATCGACCTGGCCAAGGCTTTCGACTCTGTCAACCACCGCATTCTTATTAGCAGACTAAATAGCCTTGGTTTCTCAAATGACTGCCTCGCCTGGTTCACCAACTACTTCTCAGATAGAGTTCAATGTGTCAAATCGGAGGGCCTGTTGTCTGGTCCTCTGGCAGTCTCTATGGGGGTGCCATAAGGTTCAATTCTCGGGCCGACTCTATTCTCTGTGTATATCAATGATGTTGCTCTTGCTGCTGGTGACGCTCAGATCCACCTCTATGCGGACAACACCATTTTGTATACATCTGGCCCTTCATTGGACACTGTGTTAACAAACCTCCAAACGAGCTTCAACGCCATACAACACTCCTTCCATAGCCTCCAACTGCTCTTAAACACTAGTAAAACTAAATGCATGCTCTTCAACCGAGCGCTGCTTGCACCCGCCCACCCGACTAGAATCACTACTCTCGGCGGGTCTGACCTAGAGTATGTGGACAACTACAAATACCTAGGTGTCTGGTTAGACTGTAAACTCTCCTTCCAGACTCACATTAAGCATCTCAAATCAAAAGTACTCCTGAGTGGCGCAGTGGTCTAAGGCACTGCATCGCAGTGCTTACTGTGCCACTAGAGATCCTGGTTCGAATCCAGGCTCTGTCGCAGCCGGCCGCGACCGGGAGATTCATGGGCGGCGCACAATTGGCCCAGCGTCGTCCAGGGTAGGGGAGGGAATGGCCGGCAGGGATGTAGCTCAGGTGATAGAGCATGGTGTTTGCAACGCCAGGGTTGTGGGTTCGATTCCCACGGGGGGCCAGTATAAAAATATATGTATTCACTAACTGTAAGTCGCTCTGGATAAGAGCGTCTGCTAAATGACTAAAATGTAAATAAATGTAAAAGTTAGATCTAGAATCGGCTTCCTATTTCGCAACAAAGCCTCCTTCACTCATGCTGCCAAACATGCCCTCGTAAAACTGACTATCCTACAGATCCTTGACTTCGGCGATGTCATTTACAAAATAGCCTCCAACACTCTACTCAGCAAATTGGATGTAGTCTATCAGTTTTGTCACCAAAGCCCCATATACTACCCACCATTGTGACTTGTTGGCTGGTCTTCACTACATATTCGTCGCCAAACCCACTGGCTCCAGGTCATCTATAAATCACTGCTAGGCAAATCCCAGTCTTATCTTAGCTCACTGGTCACCATAGCAACACCCACCCGTAGTCTGCGCTCTAGCAGGTATATCTCACTGGTCATCCCCAAAGCCAACACCTCCTTTGGCTGCCATTCCTTCCAGTTCTCTGATGCCAATGACTGGAACGAACTGCAAAAATCTCTGAAGCTGGAGACTCTTATCTCCCTCACTAACTTTAGGCATCAGTTGTCAGAGCAGCCCATCTGTAATTAGCCCATCCAACTACCTCATCCCCATATTGTTATTTATTTTGCTAATTTGCACCCCAGTATCTCTATTTGCACATCTATCACTCCAGTGTTAATACTAATTGTAACTATTTTGCACTATGGCCTATTTATTGCCTTACCTCCATAACTTGCTACATTTGCACACACTGTATATATATTTTCTGTTGTATTTTTGACTGTATGTTTTGACCCATATGTAACTCTGTGTTGTTGTTTTTATCGCACTGCTTTGCTTTATCTTGGCCAGGTCGCAGTTGTAAATGAGAACTTGTTCTCAACTGGCTTACCTGGTTAAATAAAGGTGAAATAAATAAATAAATAAAAATAAATAAATACACAGTGAGTAAACAACAGTATATAAACAGACTATGAGGTGACCAGCGTTCAATGACTCTCTATATATGGGGCCTCAAGATGCAGGGCAGATTACCGGACAAGTAGCCGGCTGGTGAGCAGGTTAGCGTTGTTCTGGGGGCAGCTCTGCAGAGTGGTCACTAGCTGGCACAGCCACAAAGTCATAACATTTTATTTTAAAATCTAACCTTACCCTTAACCCTAACCTTAACCACACTGCTGGCCCTAATGCCCAACCCTTAGCCTTAAATTAAGACCAAAAAGCAGCAAAAAAAAACTAACCCTTGACTTTTTCCACATTTTGATGTGTTACAAAGTGGGATTAAATTTGATTTAATAAATAAATAAAAAATCAACAATCTACACTAAATACTCTGTAATGTCAAAGTGGAAGAAAAACTCCAACATTTGTAAAACATTCATGAAAAATAATTTAATAAAATATTTATTGATTAGATAAGTATTCAACCCCCTGAGTCAATACAGAATCACCTTTGGCAGCGATTACAGCTCTTAGTCTTTCTGGGTAAGTCTCTAAGAGCTTTCCACACCAACATTTGCCATTTTTCTTAGAAAAATCCTTCAAGCTCTGTCAAATTGGTTGTTGATCATTGGTAAACAACTATTTTCAGGTCTTGCCATAGATTTTCATGGCGATTTAAGTCAAAACAGTAACTCAGCCACTCAGGAACATTCAATGTCGTCTTGGTAAACAACTCCAGTGTATATTTGGCATTGTGTTTTAGGTTATTGTCCTGCTGAAAGGTGAATTTATCTGTGTGTCCAAACTTTTGACTGGTAGTGTATATATATACTAAAATGGTCTGTTGTCGCTCTCTGTATACTGTATTTGTTGATATATTTCCCTTTTTGTTTTTCCCTAACCCTCCCCTAATTGGAGTAAACTAATGGACAACAAGACTTAGACTTCCAGCTTATACATACTATATACATTTGACAGAAAACAGTATGTTTTACAACAGTTCTCTTTTGTTTGTTTTTAGTCCCATCCTTCAGCAATTCTCAACCCCTCCCATCTGTCTCTGAAGACCATCCAGTTTTGATTTCTATTTGCCATATATTTTTCAACTTCTTGGTAAACAACTTCAGTGTAGATTTGGCATTGTGTTTTAGGTTATTGTCCTGCTGAAAGGTGAATTCATCTCCCAGTGTCTGGTGGAAAGCAGACTGAACCAGGTTTCCCTCTAGGATTTTGCCTGTGCTTAGCTCCATTCCATTTCTTTTTTATCCTTAAAACTCCCCAGTCCTTAACGATTACAAGCATACCCATAACATGATGCAGCCACCACCATTCTTGAAAATATGGAGTCTGATTCTACTGCTTGCATCAGTTACTTGATGTGGAATAGAGTTCCATGTAGTCATGGCTCTATGTAGTACTGTGCGCCTCCCATAGTTTGTTCTGGACTTGGGGATTGTGAAGAGACCTCTGGTGGCATGTCTTGTGGGGTATGCATGGGTGTCTGAGCTGTGTGCCAGTAGTTCAAACAGACAGCTCAATGCTTTCAACATGTCAACACCTCTCACAAACACAAGCAGTGATGAAGTCAATCTCTCCTCCACTTTGAGCCAGGAGAGATTGACATGCATATCATTAATGTTTGCTCTCTGTGTACATCCAAGGGCCAGCCGTACTGCCCTGTTTTGAGCCAATTGCTCTTTGTGGCACCTGACCACACGACTGAACAGTAGTCCAGGTGCGATAAAACTAGAGCCTGTAGGACCTGCCTTGTTGATAGTGTTGTTAAGAAGGTAGAGTAGCGCTTTATTATGGACAGACTTCTCCCCCATCGTAGCTACTGTTGTATCTCTATGTTTTGACCATGACAGTTTACAATCCAGGGTTACTCCAAGCAGTTTAGTCACATCAACTTGCTCAATCTCCACATTATTTATTATGAGATTTAATTGAGGTTTGGAGTTTATTGAATGATTTGTTCCAAATACAATGCTTTTAGTTTTAGAAATATTTAGGACTGACTTATTCCTTGCCACCCATTCTGAAACTAACTGCAGCTCTTTGTTAAGTGTTGCAGTCATTTCAGTCGCTGTAGTAACTGACATGTATAATGTTGAGTCATCCGCATACATAGACACTCTGGCTTTACTCAAAGCCAGTGGCATGTCATTAGTAAAGATTGAAAAAAGTAATGGGCCTAGACAGCTGCCCTGGGGAATTCCTGATTCTACCTGGATTAAGTTGGTGAGGCTTCCATTAAAGAACACACTCTGTGTTCTTTTAGACAGGTAACTCTGTATCCACAATATAGCAGGTGGAGTAAAGCCATAACACATACGTTTTTCCAGCAGCAGATTATGATCGATAATGTCAAAAGCCGCACTGAAGTCTAACAAAACAGCCCCCAAAATCTGTTTATCATCAATTTCTCTCAGCCAATCATCAGTCATTTGTGTAAGTGCTGTGCTTGTTGAGTGTCCTTCTCTATAAGCATGCTGAAAGTCTGTTGTCAATTTGTTTACTGTAAAATAGCATTGTATCTGGTCAAACACAATTATTTTCAATAGTTTATTCTGTATAGGCTTCATTCTTTTCACTCTGTCATTTAGGTTAGTATTGTGGAGTAACTACAATGTTGTTGATCCATCCTGTTTTCTCCTATCACAGCCATTAAACTCTGTAACTGTTTTAAAGTCACCATTGGTGTCACGCTCTGGCTCTGGGGACTCTTTAATGTTGAGCCAGGGTGTGTAGTGTCTATGTTGTATTTTCTATGTTTTGTTCTAGTTCGTGTTTTCTTTGTTGGCCAGGGTGGTTCCCAATCAGAGGCAGCTGATTCTCGTTGTCTCTGATTGGGAACCATACTTAGGCAGCCGGTTGGCACTAGTTTATTGTGGGATCTTGTTCTTTATAGGTTTGTGTTTGTGAACCTTTAGACTTCACGTATCGTTTTTGTTGTTTTTGTGATTGTATTAAGTACTCATTAAAAGATGTACGCCTATCACGCTGCGCCTTGGTCCGGTTCTTATGACGATCGTGACAATTGGCCTCATGGTGAAATCCCTGAATGGTTTATTTCCCATCCGGCAACTGAGTTAGGAAGGACGCCTGTATCTTTGTAGTGAATGGGTCTATTGATACACCATCCAAAGTGTAATTCATAACTTCACCATGCTCAAAGTGATATTCAATGTCAGCTTTTTGTATTTTGACCGTCTACCAACAGGTGCCCTTCTTTGCGAGGCATTGGAAAAACTCCCTGGTCTATGTGGTTGAATCTGTGTTTGAAATTGACTGCTTGACTGAGGGACCTTACAGATAATTGTATGTGTGGGGTACAGAGATGAGGTAGTCATTCAAAAATCATGTTAAACAGTATTATTGCACACAGAGTGAGTCCATGAAACTTATTAAGCAAATGCTGATCCTGAAATTTAGGCTTGCCATAACAACGGGGTTTAATAATTATTGAATTAATTTTGTATTAATTTGTTAATATGTCGTAAAACTGAATTCCACACTGACATTATGGGGTATTGTGTGTAGGCCAGTGATGCAACATCTTAATTTAATCAATTTTAAATTCAGGATGTAACACAACAACATGAAGGTTAAAATGACTAGGATAGTAGATGATAGGCTGAGCTGTTTGTGTGTGTGTAGAGTCCAGTGTGTGGGTAGAGTCCAGTGGGTGGGTAGAGTCCAGTGTGGAGTAGAGTCCAGTGTGGGGTAGAGTCCAGTGGGTGGGTAGAGTCCAGTGTGTGGGTAGAGTCCAGTGTGGGGTAGAGTCCAGTGTGTGTGTAGAGTCCAGTGTGTGTGTAGCGTCCAGTGTGTGGGTAGAGTCCAGTGTGTGGGTAGAGTCCAGTGTGTGGGTAGAGTCCAGTTTGTCTGGGAGTGAGGCATCGGTGTCCACGACATGGCTGGTTTTCCCTTTATAATCCATGATTGCCTGAACTCCCTGCCACATGCGTCTCGTGTCTTAGCCATTGAATTGCGACTGGAGGTCATAGCTGGTCTGTTTGTACTTGTCCATGTTCCCAGTCACCTTACCATGGTTAAATGAGGTGGTCCGCGCTTTCAGTTTTGCACAAATTCTGCCATCTATCTATGGTGTTTGGTTTGGATATGTTCTAATTGTCACTGTAGGAACAACATCCTACATGCACTTCCTGATGAACCCATTGACAGAGTCAGTGTAGTCATCGACGTTATTCCAAGAAGCGACCCGGAACATATCCCAGTCCACGTGATCAAAATAGTGTTGTAGCATGGATTCCTATTGGTCAGACCAACGTTAAACAGACCTTACCACGGGTGCTTCCTGCTTTATTTTCTGCCTATAGGCGGGGAGGAGCAGAATGGAGGCATGATCTGATTTGCTGAAGGAAGGGTGGGGGAGGGCCTAGTAGCCTTCCCGGAAGGGAGAATAACAATGGTCTCCGCGTCACAGGAAATGTGTTGGTGGAATTTCATGAGAATTTACCTCAGATTTCCTTAAAGTCCCCAGCTACAACAAATGCGGCGTCAGGATATGCGGTTTCCGGTTTGCTCAAAGACCTGTATAGTTCCTTGAGTGCCACCGTTGTGTCAGCTTGTGGGGGGATGTAAACGGGTCGAGAGAGCAAAAGGCCTTCCGTTTTTGTACGTTGTACGTCACAGTCACACCATGAGTTATTAATCATGAAACAGCCTTCCAACTTTGCTTTCCCCGGAGCGTTCGTTCTTCCTGTCCACGCGAGGCACGGAGAAGCCAACAGGCTGTATGGGCTGGAGATTGGCTGTAGCCTGGGAGAGCTCATGTTTCTGTAAGACATATTATGTCACATCTCTTATGTCCCTCTGGAAAGAGATCCTCGACCTCAGCTTGTCTGCCAGAGATGGTACATTAGCTAGTAATATACTCAGAAGTCTTGGGTGGTATCCCACCCGGATGAATGGGGCTGCTTCCAAATAAAAGTCCAGGTCTGGGAAGTCGAATTTGTGGTGATTTGATTTGATTTGATCGCCAATCTAATGACCAGAAGTTATTGTTGGTTGTAGGAGATTATACCATAAATGTTCTGAGCAAAGAAAGTAAGAAATAACACACATAAATATACTGCAAAGTTGGCTAGGAGCTAGAAACAAGGCTCTGTGTAATCATTTTAAGGCAACAATTCATGTCAGCATGACAAAACATTGAGGTGAGGGGAATTTCTGTGTGAAATGTATGGGTGAAAGTAAAAAAAATAAGTATTTTCTTTGTAAAATGTTTGAATTACGGGTATCCATTAACACTTACGTTTATTGAAAAGAGGAAAGGAAACCAATTTCTGAGTGTCTAGGTCATGTGGTCACTAGCATCTTAATTAGCATTGGGGGTTTGGTTGCAGTGCAAATTCATTCCATACCAACTCTCTCTGTAGCCAAAATTTAAAACATTTACAGGCCTATTTATTTTCTGCAACAACACACTCATGACACATTGTAAGCAAGCCGGTGGCAATGACTCTTAGGCCTTTCAACTTGAGACAACTAGAGAGACCATTAACTTCGGGAAAAGAGTGACCATCAGCTGATAGCGAATGATTATGTAAATCTGCTAGCTAGCTGGCTACATTTATATTTTACATTTTAGTAATTTAGCAGACGCTCTTATCCAGAGCGACTTACAGTTAGTGAGTGCATACATTTTTTTCATTATTTTTTTTCATACTGGCCCCCCGTGGGAATCGAACCCACAACCCTGGCGTTGCAAACGCCATACTCTACCAACTGAGCTACATCACTGCCGGCCATTCCCTCCCCTACCCTGGACGACGCTGGGCCAATTGTGCTCCGTTAGCTAGTTAGCTATGCTGTCAAAACAAACTGATTTTTTACTTGATTTTAGTTTGTTCTGCCTCTTACTAACAGCTCCCTTCTCTGGCCGTAACAGTGAGAGACAGATACAACTAAAAGTAGACAACTAACTACCTACCAGGACTCAAACTCTCCTGTAGGCCTGTAACCACTGCATGCAGCAGTCAGACGAGTTGGGGCGAGGGAGGAGGAATTTTCCAAGATCTTCTGAAATTAGTTTGATGTGCAATTCGTTACATTTAAAATTAAAACATTGAAAAGAGACTCAAAATATAATAATAATAAGCAGACACTTTTTATCCAAAGCGACTTACAGTCAAGCGCGCATACATTTTTTTGTGTATGGGTGGTCCCGGGGATCGAACCCACTACCTTGGCATTACAAGTGCCGTGCTCTACCAGCTGAGCTACAGAGGACCACAAGCTGCAAGGGCACTTTTTCTTAGGAGGGCAAAAGTGCAGGAGCCTGGTTGGTTGGTTGGTTGGTTGGTTGGTTGTCACTATCAACATTGCCACTGCCAGTATACAATAAATCCCAAGCTCCTTTGTGCTTGTCCTATAAAGAGCTCCCGTTGTTGCCTCTCTCACACACACATCTTTTTCCTGTCTCACACACACACACACACACACACACGCACACACACACGCACACACACACACACAAACACACATTTACGCAAAATGTAATATGTTATTCTCAAGGTATAAAATGCAGAATTTTGTTAAGAATATTGTTTGATCACTGGGGGCCAGTATGAAATATAAAAAAATTATGTATGCACTCACTAACTGTAAGTCGCTCTGGATAAGAGCGTCTGCTAAAATGACTAAAATGTAGAAGTATTTCAAAGACTCTGTTTGCTATATTGCTCCATTTCCTGTTACAACAGGAAGAAGTTACTAGACAACATTGTGACAACCAACTCCATACTGCGTGACAACCAACCCTGGGATGGAGCTGGTTGTCTCAAGTGGACAGAGTGTGTTTGATGGCTTATAACTCCATGTTGGAATGAGATATGAGGATATAAAGGGTTCCTGTTTCAACCCAAGACATGGGACTTTATCCTGACATTGAAAATATTATTGTAAGATATACTGGTGCTGAGAAATACACTAATTAGTCAAACGTGTGACAACCAACCCCATACTGTGGGACTATAAACCCCATACTGTGGGACTATAAACCTCATACTGTGGGACTACAAACCCCATACTGTGGGACTACAAACCCCATACTGTGGGACTACAAACCCCATACTGTGGGACTACAAACCTCATACTGTGGGACTACAAACCTATACTGTGGGACTACAAACCCCATACTGTGGGACTACAAACCCCATACTGTGGGACTACAAACCCCATACTGTGGGACTACAAACCCCATACTGTGGGACTACAAACCCCATACTGTGGGACTACAAACCTCATACTGTGGGACTACAAACCTATACTGGGGGACTACAAACCCCATACTGTGGGACTACAAACCCCATACTGTGGGACTACAAACCTCATACTGTGGGACTACAAACCTATACTGTGGGACTACAAACCCCATACTGTGGGACTACATACAAATACCATACTGTGGGACTACAAACCCCATACTGTGGGACTACAATCCCATACTGTGGAACTACAAACCTCATACTGTGGGACTACAAACCTATACTGTGGACTACAAATCCCATACTGTGGGACTACAAACCCCATACTGTGGGACTACCAAACCCATACTGTGGGACTATCGACCGCATACTGTGGGACTACAAACCCCATACTGTGGGACTACAAACCCCATACTGTTGGACTACAAATCCCATACTGTGGGACTACAGACCCCATACTGTGGAACAATCGACCACATACTGTGGGACTACAAACTCCATACTGTGGGACTACAAACCCCATACTGTGGGACTACAGACCCCATACTGTGGGACTATCGACCACATACTGTGGGACTACAAACCCCATACTGTGGGACTACAAACCCCATGCTGTGGGACTACAAACCCCATACTGTGGGACTACAAACCCATACTGTGGGACTAAAAACCCCATACTGTGGGACTACAAACCCCATACTGTGGGACTATAAACCCCATACTGTGGGACTATCGACCCCATAATGTGAGACTACAAACCCCGGTCTCCCTTACTATGGGACTATGTGTCTGGCTTGATACTAAAAGGCTCTCTCCCTCCCTCCCTCCCCCTCCCTCCCTCTCCCCCTCCCTCCCTCCCTCCCTTCCTCCCTCCCTCCCTCCCTCCCCCTCTATCTCTCTCTCTGCAGCAAAACTAGGTCAGTGCTGGTACCAGGGCATCCAGTGCCTCCCTCGTTACCAACCCTAAATACACCATTTAACATCTACTCAGTCACAGTAAAGGCTGGATTCAACATTCAGTCACCACAACACACCACAACACACCACAACACACCAAAACACACAACGACACACCACAACACACCATAAGACAACACACCACAACACACCACAACACACCACAACACACAATGACACAACACCCACGACACAACACACACCACACAACACCCACACCACACCACAACACACCACGACACACTACAACACACCACACACACACCACACCACACCACAACACACCACAACACACCACAACACACCACAACACACCACAACACACCACGACACACTACAACACACCACAACACACCACAACACACTACAACACACCACAACACACCAAAACACACTTCGACACACTACGACACACCACAACACACCACGACACGACACACCACAACACAGTACAACACACTACAACACAACACACTACAACACACCCCTACACACCACAACACACCACGACACATTACAACACACCACAACACACCACAACACACCACGACACACTACGACACACTACGACACACCACAACACAACACACCACAACACACCACACTACAACACACCAAAACACACAACACACCACAACACACCACAACACACTACAACACGACACACCACAACACACCACAACACAATAAGACACTCCACACCACAACACACTACAACACGACACACCACAACACACCACAACACAATACGACACTCCACACCACGACAACTTTGTACTGCCAAACAACATAGCAACCAGCCCTGGATCCCCTCACAGTAACATAGCAACCAGCCCTGGATCCCCTCACAGTAACATAGCAACCAGCCCCGGATCCCCTCACAGTAACATAGCAACCAGCCCAGGATCCCCTCACTGTAACATAGCAACCAGCCCTGGATCCCCTCACGGTAACAGAGAATGGAGACATGCCAAAGCTGTAAGCATCCACTCCTCTTTCTCTGCTGTGCAACAAAGAGACCAAAGATAACCCTGAAGGAGCTGCAAAGCTCCACAGCGGAGGTTGGAGTATCTGTCCATAGGACCACTTTAAGCCGTACACTCCACAGAGCTGGGCTTTACGTAAGAGTGGCCAGAAAAAAGCCATTGCTTAAAGGAAAAAATAAGCAAACACATTTGGTGTTAGCCAAAAGGCATGTGGGAGACTCCCCAAAAATATGGAAGAAGGTATTCTGGTCAGATGAGACTAAAATTGAGCTTTTTGGCCATCTAGTAAAACACTATGTCTGGCGCAAACCCAACACCTCTCATCACCCCGAGAACACCATCCCCACAGTGAAGCATGGTGGTGGCAGCATCATGCTGTGGGGGTGTATTTAATCGGCAGGGGCTGGGAAACTGGTCAGAATTGAAGGAATGATGAATGCCGCTAAATACAGGGAAATCCTTGAGGGAAACCTGTTTCAGTCTTCCAGAGATTTGAGACTGGGACGGAGTTTCACCTTCCAGCAGGACAATGACCCTAAGCATACTGCTAAAGTAACACTTGAGTGGTTTAAGGGGAAACATTTAAATGTCTTGGAATGGCATAGTCAAAGCCCAGACCTCAATCCAATTGAGAATCTGTGGTATGACTTAAAGATTGCTGTACACCAGCAGAACCCGATCCAACTTGAAGGAGCTGGTGCAGTTTTGCCTTGAAGAATGGGCAAAAATCCCAGTGGCTAGATGTGCCAAGCTTATAGAGACATACCCCAAGAGACTTACAGCTGTAATTACTGCAAAAGGTGGCTCTACAAAGTATTGACTTTGGGGAGGGGGTGAATAGTTATGCACGCTCAGGTTTTCTTGTTTGTTTCACCCCCAAAACATTTTTGCATCTTCAAAGTGGTAGGCATGTCGTGTAAATAAAATGATACAACCCCCCCCCAAAAATCCATTTTAATTCCAGGTTGTAAGGCAACAAAATAGGAAAAATGCCAAGTTTCGCAAGCCACTGTATGCATTGGGAGATAGCACACACACACAATCCCCCCCCCCCCCCCCCCCCCGCCACCATACACACACACACACACAAACACACACACACACACTCACACACAAACACACACACACACAAAGAGATGCCACAGAAAAAAATAACTGTTTGATTTCTCTTCCCAGGGACGGATTCCCGCTCTGACTATAGTTTGTTCCTGCCGGCTTTCTCTCTCCGATAAATGTTAAGCTTTTTTCAAAAGCCTTTCTGATTAGGAGTCCCAGTAATCTCAGTGTGCTCCATATAAAACCTCCGCTGAACGCAAATCCATTTAGACTGAATGTGAGGAGAAAAGAGGAAGCCTTCAATTCATTCTGGGGTTGAGGAGGAACAACAGCTATAAAAAGATGCATGGGAAGCAGCGTGAGAAACTAACTGTTATCACTGTCAGCAGTTAGTTTAGCATGTTAACAAGGTGCAAATTAACCATTTTGGTAATTATGGGTTAAACGCTGTATGGTGTGTTTGTGAACAAGTGTGTGTGTGTGTGTGTGTGTGAGTGTGTGCGTGCGTGTTTGTGTGTGTATTTGCAGTATGTTCCCCATCCAGACCATGAGGAAACAGGAATAGAGAGTCTGTTGGTGTGAGTAGCAATGAACCCACTAAAATAATCTGTTCAGTCATGCTGGCTGAATGTGTTAGGTTTACTCTGTCAGCTACAAACCATAACCACAGAGTGTGTGTATGGGTTTTTGTAATTTTAAAAAAAAGG
>LR778285.1:3306866-3568693 GCA_902810595.1 Coregonus sp. 'balchen' | reverse complement strand
CTAGTTGCATGTTGTTTCATTTGCACACACTGTATATTATTTTCGTTGTATTTTTGACTTTATTTTTGTTTACCCCATATGTAACTCTGTGTTTTTTTATCGCACTGCTTTGCTTTATCTTGGCCATTTGTTCTCAACTGGCTAACCTGGTTAAACCTGGGTTAAATAAAGGTTAAATAAATAAAAATAAATAAAAAATTAAAATATATATATATATATATATAAATAAAAAATAAATAAAATAAAAAATATATATATATAAAGACAAAAAATATATACATAAATAAAATCAATAAAATAATTTTAAAATTTTAAAAATAAAAAAGAGAACAAAAATAAAATAAATAAATAAAATAAATAAAATCTAAAAATTATAAAAATAAGAAAATGGGAAAAAAATAATAAATTATAACAAATAAATAAAATAATAAATAAATAAAGCCTCTTCCTTCTTTAGTGGACGTGTTTATTAGCCGGGTCATAAGAGACCCATTCCTAAAACCGGCTGATTCCAGTTCCACTCCTGAATCTGTGACTTTATAATACACTGAGTGTAAATCTATTGATTGATTTGTTTCAAACACGTCCAGTTGTTTCTACCATCTGTGCCAAAAGCCAAGGCCTCTGAAGGAAGCAGAAGTCTCACGTATCCCGTGTGTATAATTCAGGAACAACATTATAGGAGCCTCATTTTCAATGTTGAGCGAAATGTTGAAAGAAAGAGAGAAGTTAACCACTCTGTTTTTACCGAATATTTACTACTTAGTGCTTAATTAAATGTTATTGGAGAAATGTGGCATCTGGAGTGACCAGCTACTGTACCTCCATATTGTATGATGGAGTAACCAGTAGATATATTCCCTCTATAGACCCACTAAGACTGGACCATGAGTAACCAGTAGATATATTCCCTCTATAGACCCACTAAGACTGGACCATGAGTAACCAGTAGATATATTCCCTCTATAGACCCACTAAGACTGGACCATGAGTAACCAGTAGATATATTCCCTCTATAGACCCACTAAGACTGGACCATGAGTAACCAGTAGATATATTCCCTCTACAGACCCACTAAGACTGGACCATGAGTAACCAGTAGATATATTCCCTCTATAGACCCACTAAGACTGGACCATGAGTAACCAGTAGATATATTCCCTCTATAGACCCACTAAGACTGGACCATGAGTAACCAGTAGATATATTCCCTCTATAGACCCACTAAGACTGGACATGAGTAACCAGTAGATATATTCCCTCTATAGACCCACTAAGACTGGACCATGAGTAACCAGTAGATATATTCCCTCTACAGACCCACTAAGACTGGACCATGAGTAACCAGTAGATATATTCCCTCTACAGACCCACTAAGACTGGACCATGAGTAACCAGTAGATATATTCCCTCTATAGACCCACTAAGACTGGACCATGAGTAACCAGTAGATATATTCCCTCTATAGACCCACTAAGACTGGACATGAGTAACCAGTAGATATATTCCCTCTATAGACCCACTAAGACTGGACCATGAGTAACCAGTAGATATATTCCCTCTATAGACCCACTAAGACTGGACCATGAGTAACCAGTAGATATATTCCCTCTATAGACCCACTAAGACTGGACCATGAGTAACCAGTAGATATATTCCCTCTATAGACCCACTAAGACTGGACCATGAGTAACCAGTAGATATATTCCCTCTACAGACCCACTAAGATGGACCATGAGTAACCAGTAGATATATTCCCTCTATAGACCCACTAAGACTGGACCATGAGTAACCAGTAGATCTACTCCAGTGGTGGTCGTTCCGTTTTAAGGTGAGGGAGGATGTTTTTATTTATTGATGAGCATGGACTTATTTCTATTACAGCATATTGGATGACTGTCATTCATATTCCATTCACCCAGCTCAATGTAACATCGATAGGTTTAGGCTACTACATGATACTCAAAAATGTTCCCTATACGTATCATGAGATTGCTACAACCTGTCCCCTGTAGCTCAGTTGGTAGAGCATGGCGCTTGCAAAGCCAGGGTTGTGGGTTTGCTTCCCACGGGGGGCCAGTATGAAAATGTATGCACTCACTAACTGAAAGTCGCTCTGGATAAGAGCGTCTGCTAAATGACTAAAATGTAAATGTAACCTACGAATACAATCATGCAGTACAGTGTACAGCAAGCAGTTTAGCAATAAATGAATAACACTGAAAGCTTACCTTGACTTGCAAGAGTTCCAGTGTTGCATAGCCTTAGTGAGCTAGCTAACATAAATAGCATTCCTCTCTGTTTGAGTAGGCTAAAATAGCTAGCTGCATTAGCTAGCTAAGTAAGTGAAAGTTATAAAAATAGCTAGCTTGCTCTCTGCTTCTTCTCATTAATTTGTTCAACTATTGTCTTTCTCTCTCTTTGAGTCAACTACTCACCACATTTTATGCACTGCAGTGCTAGCTAGCTGTAGCTTATGCTTTCAGTACTAGATTATTTCTCTGATCCTTTGACTGGGTGGACAACATGTCAGTTCATGCTGCAAAAGCTCTGATAGGTTGGAGGACGTCCTCCGGCGCCATGCTCTACCAATTGAGCTACAGAGAAACACCAACAATGTCTTAATAGGGCGTTGGGCCACCACGAGCCAGAACAGCTTCAATGCACCTTCGCATTCTACAAGTGTCTGGAAACTCTATTGGACGGATGCGACACCATTCTTCCACGAGAAATTATATCATTTTGGTGTTCTGTTTAACGGTGGTGGAAAACGCTGTCTCAGGCGCCGCTCCAGAATCTCCCATAAGTGTTCAATTGAGATCTGTTGACTGAGACGGCCATGGCATATGGTTTTCATGCTCATCAAACCATTCAATGACCACTCGTACCCTGTGGATGGGGGCATCGTCATCCTATGAGGGGCATATCCATGGTAGCCAAAATAATGGCCTGTCCAGCATTTTTATACATGACCCTAAGCATGATGGGATGTTAATTTCTTAATTAACTCAGGAACCACACCTGTGTGGAAGCACCTACATTCATTAAACTTTGTGTCCCTCATTTACTTTTGCAGTTACCTGTATGTTTCTCGTGCTACCACCCTGCCAGCAGCTACCAAACCTTAGTAACCCCACCAGCTCACATGTTTTAAAACAAATAGACACACACACACACACACACACACACACACACACACACACACACATATGAACACACACACACACATACACACACACACACACACATACACAAATATGAACACACACACACACACACACACACACACACACACACACATACACAAATATGAACACACACACACACACACACATACACACATATGAACACACACACACACACACACACACACACATACACACATATGAACACACACACACACACACACACACACATACACAAATATGAACACACACACACACACACACATACACACATATGAACACACACACACACACACACATACACACATATGAACACACACACACAACACACCACCACCACACACATACACACATATGAACACACACACACACACACACACATACACAATATGAACACACACACACACACACATACACACATATGAACACACACACACACACACCACACACACACACACACACACACACACACACACACACACACACACACACCTTAAACAGATTATGAATGCGGTTCTTATTGCTGGATGTAAGGACACTCTATAGCACTAGTCTGAGTAACCATGGCAACACACACCAGTAGCTGTGCTATGTACACACACTGACTGGACGAAATACAATTTTAGTAAACACACACACACACACACACACACACACACACAGTGTTCAAAGACTAGTAGCCATGGTCACACACTGACCACTTTGCTATGTACACTACCGTTCAAATGTTTGGGGTCACTTAGAAATGTCCTGTTTTCGTCCATTAAAATAACATCAAATTGATCAGAAATACGGTGTAGACATTGTTAATGTTTGTAAATGGCTATTGTAGCTGGAAACGGCTGATTTGTAATGGAATATCTACATAGGCGTACAGAGGCCCATTATCAGCAACCATCAGTCCTGTGGGGGCATCTGACCTCTGTGATTGCCAAAATCCCTCCTGAGATGTGTGCAAACCTGGTGGCCAACTACAAGAAACATCTGACCTCTGTGATTGCCAACAAGGATTTTGCCACCAAGTACTAAGTCATGTTTTGCATAGGGGTCAAATACTTATTTCCCTCATTAAAATGCAAATCAATTTATAACATTTTTGACATGCATTTTTCTGGATTTTTGTTGTTGTTATTCTGTCTCTCACTGTTCAAATAAAACTACCATAAAAATTATAGACTGATCATTTCTTTGTCAGTGGGCAAACGTACAAAATCAGCAGGGGATCAAATAATTTTTTCACTCACTGTATATATATACATGTGTACACATATACAGTGCATTCAGAAAGTATTCAGACACCTTTACTTTTTCCACATTTTGTTATGTTACAGCCTCATGCGTCTTTTACTGAGGAGTGGCTTCCATCTGGCCAGTCTACCATAAAGGCCTGATTGGCGGAGTGCTGCAGAGATGGTTGTCCTGCTGGAAGGTTCTCCCATCTCCACAGAGGAACTCTAGAGCTCTGTCAGAGTGACCATCGGATTCTTGATCACCTCCCTGACCAAGGCCCTTCTCCCCTGATTGCTCAGTTTGGCCGGGCGGTCAGCTCTAGGAAGAGTCTGTGTGGTTCCAAACTTCTTCCATGTAAGAATGATGGAGACCACTGTGTTCTTGGGGACCTTCAATGCTGCAGACATTTTTTAGTACCCTTCCCCAGATCTGTGCCTTGACACAATCCTGTCTCGGAGCTCTACGGACAATTCCTTCGACCTCATGGCTTGGTTTTTGCTCTGACATGCCCTATCAACTGTGGGACCTTATATAGACAGGTGTGTGCTTTTCCTAATCATGTCCAATCAAGTTGTAGAAAAATCAGTGGTAACTGAGCTCAATTTCGAGTCTCACAGCAAAGAGTCTGAATACTTATGTAAATAAGGTATTTCAGTTTTTTGTTTTTAATACATTTGTTTTGCTTGTATAAAAAACAGGTCGCTAGGTGTAGGCAAGACCATAATTAAATAGGTAAACTGGGATATGACTAAAGAGTTAATCAGGGTGATTTGTCCACAAATAGACAGGTATTGTCCTTTCCATGGTAGCAAGATCTTATCTATTTTTGCTAACTTTCTATAAAAATGTATTGTAGTAAGATCATTTCTTTCTTTCAGGATATGAATACCGAGGATGTCCACATCACCGTCAGACCATTTTATTGGTCAACTACATGGCAATGTAAAAGTTGTGTTTTTTAGTGATCCAATACGTAATATAGTACACTTATCATAATTTGGTTGTAATCCAGAGAGGTTAGAAAAAGTATCCTATGAGGCTGTGGAGGGATCCAAATTGTGCATTTAAAAGAAAGCATGAATCATCAGCGTACAATTACCCCTTGATATTATTGTTGGATCTGACTTTAATAGCTAACATTTCGATGGCCATGATAAATAGATATGCCGATAGTGGACAACCCTGTCTTACTCCTCTTGACAGTTTAATACTTTCTGAGAAGTAGCAGAGGGGTCAAATACTTATTTCCCTCATTGAAATGCAAATCAATTTATAACATTTTTGACATGCGTTTTTCTGGATTCTCAGTTCCAGGTATCGGGGCCGGGGGGCTCGAGTTGGGATGTAGCTCATAGTAACCTTGAGCTCACTGGACTTCGTTTACAGTAAAAAGTGTTGGGTCGTTCTTGAATTACAGTGGCATATGGGCATGATATTTTGGAAAAAAAGTAACTTTATTATTCTAGTTGATGGTAACACCAATGATGGTAACACCATTGACGGTAACACCAATGACACATTTTAGGTAAATTAGGATTTTCTGAAATGGAGGCCACAAATGCTCAAATCTAAGGTCATCAAGCCTTTAAAAAATAATTTACTAAAGTGATATGATTAATAATTTTGCTCACAATGTTATTTCACTTCATTTAAATTGACTAACATCAACTGACACTTTGGATTTAGACACCAAATGATCAATGGAATCCTCAAATGTATGACATACTAAAAGGGTGTGATTAGCACATTTTCTTAAAACGCCTTGCAAAGTGCCCTTGGATGTCTTCACATTTTATTGTGTTACAAAGTGAGATAAAAATGTATTTAATTGGCTTTTTTCTGTCAACAATGTACACAAAATACTCTAATATCAAAGTGGAAGATTTTGTAAATTTATTTAATAAATAAAAACATCATAACAAAAATATAGTCGTGATCTAAGTATTCAGCCCCTTTGTTTAGGCAAGCTTAAACTAGTTCAGTGGTCAAATGTGGCTTAACAAATCACGTAGGTTACATGGACTCACTCTGTGTTAAACAATAGGGGTTGACATGATTTTTCACTAATGACTAACTCTTCCTCTGTCCACCATACATACAACATCTGTAAGGTCCCTCAGTCAAGCATTGAATTTCAAGCACAGATTCAACTACAAAGACCAGGGAGCTTTTCGAAAGCCTCATAAAGAAGGGCAGTGATTGGTAGATGGGGTAGCAATAACAAATCAGACATTGAATATCTCTTTAAGCATGGTCAAGTTAATAATTATGCTTCTGAACTGAGCTGCAGGACAGGAATGAAACTGCTCAGGGATGTTACCATGAGGCTATTGGTGTTTTTTTTTTTTTTTTAAGCTACAGAGTTTAATGGCTGTGATAGGAGAAAACTGAGGATGGATCAACAACATTGTAGTTACTCCACAATACTAACCTAAATGACAGAGTGAAAATAAGGAAGCCTGTACAGAATAAAAATATTCCAAAACATGCATCCTGTTTGCAACAAGGCACTAAAGTAATACTGCAAAAACACAGCAATGGAATACACCTTTTGGCATAAATTCAAAGCCTTATGTTTGGGGCAAATCTAACACAACATGTCACTGAGTAACTGCCTCCTTATTTCCAAGCATGGTGGTGGCTGCATCATGTTATGGGTATGCTTGACATCGGCAAGGACTAGGGAGTTTTTCAGGATAAAAAGTAACGGGATGGAGCTAAGCACAGGCAAAATCCTAGAGAAAAACCTGCTTCAGTCTGCTTTACACCAGAGACTGGGAGAGGAATTCACCTTTCAGCAGGACAATAACCTACAACACAAGGCCAAATCTACACTAGAATTGCTTACCAAGAAGACGGTGAATGTTACTGAGTTGCAAAGTTACAGTTTGACGTAACTCTTCTTGAAAAACTATGACAAGACTGAAAATGTCTGTCTAGACATGATCCCAAACATGTTGACAGAGCTTGAGGAATTAAAAAAGAATAATGGGTCAATATTGCACATTGCAGGTGTGCAAAGCTCTTATAGACTTACACAAGAAGACTCACATCTGTAATCGCTGCCAAAGGTGATTCTAACATGTATTGACTCAGGGAGCTGAATACTTATGCAACGACTATATTTTAGTTATTACATTTGTATTCATCTTTTAAAAAATATATAAATGTTCTTCCACTTTGACATCACAGAGTATTTTGTGTAGATTGTTGACCAAAAAAAAAGACAATTATATACATTTTAATCCCACTTTGTAACACAATACAATGTGAAGAAATGGGTCTGAATAATTTTGCATGGCACTGTAGATCCCTCCCCTGATTACAGTTTGCCAATGGAGAAGATGCTCAAGGTCTTTGTATATCTTTGGACTGGGAAACTGGTCAGAATTTAAGGAATAATGGATGGCGCTAAATACAGGGAAATTCTTGAGGGAAACCTGTTTCAGTCTTCCAGAGATTTGAGACTGGGATGGAGGTTCACCTTCCAGCAGGACAATGACCCTAAGCATACTACTAAAGCAACACTTGAGTGGTTTAAGGGGAAATATTTCAATGTCTTGGAATGGCCTAGTCAAAGCCCAGACCTCAATCCAATTGAGAATCTGTGGTATGACTTAAAGATTGCTGTACACCAGCGGAACCCATCCAACTTGAAGGAGCTGGAGCAGTTTTGCCTTGAAGAATGGGCAAAAATCCCAGTGGCTAGATGTGCCAAGCTTATAGAGACATACCCCAAGAGACTTGCAGCTGTAATTGCTGCAAAAGGTGGCTCTACAAAGTATTGACTTTGGGGGGGGTGAATATTTATGCACGCTCAAGTTCTTTTGTCTTATTTGTTGTTTGTTTCACCATTTTTTTTATTTTGCATCTTCAAAGTGGTAGGCATGTTGTGTAATCAAATGATACAACCCCCCAAAAAAATCCATTTTAATTCTAGGTTGTAAGGCAACAAAATAGGAAAAATGCCAAGGGGGGTGAATACTTTCGCAAGCCACTGTACCTTTTATCTGGAGGCCGGAGCTGTTGAAGGGCCCTGGTCAACAGTAGTGCACTATGTAGGGAATAGGGTGCTATTTGGAAGGAGGAATAGGGTGCCATTTGGAAGGAGGAATAGGGTGCCATTTGGAAGGAGGAATATGGTGCCATTTGGAAGGAGGAATAGGGTTCCATTTGGAAGGAGGAATAGGGTGCCATTTGGAAGGAGGAATAGGGTGCCATTTGGGAGGAGGAATAGGGTGCCATTTGGGAGGTGACCAGGGTCTTGTTTCCTAATTCCCTGATGACGGATAGGGGGGGTGCACCTGTCAACCAATCACAGGTCAGCTGAGTGATGATCCGGCCCTCTGGTCACTCCCTGTTTGGCCCTGCCCTCTGGTCACTCCCTGTTTGGCCCTGCCCTCTGGTCACTTCCTGTTTGGCCCTGCCCTCTGGTCACTTCCTGTTTGGCCCTGCCCTCTGGTCACTTCCTGTTTGGCCCTGCCCTCTGGTCACTTCCTGTTTGGCCCTGCCCTCTGGTCACTCCCTGTTTGGCCCTGCCCTCTGGTCACTTCCTGTTTGGCCCTGCCCTCTGGTCACTCCCTGTTTGGCCCTGCCCTCTGGTCACTCCCTGTTTGGCCCTGCCCTCTGGTCACTTCCTGTTTGGCCCTGCCCTCTGGTCACTTCCTGTTTGGCCCTGCCCTCTGGTCACTTCCTGTTTGGCCCTGCCCTCTGGTCACTTCCTGTTTGGCCCTGCCCGCCTCTCCTCTGATACAAACACACCTCAGGATGCAGTTCACTATTATTATCAGGCTGCTGAACAGTGGGACAGAGGATAGATGTAGGGCCAATACATGGTCAGACAGTAGACGGCAGAGACTGTGAATACTTCTGCATTAACTTGTAACTTTCCGGTGTTTTCCGTACTGCACGTATTATAGTGTATTGTTTTTGTGTGTTTGTATGCTAACTTTACAAAATGAATTTCCATGTAAATGGACAATAAGGTATATTGTATCATATTGTATCATATTAAAATGTGGCCTGTTTGCTCTAGCGCTGCCATTTGACTTAAATACCATTTATTTCCTGTCATCTCCACTGACCTATCTCTTAAAAAATTTAATAATCTGATCAGATCATCTTCAATCAACTGCAGATAAAGGAAAACTGCACTGTGAACCTGATGGGTGGTCTCTCTACACTCAGTGGCCAGTATATTCAAATCAAGTCAAATCAAATTGTATTTGCCACATGCGCCGAATACAGCAGGTGTAGACATTACTGTGAAATGCTTACTTACAAGCCCTTAACCAACAGTGCATTTATTTCTTAATAAAAAAGTAAAATAAAACAACAACAACAAAAAAAGTGTTGAGAAAAAAAGAGCAAAAATAAAAGAACAGTAGGGAGGCTATATATACAGGGGGTACCGGTGCAGAGTCAATGTGCAGGGGCACCGGCTAGTTGAGGTAGTTGAGGTAATATGGACATGTGGGTAGAGTTAAAGTGACTATGCATAAATAATTAACAGAGTAGCAGCAGCGTAAAAAGATGGGGTGGGGGGGCAGTGCAAATAGTCTGGGTAGCCATGATTAGCTGTTCAGGAGTCTTATGGCTTGGGGGTAGAAGCTGTTGAGAAGTATTTTGGACCTAGACTTGGCGCTCCAGTACCGCTTGCCGTGCGGTAGCAGAGAGAACAGTCTATGACTAGGGTGGCTGGAGTCTTTGACAATTTTGAGGGCCTTCCTCTGACAGCGCCTGGTATAGAGGTCCTGGATGGCAGGAAGCTTGGCCCCAGTGATGTACTGGGCCGTACGCACTACCCTCTGTAGTCCCTTGCGGTCGGAGGCCGAGCAGTTGCCATACCAGGCGGTGATGCAACCAGTCAGGATACTCTCGATGGTGCAGCTGTAGAACTTTTTGAGGATCTGAAGACCCATGCCAAATCTTTTCAGTCTCCTGAGGGGGAATAGTCTTTGTCATGCCCTCTTCACGACTGTCTTGGTGTGTTTGGACTATGATAGTTTGTTGGTGATGTGGACACCAAGGAACTTGAAGCTCTCAACCTGTTCCACTACAGCCCCGTCGATGAGAATGGGGGCGTGCTCAGTCCTCTTTTTTTTCCTGTCGTCCACAATCATCTCCTTTGTCTTGGTCACGTTGAGGGAGAGGTTGTTATCCTAGCACCACACGGCCAGGTCTCTGACCTCCTCCCTATAGGCTGTCTCATCGTTGTCTGTGATCAGGCCTACCACTGTTGTGTCGTCAGAAAACTTAATGATGGTGTTGGAGTAGTGCCTGGCCATGCAGTTATGGGTGAACAGGGAGTACAGGAGGGGACTGAGCACGTACCCCTGAGGGGCCCCCGTGTTGAGGATCAGCGTGGCAGATGTGTTGTTACCTACCCTTACCACCTGGGGGCGGCCCGTCAGGAAGTCCAGGATCCAGTTGCAGAGGGAGGTGTTTAGTCCCAGGATCCTTAGCTTAGTGATGAGCTTTGAGGGCACTATGGTGTTGAACGCTGAGCTGTAGTCAATGAATGGCATTCTCACGTAGGTGTTCCTCTTGTCCAGGTGGGAAATGGCAGTGTGGAGTGCAATAGAGATTGCATCATCTGTGGATCTGTTAGGGCGGTATGCAAATTGGAGTGGGTCTAGGGTTTCTGGGATAATGGTGTTGATGTGAGCCATGACCAGCCTTTCAAAGCACTTCATGGCTACAGACGTCAGTGCTACGGGTCGGTAGTCATTTAGGCAGGTTACCTTAGTGTCCTCGTCTGGTAGGCTTGTGTCACTGGGCAGCTCACGGCTGTGCTTCCCTTTGTAGTCTGTAATAGTTTTCAAGCCCAGCCACATCCGACGAGCGTCAGAGCCGGTGTAGCTACACACATCTAGAACCGGGGTCAACCCCCCCTTTGCCCGTGTGGCTCAGTTGGTAGAGCGTGGCGTTTGCAACGACAGTGTTGTGGGATCAATTCCTACGGGGGACTAGTATGAAAATGTATGCACTCACTACTGTAAGTCGCTCTGGATAAGAGAAAAAATCAACATTGCTCAATTGGTATCAAGGGACCTAACGTGTGCCAGGAAAACATTCCCCACACCATTACACCATGCCACCAGCCTGTACCGTTGACACCAGGCATGATGGACCATGGACTCATGCTGCTTATGCCAGATCCTGACTCTGCCAACAGCATTACGCAACAGGAGCATGCGATGGTGATGGAGAGCCCACTGGAGCCGCCTCTTCTTGTTTTTAGCTGATAGGAGTGGAACCCGGTGTGGTCGTCTGCTGCAATAGCCCATCCGTGACAGGGATCAACGAGTTGTGCGTTCCGAGATGCCGTTCTGCACACCACTGTTGTACTGCGCCGTTATTGGCCTGTTTGTGGCCCCGCCTCTTTGTTAGCTTGCACAATTCTTGCCATCCTCCTTGGAGCTCCCATTAACGAGCTGTTTTCGCCCACAGGACTGCCGCTGACTGCACGTTTTTTTGTTTGTCGCACCATTCTCGGTAAACCCTAGACACTGTCCTGCGTGAAAAGCCCAGGAGGCCGGCCTTTTCTGAGTTAGCAATTTGGCTTCCCAAACTAAGAGTTTTGGGGGGATTTTTCTTTTTGAGACAACATTCACTTTTTTTCACTTCGGTCTCAACACACACACAACAACAACAACAACAACAACAACAATGCCTTTTTCTCGCCAGCTTTATTCTCAATAAGAACAAGAGGGCACCGTAAGACAATCACCTCCTAACTCAATTAGCCCAGTCTGTTTCCCAGATATGTCCAAGGATAGCAGAAACAGCCCAGTGTTAACCCAGTCTACTTCTGGTTCAGATTAGTTTACTAATAAATAGCCTTTACTGTGTAATAAAAGACTAACCACGTCGCTCCAGTGCATTGCATCTCAAAGCCTACAGGGCATTGCTTTCCCCAACCTTCTCCCACCTCCTCTCAACCTCACAAAGACCTCTTGCATGCCTCCCTACTACCACCGTTTTTAGTACAGGGGAACTCGTGGCTTCATGTGAGGCAGTCGGCTGCCCCAGTCAATACGCTAGTGTGACAGGACACTCCACTGCTGAAAGGAGGCCCTCTCCAGCAGGTGGCATCTGGTGGGAGTGGTCTCAGCTCTCCATGGCACCAGGCACCTTTCTCAGCTAGCGCATAACGTTCTGAGAACCATATATTTCTTAGAGCTTGGTGAGAGTGTGGTTGTCCTGTGGTTAGTTTGCATACAACCTTCCCACAACTTTCTGGGAACGGTGCAGGATAGTTGCTTTGGAACGTTCTCAGCACATTTAAGGAACTTGATAGAAAAACGTTAGTTCTTGGTATTTCATTGCTTTAACAGAATGTTTCCTAAAAGATCGAACATGGTTACATTTAATTACAATTTTGGTGATGTTCTAGGAACGTTCTCCTACTGGTTTGACGTTGGGAATGTTCTCAAATAGTTCAGAGAACGTTAAGAAACAACGTTCTTCTGTGGGAATTTCAATACTTCAGCATACCGTTTCCTACATTTTTCCTCATGGTTCTAGTTAAAGGGTGTAAACACACACTGGCTATCTAATCTGATTTCAGAGCACTCTCGTCTGAGTGTGCTAGAGCGCAGAATAACTGATGAATTTACGAACGCTCAACACCCGTTGAATATGGCCGGCGTCATTAAATATCGGCAAAAAGCGTAATTAAATTGTTGCCAGCAGCACAGTTACAGTCACCAACGCTCTAGATAACATGAAAACAGCCTAACCAGCTCTGCTAGGGCAAATAAAATGGTCAGAGTGAGGTGTTCTCTCATTTGTGTCTGGAAGTAGCTAGCAAGCTAGCCAACGTTAGCCAGTTAGCTTGGGGGCTTGACTGCCGTTGTGAGGTCAGAATGCTCGATCAACTCTACTCTTCGTTCAGACCGTCCAGTGTGCGCTCTGAACACTCTGAGAGAGAAACGCTCTGAATTTACGAACGGACAATCTGACAACGCTGTGAATTTACGAACACCCAGAGCGCACTCTGAGAGCACTCTGGCACTCCAGATTGAATTTACGAACACACCCAAAGTCATGTTCTTAGAACATTAAGAAAACTTTCCATAAAAATCACAAGAAAACATTAGTAACGTTCAAAGAACATTCTAAGAATGTTATTTAAAAACATATACATTCTGTTCTCAGCATCAACAAAACTCTCTCTGGCCTCTATCATGTTAAGTGTGTTCAGGTGTGTTGGCTGCGCCACTAATTGGCCACAACTAATCTTAATGAGTGCTTATTTCCTTTGAAATGGGGTCTGTTTGAATAGACTAAAATGAACAGCTTTGTATCAGTTAACAAAAACATGGCATGCTAGTTCCATCCTGTTGGAGCAGTGGACTAATTCCATGGATAGAAAACAGAAAATCATAGATTTGAATCTCACTGATGCCGTGCCACAATAAAAAAGTAATGTGTTTACATGATTAATGCCTAAGAAAATTCATTTCCATCTGTCCTTGGAGTTCAAAAAAGTTACTGTAAGCTAACAGTGTTATTAAAAGTCTTATTGAAGCATTCAGTGAAAGTTTTAAGAAAATAACCTATAATTTCCGTTAATAAAAAAAAACATTAATAAAACTTCCAAGTAAAACTTTCAGGGAACCATAGTAAAACGTTCTCAGAACCTCCCAGCAACCTACAAATGTAAGTTCCCAGAACAGGCAACATTTTCACTTCTGTTCTCAGAATGTTTTAAAAACGTTCTGTTTTACCAGTCAGGAAAGGTATGGCTTCGTTCCCAGAACCAATGTGAAACCAAAAACGTACGTTCCCACAACCCCCAAGGAACCAAATGTGGTAGCTAGGTTACCACGTGTGTGCGACAGTGGGACCACACCTCCCAGGCCCCGCCAATCAGAGAGGAAGCCGGCTTCTCTTGAACCCAGATGGCTCCTGCTGATATATAACCCTCATGTCTGGGGCTGATGCAATAGTTGAAGGAGATACAACGTGTCGTCAGCGAGACAAGCTCAGCGAATAGCCAAGCTATTCAGGAGAAACTAACCAAGGCGCCAAGAAACAAGGGACACTCATATCTTCGACATTTATAAAGATCCCCAGCTATTTATCTGGTGAGTAAATAATTATTAATAGGAATTAATTTAGTTAAAGCTAATATGTTGTGTAAAGTGTATCGGGATTTAACTGAAATTTCTTGAGCAGAATGGAGAATTATATAATGGGAGAATGTAGTTTTTTATACAGACGCAAATTATTATTTATTTTATATTGCCTATATACTCAGATTGATTCTACTGTTGGCACGCCTATCCTTTGAGCAAAACGTATCCTAAGCAAATAGGAAAACATACAGAAGGAGATATAACAGTTAATTCAAAGGTGGTTGCAATGCTGCGAAAAACAGTTGTAACGTAAAATTCGATACACCCAAAGTTTAGCAAGTCTTTGCAGGGGTGCAAAAAAAAATATATATATATATATATAAAGAATCCGCGATCCTACTGCCAGCATAATATCCTGATGCTACGGGAACGGTAATCCCACGTGTTTTAGCCTTTATCCATGATGTGGCATGTACCTGGCCTTTGTTCGGTTTACCGGAGGTTGGATGGTTTTTGGCGTGGCATATTTCTCGGTACTCTCCAGTCGGTCCCAGCACACATTCCAATCCACTGGGGCGAGGAGGAGATGCCATTATTACACCATCAGAATGGAAACATAAGGGCACCGGTGCTGGGCGCGTCCCTTTGTTAAGAAAGAGGCAGAAATGGGACACATCCTTCAGTATTCTACAAGTTACATAGTCGTGATTCTGCAACAAACAAACAAAAAAGCATTGCCTGGGGCCTTAACCTATAGGCATGCTGCGGTTATAACCCTTGTTATATGATGAGGCTCAGCATAGGAGGATGAGAGAGAGAAAGCAGTCATCTTTCCGGGAATATAGCCAAGACAAGATTGCTGAAACAGTAACCTAACGTAGCAGGCGTACTAAAATAGCCACAGCAGCCTAATGATAGACCAATAACCTGTGTAAAAATGAATTATCCAATAAATAAGTTAATAAAAAAAATACAGAATAAGACTTATTTTATTTGATATTTTATGCCACCCACATTAAACAGGCCACTGACTGGGCTAGCCAAATGAAAACACAAACGTAACCGGTTTAGGCCTACATGATGTGTGAGTCAAACAATGTTGGCTCATCGTGTTTTTTTTTTTGGCTGAACACATTGTGATTGATGAGGGCACCATTTCTTATGTTTGTAACTGTGGGAAAAATCACTCTTGAGGCCAATGACTGCATTGCTATCTGTTTGAAGATTTATTGCAGACACAGACCAAATTAACAGCCTTTGATAAATTAGATCAATTATTTGGATAAGCTTAGAAAAATTAACTAGGCTAATAATAAATAAGCAACTGCCCATGATTATTTTTTTCTGACAGTAGGCCTTGAGTATAGTCTACTGCTGTGATATTACAGTAGGCCTGGAGTATAGTCTACTGCGGTGATATTACAGTAGGCCTGGAGTATAGTCTACTGCGGTGATATTACAGTAGGCCTGGAGTATAGT
Organism: Coregonus sp. 'balchen'; assembly: GCA_902810595.1. NCBI lineage: Eukaryota > Metazoa > Chordata > Actinopteri > Salmoniformes > Salmonidae > Coregonus > Coregonus sp. 'balchen'. The sequence goes on along the minus strand of LR778285.1, from coordinate 3,552,714 downwards.
CTACTGCTGTGATATTACAGTAGGCCTGGAGTATAGTCTACTGCTGTGATATTACAGTAGGCCTGGAGTATAGTCTACTGCTGTGATATAACAATACTATTACAGTAGGCCTGGAGTATAGTCTACTGCTGTGATATGACAGTAGGCCTGGAGTATAGTCTACTGCTGTGATATTACAGTAGGCCTGGAGTATAGTCTACTGCTGTGATATTACAGTAGGCCTGGAGTATAGTCTACTGCTGTGATATTACAGTAGACCTGGAGTATAGTCTACTGCTGTGATATTACAGTAGGCCTGGAGTATAGTCTACTGCTGTGATATTACAGTAGGCCTGGAGTATAGTCTACTGCTGTGATATTACAGTAGGCCTGGAGTATAGTCTACTGCTGTGATATTACAGTAGGCCTGGAGTATAGTCTACTGCTGTGATATTACAGTAGGCCTGGAGTATAGTCTACTGCTGTGATATTACAGTAGGCCTGGAGTATAGTCTACTGCTGTGATATTACAGTAGGCCTGGAGTATAGCCTACTGCTGTGATATTACAGTAGGCCTGGAGTATAGTCTACTGCTGTGATATTACAGTAGGCCTGGAGTATAGTCTACTGCGGTGATATTACAGTAGGCCTGGAGTATAGCCTACTGCTGTGATATGACAGTAGGCCTGGAGTATAGTCTACTGCTGTGCTATTACAGTAGGCCTGGAGTATAGTCTACTGCGGTGATATTACAGTAGGCCTGGAGTATAGCCTACTGCTGTGATATGACAGTAGGCCTGGAGTATAGTCTACTGCTGTGATATTACAGTAGGCCTGGAGTATAGTCTACTGCTGTGATATTACAGTAGGCCTGGAGTATAGTCTACTGCTGTGATATTACAGTAGACCTGGAGTATAGTCTACTGCTGTGATATTGCAGTAGGCCTGGAGTATAGTCTACCGCTGTGATATTACAGTAGGCCTGGAGTATAGTCTACTGCGGTGATATTACCGTAGGCCTGGAGTATAGTCTACTGCTGTGATATTACAGTAGGCCTGGAGTATAGTCTACTGCTGTGATATTACAGTAGGCCTGGAGTATAGTCTACTGCTGTGATATTACAGTAGGCCTGGAGTATAGTCTACTGCTGTGATATTACAGTAGGCCTGGAGTATAGTCTACTGCTGTGATATAACAATACTATTACAGTAGGCCTGGAGTATAGTCTACTGCTGTGATATGACAGTAGGCCTGGAGTATAGTCTACTGCTGTGATATTACAGTAGGCCTGGAGTATAGTCTACTGCGGTGATATAACAATACTATTACAGTAGGCCTGGAGTATAGTCTACTGCTGTGATATGACAGTAGGCCCTGGAGTATAGTCTAACTGCTGTGATATTACAGTAGGCCTGGAGTATAGTCTACTGCTGTGATATTACAGTAGGCCTGGAGTATAGTCTACTGCTGTGATATTACAGTAGGCCTGGAGTATAGTCTACTGCTGTGATATTACAATAATATTACAGTACCTACATCACTTGTGTGACTACAGGCCTATAGAGTAGGCCTACGCTAGCCTATAGAGCAGGCCTACGCTAGCCTATAGAGTAGGCCTACGCTAGCCTATAGAGTAGGCCTACGCTAGCCTATAGAGCAGGCCTACGCTAGCCTATAGAGTAGGCCTACGCTAGCCTATAGAGCAGGCCTACGCTAGCCTATAGAGCAGGCCTACGCTAGCCTATAGAGCAGGCCTACGCTAGCCTATAGAGTAGGCCTACGCTAGCCTATAGAGTAGGCCTACGCTAGCCTATAGAGCAGGCCTACGCTAGCCTATAGAGTAGGCCTACGCTAGCCTATAGAGTAGGCCTACGCTAGCCTATAGAGCAGGCCTACGCTAGCCTATAGAGCAGGCCTACGCTAGCCTATAGAGTAGGCCTACGCTAGCCTATAGAGTAGGCCTACGCTAGCCTATAGAGTAGGCCTACGCTAGCCTATAGAGTAGGCCTACGCTAGCCTATAGAGCAGGCCTACGCTAGCCTATAGAGTAGGCCTACGCTAGCCTATAGAGTAGGCCTACGCTAGCCTATAGAGCAGGCCTACGCTAGCCTATAGAGCAGGCCTACGCTAGCCTATAGAGCAGGCCTACGCTAGCCTATAGAGCAGGCCTACGCTAGCCTATAGAGCAGGCCTACGCTAGCCTATAGAGCAGGCCTACGCTAGCCTAAATTAGTCAATATAACACAGTTCACATACAAGTCAGTTCTGAGAGGGGGAACAGGAACAGGAAACCCAGTGCCCTAAATCGTTTCCTATATGTCTATCTGCTCTGTCTGGCAAACCTTGAAAAGCTTGTAGCTAAAGTCACCATGCAGCTACGTTTTACATTTGAGTCATTTTAGCAGACGCTGTTATCCAGAGCGATTTACAGTAAGTGAGTGCGTACGTTATTTCATACTACAGTCTGTCTGTCTGGCACTAATTTAATCCGACCTCGTATCCACTCCTCTGTCCCTGATTGGGCAAGAGACCGAAGGCAGGGCAGTATAAAGCTACTCAAGTTCACTTTTTGTTTAATTCAGAAGCTTATCTGACGTGAAGGTAAGAGCAAAATGTTTTTTCTTTGAGCAATAATTAGAAGTGTGAACTTCTAATATATATATATATATTTTTTTAATAGATCATTAGAGGTGTGACTTAATGAATTACGGATTTCCATACAGTATGATAGGCGTGATGTTGTAGTAGGACTAACCATGGATGGATGGATGATGGGTCTCTTTCAGTTTGAAAATATGCGCACAAATTGATAGCCCACTGAAGTAAACAGGCTTGGAAAACAATGTGTTAATTCATTTTAAATGAATGCGCGTTACAACGTAACCAATTTAATTTGTATAGGATGACATAACTCTTAATGATGGAAAAGCCTAATAATAAAATCTAGAAAGAAGCGGATCCATTTTAGGATTTTTTTCCCCCTTCTAAGTTACTCAAACGACTGTTAGCCTAGCCAACGCCGGAGACGCAGTAATACACTGTGCCAATAATGGTAGGCTAGGCTACTGTAATTTATGTAGTCAGACTGTCGCTTCGTCCCAAAATGGCATCCAATTCCCAAACGAAGCAACGTCACCACTGCTGAGCAAGCGAGGCGCTCCGTCATTCATTCCAGTCCCGTTAGTGGACCCGTTTCCCTAGTGGCATCCAATTCCCTAGTGCACTACCTTTTGACCAGGCTCTTGTCCCCCAAGAAAATAGTGCACTACAAAGGGAATAAATGGACATTTGGGAGAGAGCCTGTGCTTCGCGACAAACGAAGCAACGTCACGACTGCTGAGCAAGCGAGGAGCTCCGTCGTTCATTCCAGTCCCGTTAGTGGACCCGTTCCCCCCCCCCCCCCACCCCCCACACCCCCACCGTGTCTCATTCCCCGGGGATGCCTAATGCACAGTGTATCTCTGCCATGAGGCACAAGCTGCTGCCATGAGACACAAGCTGCTGCCACGAGACACAAGCTGCTGCCATGAGACACAAGCTGCTGCCATGAGACACAAGCTGCTGCCATGAGACACAAGCTGCTGCCATGAGACACAAGCTGCTGCCATGAGACACAAGCTGCTGCCATGAGACACAAGCTGCTGCCATGAGACACAAGCTGCTGCCACGAGACACAAGCTGCTGCCATGAGACACAAGCTGCTGCCATGAGACACAAGCTGCTGCCACGAGACACAAGCTGCTGCCATGAGACACAAGCTGCTGTTGCTGAATTGGCCCTTAGACGCCAAAGGATGACAACAGAACGTCTCAAGGCTTCCTGTCCTGGGCCTAGATGTAACAGTGTTGCTTCCGTCCCTCTCCTCGCCCCTACCTGGGCTTGAACCAGGGACCCTCTGCACACATCGACAACAGTCACCCTCGAAGCACCGTTACCCGTCGCTCCACAAAAGCCGCGGCCCTTGCAGAGCAAAGGGAAACAACTACTTCAAGGTCTCAGAGCGAGTGACGTCACCGATTTGAAACGCTACTAGCGCGCACCGCTAACTAGCTAGCCATTTCACACCGGTTACATAGACATAGTCAAAACGGCAGGACCAACATTGCAGTGAACAAAATAAAGACATTATTATAGGTAATGTTTTCCGAACCATACGTTTTGAGTCCTTGACAACAAAAGCATTCTACCTATTTGTAAAGGATTCAGGTGAGTGGGGTCCTTACACTGTCCTCGTCCTCCTCCTTTAGGTGACTGTGAAGATGCCTGTTATCAGAACACTCAGCAAGGTGGCTAAGCACGCCCTCCTGAGCCCAGGATGTGGCTGTCAACCAATCACAGTGGCCGTACGGACCATCAGCTTCTCGCCCCGCCAGGTCACCTCGGACGCCAGCTTCCACTCAGTGTCCTTCTCCGAGACAGACCACCCCAAGGTGCTCATCACAGGTAAGACCAAATCAATAATCACTCAATCGGGTAAAAGCTCAGAGAGACACCACCTAGGAGGAAGAATCCCTGTTACAGCTTAACACAATAGGATCTATTCACAATGATCTGAAGAAACAAACCTTCCCCAAATGACTCAAGCTAGCTGTATTCATTTGCAAGAACCCCAATAACACAATCTCTCTTTCTCTCTGAAGAAGAAGAAGAGCTTTGTGTAAATGAACATTAACAAGGATTCTCAAGCAACAGACACAGTATGCATAGCTCTATTTATGGGAAGTGAACCGTAACCTCACAACCTCAATACCACACAATAGGACCTCTATCTGTGGTCTATCTAAGTAAATAAGCTTTTTTCTAAGTGAACCTAAACAAGGCTCCCAAGCAACAGATAGCTGTATTTATAAAGCTGTTGGTTTTTTGTGTGAAGGGAACATAATAATATGCCGTTTAGCAGACGCTTTTATCCAAAGCGACTTACAGTCATGCGTGCATACATTTTTGTGTATGGGTGGTCCCGGGGATCGAACCCACTACCTTGGCGTTACAAGCGCCGTGCTCTACCGGCTGAGCTACAGAGGACCACAACATCACAGTGTTTTACAGCAGGCCCAATAGGAGAGAACCACTGTAGGCGTGAAGCTAGGGCCCTGACCCTCTGAAGCTAGGGCCCTGACCCTCTGAAGCTAGGGCCCTGACCCTCTGAAGCTAGGGCCTTGACCCTCTGAAGCTAGGGCCTTGACCCTCTGAAGCTAGGGCCCTGACCCTCTGAAGCTAGGGCCCTGACCCTCTGAAGCTAGGGCCCTGACCCTCTGAAGCTAGGGCCCTGACTCTCTCCTTTTCACGCTGTCTGCCACTCTGCTTCGCTATATCTTCTCTATGCCTCTAATGTAACCTTGTCTTCATGGCAACCCTGTCGCAATGCCGTTGATCTGTAACGATAATATCTCCCATAATGTATGTTTTCTCTCTCTCCTCTCTCTCTTATCTCCTCTCTATCTCCTCTCCTCTCTCTCTCTCTTTCTCTCTCTCCTCTCTCCTCTCTCTCTCTCTCCTCTCTCTCCTCTCTCTATCTCCTCTCTCTCTCCTCTCTCTCTCCTCTCTCTCTCCTCTCCTCTCTCTCTCTCTCTCTCTCTCTCTCTCTCTCTCTTCTCTCTCTCTCAGGCGGCCTTGGACAGTTGGGGGTGGGGCTGGCTACAATGTTGAGGTAAGAGCACTACAGTGTCTGTGATGGAGAAGAAATGCTTGTCTTTCTACACAAGTGTTGCTGCTTAACATTAAATGTAATGGAATACATTAATTAAATTGTTTTGGATGCTTATTATTAGTACATAATCAGTGTTGTGTAGTAGTGAACTACATGTAGTTCAACTAGTAATGTAACTCCATTTTGCAGTAGCTTGGTGGTCGTTGGACTGAATTCAAATCCAGGTGGTGTTTTCACTAGTTCATTACTTTGTTACCATGGAGCTAACCACTGGAACTACACACTACTTCTTTTGCAAAAAAAAAAATAAGTAGGCAAGAATATCCTTTCTTTTTCAGCATCATACCTCCCTAATTCTCACTTCTTTGGGTTTGAAATGACAAATCTGTTGACTCCAGAGTGAACTGTTCTTGCAATTTGTAGTCTTGATATTTCCGATTGAGATATAATAATCTTTCACTAAGTAGTTTGGATGTAGTAACTACTTTTTTTTTCAAAGTAACTTTAGTTAATGAAGTAAACTATAATTGTCTTAAGGGTAGCTTTAGTGTAGCTTAACTTCTTTCAACGTGAAGGAAATGGTAGCTTGGTAAACTATATTTTAAGAGTAGCATCCCCCAACACTTTACATAATCTAGGTGCCACTTAAAAACGAATTACAATTTATAAAGGCTTTATGAATAGCATACATAAAAGCTTCATAGTCAATGGTCCCTCTAAGCTGTGCGTGGTGGGGGGGGGGGCACAGTAGCCGAGACTGGGGCGCTGTCAGCCCAGGTGGGGGGGCACAGTAGCCGAGACTGGGGCGCTATCAGCCCAGGTGGGGGGGCACAGTAGCCGAGACTGGGGCGCTATCAGCCCAGGTGGGGGGGCACAGTAGCCGAGACTGGGGCGCTATCAGCCCAGGTGGGGGGGCACAGTAGCCGAGACTGGGGCGCTATCAGCCCAGGTGGGGGGGCACAGTAGCCGAGACTGGGGCGCTGTCAGCCCAGGTGGGGGGGCACAGTAGCCGAGACTGGGGCGCTGTCAGCCCAGGTGGGGGGGCACAGTAACCGAGACTGGGGCGCTATCAGCCCAGGTGGGGGGGCACAGTAGCCGAGACTGGGGCGCTATCAGCCCAGGTGGGGGGGCACAGTAGCCGAGACTGGGGCGCTATCAGCCCAGGTGGGGGGGCACAGTAGCCGAGACTGGGGCGCTATCAGCCCAGGTGGGGGGGCACAGTAGCCGAGACTGGGGCGCTATCAGCCCAGGTGGGGGGGCACAGTAGCCGAGACTGGGGCGCTATCAGCCCAGGTGGGGGGGCACAGTAGCCGAGACTGGGGCGCTATCAGCCCAGGTGGGGGGGCACAGTAGCCGAGACTGGGGCGCTATCAGCCCACAGAGAAAAGCGGGAGATTGAACTTCACTCAACTCTCTAGAGTTTTCCCCGTTAGTTAACACTGTCAACGTTTCCCTTTACTTGTGATCGAATCAACTCCATGTTAGCCACTCTAATGCAACACACCGAAACGGAAGGAACTAGAGATGTTTTTGTACGCATCGGAGTAGGATTCTGTTGCACACGACTCAGCCTGTACTCTACGCTTTACTTTGAACTGGACTGGGTTTACAGCTGTGGTCCTGAGTAGATGTGCTTGTTTTGAGATCAAAGCAAGAGTTGCAAGTAGCCAGCTTTACTTTGAACTGGACTGGGTTTACAGCTGTGGTCCTGAGTAGATGTGCTCGTTTTGAGATCAAAGCAAGAGTTGCAAGTAGCCACGTGTGCACATTGTGTTCATATCCTTTGCTAGTCAGTGAGTTATTAGCCCAGTTATAGATCATTTCTAGTCAGCAATGGGGGAGTGATTGCTTCCTACAAGAACACAAATGTGTGCATTTCTAGACATCTTTGAAAAGCAAGTCAGGTAAAGAGCTTTTATTTTGTCTTAAAGTGGCAATGTTTTATTTTGAGACAGGCTTGAATAAGCTATGTAGCCAATAGGCAGAGGGTAGCATAATTTGTCTGATTCTCTGTAATAATGGTATGGTGATAATAATGCATTTTATTTTGGAAAGTGGTTTCTTGCATCAAACCACACAAAAACATTTTCAGGTTAATGTCAAGCCCTGCATGTTTTTTTCAAAAGTCTCATGGAATGTAGGCCTACATTGAACACCACACATTGGCTACTGTAGGCTGAACGATAGAACCGCTATTTCCATGTTAAAATGTTATGGGATGCATTTTCGATGGTAGCCAACTCTAGTAGTCCTATATTATAGATCAAATAGCCACAGCAGCCTACTTGGCCACTGTTAAAACTGTAACTTAAAGCGGGTACAGCCTCAGTGTTCACGAGAGCGTGTGCTAAATTACTTAAATGTTAAATGTAAATGCGCACTGGATGTTGCACAGAATCTTCACAGCATTCAACGCTCAGCAGACCTGAAATTTGCTCAGTGCCGAAAAAAAGTTAGGAGGGAACATTGTTCATAGCACTGTGATAACCCTGTAATCAACAACCAACCAGTGAACGTAGCCTTTAGGGGGGGGGGGGGTGTTTCGGTCAAGCTTCCTCTTCTTCTTGTGTTTAAATGTAACTTCCTGTTTCACAGGAAGCGGTTTGGAAACAACAACGTGATCCTGTCAGATATCAGAAAGCCTCCAAGCCACGTCTTCTACAGCGGTGAGTGATACAAAGCATGTAGACAGAATATAGCATCTCAGACCTGACCACAAAGCCATTGGCCGATATGTCAACATCTCAGCAGAGGAGAGCTTTAGGATCAGTTTAGCCTTTTAGATCACAATGAATAAGATTACATGGACGGGGGGGGGGGGGACGGGGGACGGGGGGGACCAGATCCTAGATCAGCACTCCTACACTGAGACAGTTGACGCTAGGGTTTAATATTTTCCCGGGTATTTCACAAATGTTCCATCCCGAATATAAATCACTTTTCTCCCGGGTGACCCGGTATTTCCCTCCAAAAATCGGAAGTGTCATTCAAAAACATTATAAAACATATAAATATGTCTGGATTTGATTAGAGCTTTGATCAGCATGAACATTCAAACCTGATGAGCCATATATTTAATGCATTTTATGAGCCCTACATTGACGACATTTAATGAGCCCAAACCCCAAAAAGCCCAAATGATTGTGCCATTATCCAATACATATATGATAAAGGCTACTGCACATTACTGCACGACAGAAAAACATAAAAGCCCAAAGATGTAGCTAGCTACAGTGCCTTGCAAAAGTATTCATCCCCCTTGGCGTTTCTCCTATTTTGTTGCATTACAACCTGTAATTTAAATGGATTTTTATTTGGATTTCATGTAATGGACATACACAAAATAGTCCAAACTGGTGAAGTGAAATGAAAAAAATAACTTATTTCAAAAAATTCTAAAAAATAAAATAACGGAAAAATGGTGCGTGCATATGTATTCGCCCCCTTTGCTATGAAGCCCCTAAATAAGATCTGGTGCAACCAATTACCTTCAGAAGTCACATAATAAGTTAAATAAAGTCCACCTGTGTGCAATCTAAGTGTCACATGATCTCAGTATATATACACCTGTTCTGAAAGGCCCCAGAGTCTGCAACACCACTAAGCAAGGGGCACCACCAAGCAAGTGGCACCATGAAGACCAGGGAGCTCTCCAAACAGATCAGGGACAACGTTGTGGAGAAGTACAGATCAGGGTTGGGTTATAAAAAATATATCCGAAACTTTGAACATCCCACGGAGCACCATTAAATCCATTATTAAAAAATTGAAAGAATATGGCACCACAACAAACATGCCAAGAGGGCCGCCCACCAAAACTCACGGACCAGGCAAGGAGGGCATTAATCAGAGAGGCAACAAAGAGACCAAAGATAATAATATGCCATTTAGCAGACGCTTTTATCCAAAGCGACTTACAGTCATGCGTGCATAAATTTTTTGTGTATGGGTGGTCCCGGGGATCGAACCCACTACCTTGGCGTTACAAGCGCTGTGCTCTACCAGCTGAGCTACAGAGGACCACAAGATAACCCTGAAAGAGTTGCAAAGCTCCACAGCGGAGATTGGAGTATCTGTCCATAGGACCACTTTAAGCCGTACACTCCACAGAGCTGGGCTTTACGGAAGAGTGGCCAGAAAAAAGCCATTGCTTGAAGAAAAAAATAAGCAAACACGTTTGGTGTTTGCCAAAAGGCATGTGGGAGACTCCCCAAACATATGGAAGAAGGTACTCTGGTCAGATGAGACTAAAATTGAGCTTTTTGGCCATCAAGGAAAACACTATGTCTGGCGCAAACCGAACACCTCTCATCACCCCGAGAACACCATCCCCACAGTGAAGCATGGTGGTGGCAGCATCATGCTGTGGGGATGTTTTTCATCGGCAGGGATTGAGAAACTGGTCAGAATTGAAGGAATGATGGATGGTGCTAAATACAGAGAAATTCTTGAGGGAACCTGTTTCAGTCTTCCAGAGATTTGAGACTGGGACAGAGGTTCACCTTCCAGCAGGACAATGACCCTAAGCATACTGCTAAAGCAACACTCGAGTGGTTTAAGGGGAAACATTTAAATGTCTTGGAATGGCCTAGTCAAAGCCCAGACCTCAATCCAATTGAGAATCTGTGGTATGACTTAAAGATTGCTGTACACCAGCAATGAATAGTAATGCACGCTCAAGCATCTTCAAAGTGGTAGTCATGTTGTGTAAAACAAATGATACAAACCCATTTTAATTCCAGGTTGTAAGGCAACAAAATAGGAAAAACGCCAAGGGTGGGGTGAATACTTTCGCAAGCCACTGTATATGCTCTCTTGGGTAAATCAATGAAACTAGCTCCAGTAGGCTAATCTTTTTGAGTGTGAACTGTATTACTGTACTGTGTTGTATTATACTGTATTACTGTATTGTATTATACTGTACTGTACTGTATTATACTCTATTACTGTACTGTATTGTATTATACTGTATTACTGTACTGTGTTGTATTATACTGTATTACTGTATTGTATTATACTGTACTGTACTGTATTATACTCTATTACTGTACTGTATTGTATTATACTGTATTACTGTACTGTATTATACTGTATTACTGTATACTGTATTGTATTATACTGTATTATATGGACTGGAATTACGCACCTCGTTCAAACCATGATAAAGCAGGGAGAGAACATGTGATTCTGGTGCAGCACATGTGGCCTACAAAGTTACAAGTATAGGCTAGCAAAATATAATAGGTCCTATTTGTATAATTAGTAGGCTGACGAATTTATACCTTTTAATAGTATTTCCCCTAATGTTATTAGCCGACCTCCTCTCTCTCTCTCTCTATTGTTGCTTCATTCATTCCTCTCTTTCAATAATTAAATGAAATACGGGTCATTGTCCTTATCTTCATCATTCTAATGACATCCTTGAATAATACAGGACTAGAATTAGATGCAGAAGGCTTTTCACTTCCCTTCACGAAGATTGAATGGTTGGTTATGGGTCTGAATAAACAACTGCTATAGGCTACCGCCATCACGCGTTCGCTCCTCTTTCAAACTACCTGTGAGTTCTATTGGCTGCTGTGTTTAACATTCAGCAAAACATTTGCTTGCGTCCCTCTTCGAATAGTCTTATTGGTATAAGTAATGCTAAAAGTAATTATATCCAGCAAGCAATTCTAGTCTAGCATTTCCTGCATGGGACTCCCAAGAGCTAAGGAGTGTTTTTTAAGGAGAGGCCAGCGGAGCACGGGTGGGTGCGTATTGCGCAAGAGACAGAGGCTATAAATTAGAAGCTTATTATGCATAACCCATCATTAATTAGCTTATAAGGCTAATACTGCATATTACCTGAAAGAGGTAGGCTAGGACATCTATATATAGGGCTGTATATCAATCTACAACAGGATTATCTATTTTGGATGCAGTTTGAATGGAGTTGCATTCAGTCTTTATATTACTGTAGCATAGGCTATGCTGCATTCAGTCTTTATAGTACTGTAGCATAGGCTATGCTGCATTCAGTCTTTATATTACTGTAACATAGGCTATGCTGCATTCAGTCTTTATATTACTGTAGCATAGGCTATGCCGCATTCAGTCTTTATATTACTGTAGCATAGGCTACGCTGCATTCAGTCTTTATATTACTGTAGCATAGGCTATGCTGCATTCAGTCTTTATATTACTGTAGCATAGGCTATGCTGCATTCAGTCTTTATATTACTGTAGCATAGGCTATGCTGCATTCAGTCTTTATATTACTGTAGCATAGGCTATGCCGCATTCAGTCTTTATATTACTGTAGCATAGGCTATGCCGCATTCAGTCTTTATATTACTGTAGCATAGGCTATGCTGCATTCAGTCTTTATATTACTGTAGCATAGGCTATGCTGCATTCAGTCTTTATATGATGGATCGCCGGCCATGGAGTGAGACTGTAGAGAGGCGACGGAGAGAGGAGCAACGGCGTGATCAGGGTCGTCGGACGGTCGAGAGGCAACCCCAAATAATTTTTTTGGGGGGGGCACAGGGCATGGACGACGGGGCTGACGGAGGCAGAAAAGGGGCGTATTCAAAAGGCCACCAGGTTTACGGGGGTCACTGGTAAAGGAAGGGAAGGAAGGTTTAGAGGCAAGGCGAGAGGTACTGGGATGTGTTACCAGTCCGGTACGGCCCGTTCCAGATCCCGGGGTAGAGCCAGTGGTGTGTGTCCCCAGTACGGTCCGGCCTGTTACGGCCCCTCGCACCAAATGGACGGTACGCGTCGCCAGCCCGGTCCGGCCTGTTCCTGCCTCTCGCACCAAGCCTACGGTGTGCGTCGCCAGCCCGGTCCGGCCTGGCCCTGCTCCACGCACCAAGCCTACGGTGTGCGTCGCCAGCCCGGTCCGGCCTGTCCCTGCTCCACGCACCAAGCCTACGGTGTGCGTCGCCAGCCCGGTCCGGCCTGTCCCTGCTCCACGCACCAAGCCTACGGTGTGCGTCGCCAGCCCGGCCCGGCCTGTTCCTGCTCCTCGCACCAAACCTACGGTGTGCGTCGCCAGCCCGGTCCGGCCTGTCCCTGCTCCACGCACCAAGCCTACGGTGTGCGTCGCCAGCCCAGTCCGGCCTGTCCCTGCTCCACGCACCAAGCCTACGGTGTGCGTCGCCAGCCCGGTCCGGCCTGTCCCTGCTCCTCGCACCAAGCCTACGGTGTGCGTCGCCGGCCCGGCCTGTTCCTGCCACTCGCACCAAGTCTACGGTGCGCGTCGCCGGTCCGGCCTGTTCCTGCCACTCGCACCAAGCCAGGGGTGCGAGTCGTCAGCCCGGTTCGGCCCGTTCCTACTCCACGCACCAAGCCAGGGGTGCAAGTCGTCAGCCCGGTTCGGCCCGTTCCTACTCCACGCACCAAGCCAGGGGTGCAAGTCGTCAGCCCGGTTCGGCCCGTTCCGGCTCCACGCACCAAGCCAGGGGTGCGCGTCGTCAGTCCAGCACAACCCGTGCCTGGGTCACCGGTGCCTGGTAAGGTACCGGTCAACTGCTCCACTACGGAGCTGAAGCTAACCGCTCCTGCTACGTCCAGTTCAGCTCCAGCCAGCGGGGCCAGACCGGACCAGGGGCGCTATGGGGGGTTTATTGGAGGGTGGTGGGAAAGGCCGGAGCCAGAACCGCCGCCGAGGAGGAATGCCCATCCAGCCCTCCCCTGTTTTGTTCTAGTGGAGGCGCGGTTGCAGTCCGCGCCTTTAGGGGGGGGTACTGTCACACCCTGGCTCTGGGACTCTATATGTTGAGCCAGGGTGTGTTCATTCTATGTGTTATATTTCTATGTTGGGGGTTCTAGTTCTTCTGTTTCTTTGTTGGCCTGAGTGACTCCCAATCAGAGGCAACGAGTGTCAGCTGTGGCTGGTTGTCTGATTGGGAGCCATATTTAAACTGTCTGTTTTCCCTTGGTGTTTGTGGGTTTTTGTTCCAGTTGGTCATTGTTACCTAGGACGTTACGAGTCGTTTTGTTGTTTTGTATCGTGTGTGCACTTTAACTAATTAAAGTATGTTCGCTCAACACGCTGCGCCTTGGTCCTCCTCTATGTATGACGATCGTGACACTAGGTTGTCAGACCATGTAAATACTCTGTTGGCGTCTGATCAACTCACAAGCCAGCAGGCTAAATTACCTCGTTACAACCAGGAAGAAAACCTGATTCCTTTTTGGCTGAAATACATCCGTTCATTCTTTCAGGAGAATGTAAACTCGTCCATAATTTGCTTCAAAATGTCTGAAATATGAATAGAAAAGACATCTGGAGTGTCCGTAGGTAAAATAGGGAATGATTCAGTTAGTCGTGATATTGATCCTTGTGAAAAGCTTCTTGTACAGAAGGTCGCCAGGAAGTGGACGTGTTCTGAAAGGTTAAATGATAACTGAGGTCACAGACCACATGATCAATACCTGATGAATGGTGATTGGCTGGCCAGTACTGCAGTGACGGACGCCATCCAAGTCTTAACATTAACTGACCTACAGTGGGGAGAACAAGTATTTGATACACTGCCAATTTTGCAGGTTTTCCTGCTTACAAAGCATGTAGAGGTCAATAAAATGCAAATTAATTACTTAAAAATCATAGAATGTGATTTTCTGGATTTTTGTTTGAGATTCCGTCTCTCACAGTTGAAGTGTACCTATGATAAAAATTACAGACCTCTACATGCTTTGTAAGTAGGAAAAACTGCAAAATCGGCAGTGTATCAAATACTTGTTCTCCCCACTGTATTTCCATATCAACTGTCTAGAGCCCTGTTAATCAAGAATATTGTGTCATTCAAACATTCAAAACCCAGGGAGACACCAAAATAGAAAATATATTGATCAGAAAAAGAAAAACAACAATGAGAATATAATAATATGCCATTTTAGCAGACGCTTTTATCCAAAGAGACTTACAGTCATGTGCGCATACATTTTTTTGTTGTGTATGGGTGGTCCCGGGGATCGAACCCACTACCTTGGCGTTACAAGCGCCGTGCTCTACCAGCTGAGCTACAGAGGACCATGATAATATAGGAGGTCCAGTAAAAAAACGTTTTAAAAAAGTTTAATTATGTAGATGATCCTCTAAGGAAACCAATGGTCCAAACCTCAAGTCTCTATCATAATACTTATCCTTGTAGGATGGTCAGAAATAGAACTATGTCAATGGAGGCCAGAGACAACAATACTGTAAAATAGCATGGTGTCAGCTAGGTTGGATGCTGTGAAGAATTAAGGTTACCTCATCATCTTTCTTCTCCAATCGGGAGGACATAAAACAATATAGAGGTAAGATAGATATTGACTTTGAGACATGACATGTTGATTTTCATATTTTAGTATACAGCTTTTCATATTAATGCGAAATTCCTGTTCTTTTTTAGAAGATTTCTCACAAAAACCAAGCGGAGCGCTGAGTGTACTGCAAGCTTTTTTATTTTCAAAGCCTTTTACATTTTAATTCAGCTCGTTCATTTAGATTTTTTGTGGACCTGCTGAAACAACTTTGCAGACGACAACATGAACAATCCTAAAAAGACGCTGCGAGAAATCGGCACCGCTCTGTCAACAGAGCTTGGTGCTTATTATCGGATGTATTATGTTACGAAATCCGACTTTCTGGATATAATGATATTTACATTTTAGTCATTTAGCAGACTCTCTTATCCAGAGCGACTTACAGTTAGTGAGTGCATAAATGTTTCATACTGGCCCCCCGTGGGGATTGGAACCCACAACCCTGGCGTTGCAAGACGCCATGCTCTACCAACTGAGCTACACGGGATATGTAAGAGAAAGACCCCACTTAACGATTCAGAACATGAAGAATCATATTTGTCTTTGTAGATGTATTTAATAACATAAGGAAGTGTAATTTCATCACCAAAGCGCATTTTGGACACCCTAGATAATAGTGGATTAACTAAATGGCTCTGGCCAGAGTGGGTGGACACCCTAGACACAGGGGTTCCCAAACTTTTTCACTCAGATCCCCCCTTCCAGCATTGGGGAACATCCTGCGCCACGTCTATTTCTATGGGCACAAGCGCTGTTCACGACACGAACTGTTCACACACCTCTTGTTGGCGGAGAGACAATGTTGCAGGTTTAAAGCTTATTTCCTGCATGTTTTATATTTCTGCTTATTGTTTCTACTGAACCCTCCCCCTCCAGGACCCTTCATCTACTCTGACATCCTGGACTATAAGAACCTGCGTGAGATCGTTGTCAACAACCGCATCACGTGGTTGGTCCATTACAGCGCCCTGCTCAGTGCCGTGGGAGAGGCCAACGTAGCTCTGGCACGCGACGTCAACATCACTGGTGAGCAATGGAGAATCCGCCATCTTGGCTCAACTTAAATCCACAACACACCACATTGTCCTTCTAGCCAGGCCTGGGAAGGTGGAGGAGGGGAGTAACTGTGAACCTGGCTCAGACGAGATCCACAGCACACCAGTTTTCTTCTAACCAAGCCTGGGAGGTGTCCACCAGGGAGTAACTGTGAACTTCCTGTTCCTCAGGGCTCCACAACGTCCTGGACATCGCAGCGGAGCACGGCCTGCGTCTGTTCGTCCCCAGCACCATCGGAGCCTTCGGACCCACCTCTCCCCGGAACCCGACCCCTGACCTCTGTGTCCAGAGACCCAGGACCATCTACGGGGTCTCCAAAGTCCACGCAGAGCTCATGGGAGAGGTGAGATAAAAAATACACAAATATTGTAACAAATACAAAATACAAAGCAAAATGGGGATAAATTGACAATAAGCATTCAGCCTCAAGCCACTCTGCCCTCGCTACTTACTTTAAAATACATATACCAGGAATCTGACCTGGTGAATCTGACCTGGTGAATCTGACCTGCTGAATCTGACCTGCTGAATCTGACCTGCTGAATCTGACCTGCTGAATCTGACCTGCTGAATCTGACCTGGTGAATCTGACCTGCTGAATCTGACCTGCTGAATCTGACCTGCTGAATCTGACCTGATAAATCTGACCTGCTGAATCTGACCTGATAAATCTGACCTGCTGAATCTGACCTGGTGAATCTGACCTGATAAATCTGACCTGCTGAATCTGACCTGCTGAATCTGACCTGCTGAATTTGACCTGATAAATCTGACCTGCTGAATCTGACCTGGTGAATCTGACCTGATAAATCTGACCTGCTGAATCTGACCTGCTGAATCTGACCTGCTGAATCTGACCTGGTGAATTTGACCTGGTGAATCTGAAATCATTGGTCTGTAATGTCCCTATGAGTGAAACCTCTAACCCTTATTGCCTGTCTTCCCTCCAACAGTACTACCACCACCGCTACGGCCTTGACTTCCGCTGCCTCCGCTACCCAGGCATCATCTCTGCCGACTCACAGCCTGGCGGAGGAACGACAGGTGAGTTAGTGACACACACACACACACACACACACACACACACCATAGCGGAACACCAGTCCCTTCACTGTCGTAACTCTATTTGCGTCTGCTTCCTGACTTCAACATGTCATTGGGGTTATGTGACAGGGACATGTTTTAGAACATGGTCGTTATTTCTAACCAGGGTGATAATGCTACAGGGTGATAATGCTAGGGCGTTAGGTAATACCCCTACAGGGTGATAATGCTACAGGGTGATAATGCTACAGGGTGATAATGCTAGGGCGTTAGGTAATACCCCTACAGGGTGATAATGCTAGGGCGTTAGGTAATACCCCTACAGGGTGATAATGCTACAGGGTGATAATGCTAGGGCGTTAGGTAATACCCCTACAGGGTGATAATGCTACAGGGTGATAATGCTAGGGCGTTAGGTAATACCCCTACAGGGTGATAATGCTAGGGCGTTAGGTAATACCCCTACAGGGTGATAATGCTACAGGGTGATAATGCTAGGGCGTTAGGTAATACTGCTACAGGGTGATAATGCTATGACGTTAGGTAATACTGCTACAGGGTGATAATGCTATGATGTTAGGTAATACTACTACAGGATGATAATGCTATGATGTTAGGTAATACTACTACAGGGTGATAATGCTATGACGTTAGGTAATACTACTACAGGGTGATAATGCTATGACGTTAGGTAATACCGCTACAGGGTGATAATGCTATGAGCGTTAGGTAATACTACGATATCTACAGGGTGATAATGCTAGGGCGTTAGGTAATACCCTACAGGGTGATAATGTACAGTGTATGCTAGGGCGTTAGGTAATACCCCTACAGGGTGATAATGCTACAGGGTGATAATGCTAGGGCGTTAGGTAATACCTGCTACAGGGTGATATAAGTGTATACCCAGGGTGATAATGCTAGGGCGTTAGGTAATACCCCTACAGGGTGATAATGCTACAGGGTGATAATGCTAGGGTTTAGGTAATACCCCTACAGGTGTATGCACAGGTGTAATGCTAGGCGTTAGGTAATACCCCTACAGGTGTTTTACATAATGCTAGGGCGTTAGGTAATACCCTACGTATAGTATGGTTGATAATCCTACAGGGTGATAATGCTAGGGCGTTAGGTAATACCCCTACAGGGTGATAATGCTACAGGGTGATAATGCTAGGGCGTTAGGTAATACCCCTACAGGGTGATAATGCTACAGGGTGATAATGCTAGGGCGTTAGGTAATACTGCTACAGGGTGATAATGCTATGACGTTAGGTAATACCCCTACAGGGTGATAATGCTAGGGCGTTAGGTAATACCCCTACAGGGTGATAATGCTACAGGGTGATAATGCTAGGGCGTTAGGTAATACCCCTACAGGGTGATAATGCTACAGGGTGATAATGCTAGGGCGTTAGGTAATACTACTACAGGGTGATAATGCTACGGGTGATAACTAAGGGTTATAATCCTACAGGGTAGGTAATACCTACAGGGTGATAATGCTACAGGGTGATAATGCTAGGGCGTTAGGTAATACCCCTACAGGGTATGAGCGTTAGTAATACCTACAGGGTGATAATGCTAGGGCGTTAGGTAATACCTACAGGGTGATAATGCTACAGGGTGATAATGCTAGGGCGTTAGGTAATACTGCTACAGGGTGATAATGCTACAGGGTGAAAGTATGATGGTATACCTACAGGGTGATAATGCTATGACGTTAGGTAATACCCCTACAGGTGATAATGCTAGACGTTAGGTAATACACTACAGGGTGATAATGCTATGCGTTAGGTAATACCCCTACAGGGTGATAAGCATGCGTAGTAATACCAGGGTGATAATGCTATACGTTAGGTAATCCCTAGGGTGATAATGCTACAGGGTGATAATGCTATGACGTAGGTAATACTCTACAGGGTGATATACTACTTAGGTAATACCCTACAGGGTGATAATGCTATGACGTTAGGTAATACCCCTACAGGGTGATAATGCTATGACGTTAGGTAATACTCCTACAGGGTGATAATGCTATGACGTTAGGTAATACCCCTACAGGGTGATAATGCTATGACGTTAAGTAATACTACTACAGGGTGATAATGCTATGACGTTAGGTAATACCCCTACAGGGTGATAATGCTACAGGGTGATAATGCTATGACGTTAGGTAATACCTCTACAGGGTGATAATACTATGACGTTAGGTAATACTACTACAGGGTGATAATGCTATGACGTTAGGTAATACCCCTACAGGGTGATAATGCTATGACGTTAGGTAATACCCCTACAGGGTGATAATGCTAGGACGTTAGGTAATACCCCTACAGGGTGATAATGCTACAGGGTGATAATGCTAGGGCGTTAGGTAATACTGCTACAGGGTGATAATGCTACAGGGTGATAATGCTATGACGTTAGGTAATACCTCTACAGGGTGATAATGCTACAGGGTGATAATGCTAGGGCGTTAGGTAATACTGCTACAGGGTGATAATGCTATGACGTTAGGTAATACCCCTACAGGGTGATAATGCTAGGACGTTAGGTAATACTACTACAGGGTGATAATGCTAGGACGTTAGGTAATACCTCTACAGGGTGATAATGCTAGGACGTTAGGTAATACCTCTACAGGGTGATAATGCTATGACGTTAGGTAATACTGCTACAGGGTGATAATGCTAGGACGTTAGGTAATACTGCTACAGGGTGATAATACTAGGGTGTTAGGTCAAATCACATTTTATTTGTCACATGCGCCGAATACAACAGGTGTAGACCTTACAGTGAAATGCTTACTTACAAGCCCTTAACCAACAATGCAGTTTTAAGTAAAAAATAGATAAGTACAAATAATGAAATGTCTCAAAATCACATTGTTTACAAAGATGTTGTACACTAGATACAGTAGATCAGAAGTGATCAGTTGATCAATAGTATAGACCAGAAGAGATCAGTTGATCAATAGTATAGATCACAAGAGATCAGTTGATCAATAGTATTGACCAGAAGAGATCAGTTGATTAGTAGTATAGATCACAAGAGATCAGTTGATCAGTAGTATAGACCAGACCAGATCAGTTGATCAGTAGTATAGACCAGACGAGATCAGTTGATCAGTAGTATAGACCAGAAGAGATACATACAGAAGTGCATACACTTAATAGGTCGAAGGTCATCAGTCACTATGATTAAACCAAACACATCTAAGCGTATCTCCTGCCTCCCTTACTCCAGACTACGCGGTAGCCATCTTCCACGATGCCGTCAAGACGGGGAAGTTTGAGTGCAACCTGAAGCCAGACACGCGGCTGCCCATGATGTACATCGACGACTGTCTGCGTGCCACCGTGGAGATGATGGAAGCGCCCACAGACACCCTCTCCATGAGGACCTACAACATCAACGCCATGAGCTTTACCCCTGAAGAGCTGGCTCAGGAGGTCCAGAAACAGCTGCCGGACCTGGAGGTCACCTACGACATCGACCAAGTCAGACAGGCCATCGGTATGAGCATTTTATTGATCCTTTATTTATACTGGTTGGGGTTGCAACATTCCCAGGTTTTCCTGAAAACCCAGTGGGAAGATTCCCTCCTTGCTTATTCCCTTCTGATTCTGGGAATCCTCCGACTGGGATTTCTTGAAAAGCTGGGAATTAGCAACCATAATACTGGTGGATGATACCATTTTGAGATCAAAGATCAGTAAACCAGGAAGACCTGTCTAAATACTCCACTAGAAGCTCAACATTGAGATTCTCGAACTTCCAAGCATTTTAGATTTGATGAAGTTTTAATGTAGAAACAAACGACAAAGTGTTAAAAGCCTTTTAGAGTAAAGAAGACATCCAACATTGACAATGTCTCTCTCTTCCTTCCCCTTTACAGCCGACAGCTGGCCAATGAACTTTGAGGACTCTAACGCGCGGAACGACTGGGGCTGGAAACACGACTATGACCTCCCGGAGCTCGTCCAGACCATGCTCAACTACATCGGCTCAGACTCGCGCGTCGCAAAGGCCAACTGAGGGGCCAGCGGTGGTTATGGTGCTCGGCGGTGTGCTGGAGCAGTGTTCGTTTCTTTGTACATACTGTAAAGCCGGTTGTTATAGGAGGGAGACACGTGGTCTGTAAATAATAGATTTCTCTCTCTCCTCTCTGTCATTTGGAAGGGCTCTCAATCCGTCTGTCTCTGTCTGTATCTCTCTGTCTGTCTGTCTGTGTCTGTCTGTATCTCTCTGTCTCTGTCTGTCTGTCTGTATCGCTCTGTCTGTGTCTGTCTCTGTCTGTGTCTGTCTGTATCTGTCTGTCTGTCTGTGTCTGTCTGTATCTCTCTGTCTGTGTCTGTCTCTGTCTGTATCTCTCTGTCTGTCTGTCTGTCTGTGTCTGTCTGTATCTCTCTGTCTGTATCTCTCTGTCTGTATCTGTCTGTCGGTCTGTATCTCTCTCTGTGTCTGTCTGTATGGCAGAACAAGCTACTAGGATGTGAAGGTCGGTTGCGTGAGAGATAGCGGGCCGATTCCCCTCCTCCTCGTCTGCCTTCTCTCCCTCCCTCCCTCCCTCCCTCCCTCCCCATGCCCCTCTCAGGAAGGAGCAGGGGTTAGAACACAGGGTCCGTGAGAAGATGTTTAGATAAAACATCAGAGGTTGACTTGATGGTTGACTTTCAATGGCTTATAAATTGTTTTCTGTATTGTACCGTCGTAAGTAAACATTTAACAGGCAAACAAACAAAAATTATGTAGCGTTGGTCAATCTTAAGCGCTCGAACCCTTCCTCTCTCTGTGTAGAGCGAATGTTATAAGGGTAGCCTCTATGTAAAGCTATTGTAAAGGGGTTAACCGTTGTATAATTATTTAGCCAAGAGCTGAGAATTCAGGTATCAAAGGGCCTAAATGTACAGCCATAATCACATGAAGTTAAAGTTTTAGATGAAGACGTTTACTAATATAAACAGTGTCCTTGGATGCACTTTAGACTAAAGAGAGAAAATGATTTAAACACTTTTTTTTTTAAATTATGGAGGCACACGTCAAGGACAAGCTGTCATTTTTCTATTTCATTTAATGTTATTTTAGCTGTTTTATTCCACTTTTTTGTATTTATTCTGTGATAACTGAGTGGGAATCGTGTCGACTCAATGTGCTTCTTCTTGCACTTTGTAAAGTGTGAATGAATAGTTTCACAGCTCCTCTGGAAACCTTTGGGTGCGTCTCAAATGGTACCCTATTCCCTATATAGTGGTATCCTATTCCCTATATAGTGGTACCCTATTCCCTATATAGTGGCACCCTATTCCCTATATAGTGGCACCCTATTCCCTATATAGTGGTACCCTATTCCCTATATAGTGGCACCCTATTCCCTATATAGTGGCACCCTATTCCCTATATAGTGGCACCCTATTCCCTATATAGTGGCACCCTATTCCCTATATAGTGGTACCCTATTCCCTATATAGTGGTACCCTATTCCCTATATAGTGGTACCCTATTCCTTATATACCAATTTTCTCTATTCCTCTATAATGCCAATAGGGTGCCATTTGGAACGCACCCTTTTACTGGTTAAATATGAACTGTTTCCATTAGTTCGTAATTGACCCGTCAGGGATGTCCGTTTTCACCCACTCAATCTGTTCCAGGAGGGGTAAGTGTTGTGGATGTTATATAAAAAATAAAATAAAAAAAAAGGCCATTATGCTGGTTGTATGTTTTTCTTTTCAGATGCTACTGTTGTCAATGAATTCAATGCTTTAGGCCTTTTCACACTTCATTGTTCTGAGCCCCAGGCTAAGACTGGCCGTAATGGACAAACACACATGCAACCAACGTTAGAAGCAATAAGGCATTTATTAACACATTATTTCCCCTTACTTCTAGCCTAGCATTTTATTTCCAACAGTGATGGCTTGTATCACCCTTGCTGTCTGCCTGTCCAACCTCGAAATCAATGTTACACTTTTTTTTTTTTTTAATGCGATCTCGCCCCTGCACAGAGAACTCTGGGCACAGACGAGACATCAACTTTTCTGATCCAGGCGAAATCATGCAACAATATTATTGTCATGGATAGCTATATCCAATTAAATGTCAATATGAAAGCAGATGAAAATGGATCATTTGCTGCCCTTCCAGCTGTAAAGGCTGTGGCTTCAGTTGGCTAAGCTAAGTGAGGAGAAGTTAGCCAGCCTGCATAGCAACCATTTTTGTTAGCCATAGCAACTAATGTTTTTGCATGGATGAAAGTATTATTATAATTTTTTTTAAGTTTTTTTGTCCTCTGATAGAAGGATGAAATATTATAAATTGACATTAAAATAGCATGCAGAACACATCACAGGCCATCATAAGCATATAGAAAAATTGAATGTGAATGTGTAGCTTTTGTGATTGGACAGTAAAAGATTATATGCGTTGTTCTTGACCCCGTTTCACACTGGCTATTTTGGCACCGTGTTTCTGGTAACTCAGCCAGCCCTGAGTTAAGGTTAGTGCTAGCCCGTTTTACAATGTGTGAACATTCGCTTAGCCCTGAGCTAAGGTGCAGTGGGTATGTTTCTGTGTGAAAGTTGGAACAAATGTGTGTTCTTCGAATCACAAAATCTCCTTTGTCATTAAAGCCTTTTTTTTTTCAAGTATCTCAGCCCTTGTTTCTCTTCTTTAGTACCTCAGTCTGTCTGTTTCTGTATACTATTCTGATAAAATGTGAAATCCACTACGTTTCTAGCTAATTATTTCAAGACAAGTGACAAGTGGTATGAGGCAGTAATAGTAAAGCCAGATGTAAATAATGAAAAATTCTCCCTACACTACTAACGGAGGTATTTAACACTACTAACGGAGGTATTTAACACTACTAACGGAGGTATTTAACACTACTAACGGAGGTATTTAACACTACTAACGGAGGTATTTAACACTACTAACGGAGGTATTTAACACTACTAACGGAGGTATTTAACACTACTAACGGAGGTATTTAACACTACTAACGGAGGTATTTAACACTACTAACGGAGGTATTTAACACTACTAACGGAGGTATTTAACACTACTAACGGAGGTATTTAACACTACTAACGGAGGTATTTAACACTACTAACGGAGGTATTTAACACTACTAACGGAGGTATTTAACACTACTAACGGAGGTATTTAACACTACTAACGGAGGTATTTAACACTACTAACGGAGGTATTTAACACTAATAACGGAGGTATTTAACACTAATAACGGAGGTATTTAACACTACTAACGGAGGTATTTAACACTACTAACGGAGGTATTTAACACTACTAACGGAGGTATTTAACACTACTAACGGAGGTATTTAACACTACTAACGGAGGTATTTAACACTACTAACGGAGGTATTTAACACTACTAACGGAGGTATTTAACACTACTAACGGAGGTATTTAACACTACTAACGGAGGTATTTAACACTACTAACGGAGGTATTTAACACTACTAACGGAGGTATTTATAAGGCGTTGTTTAGAATGTGTTCAGTACAAAATGTCATCTTGGCCCTCAGCACCTCAGGCCTTGAGGTTTGATGCATATTAAAATGTCCATGGATTCATTACTTCACTGCATCACTAGGCTTTTATTCGATTAAACATTTGTGACAATTTGGTTGGCCACCAAGACTGGGTAGCTATAGCTACTGCGGTTGAACCAGGGATACTTTATGCTTGCTTTTTTTTTATTAAAATTTGACAAGACAATTTAGTTGGCCACCAAGACTGGGTGACCACTGCGATAAACTTGAAGCGTAAAGGAGAGGTTTGGGTTGGGTTGAACCTACTGTGGTGCTTGTAAAAGTGGGTTCTCTTGTGAAACACAGGGTTATTATCTCCGGCAGACAGTCAACAGCCTCGGAGCCAAATAATCTAAAGCTGTTCTCCGTTGTGCATGGTGTCCTGAAATCAAAACGTGGCTATTTGTTTAGAATTTGAGTGATAATTTCATTGGCCATGAAGACTGGGTTGCTAATCTTTGTTGTTCATTGTGCCCATAAATTCATACATTGTGCCTCTGACCTGAGAGGATGGAAGTTCAATATGTGGCTAGACGTAGTAGGCTAATGTTAACTAGCTGGCTAATGAAAGGAAGTTAGGCTAATGTTAACTAGCTGGCTAATGAAAGGAAGTTAGGCTAATGTTAACTAGCTGGCTAATGAAAGGAAGTTAGGCTAATGTTAACTAGCTGGCTAATCGTTGCCCATGAAATGCTAGCGAGCACATTTTAGAGTGGACTTTTATTGTCCCCAGCACAAGGTGCACCTGTGTAATGATCATGCTGTTTAATCAGCTTCTTGATATGCCACACCTGTCAGGTGGATGGATTATCTTGGCAAAGGATAAATGCTCACTAACAGGGATGTAAACAAATTTGTGCAAGGAATAAGCTTTTTGTGCATATGTACAATTTCTGGGATCTTTTATTTCAGCTCATGAAACATGGGACCAACATGGGAGCAATACTTTACATGTTGCATTTATATTTTTGTTCAGTATAACTGTGAGTTACATGCAATATGCTTTGTGGACTCCATCGGACAGATGTTGCTCTCCGGTTTTTGTGATGAAACAAAAGGTGTGGTTGAATTTATTCTGCCACTGTGTCTTCTCATTGTCTCGGCCTTAGTCCTTATTATCACGGTGTCAAGGCATATGAAGTAACAGGTTATAGAGCAAACAACGCAATTATCACAAGACATAGGTTGGAATATGGCTTTTTTTTTCCTGGCTTCCACTGTGATTTAATCCACTACTGGAAATGAGTGGCGACTGATAAACAGAGATAGATCTGGTCTTGAATTCAAACAAACAATAGCCAATGAAGCTGCACATGTACAGTATATACTGTATGTGCAATCCGTGTGCAATAGGCTATTAACTCCCTGTATATATGTATATATAAATATATACAGTGCATTCGGAAAGTATTCAGACCCATTGACCTTTTCCACATTTTGTCACGTTAAAGCCTTATTCTAAAACGGATTAAATAGTTTTTTTCCCTCATCAATCTTCACACAATACCCCATAATGACAAAGCAAAAACAGGTTTTTAGAAATTTTTGCACATTTATTAAAATAACAAAACTTAAATATCTATATTTACATAAGAACCCTTTACTCAGTACTTTGTTGAAGCCCCTTTGGCAGCGATTACAGCCTCATATTTGGGGAGTTTCTCCCATTCTTCTCTGCAGATCCTCTCAAGCTCTGTCAGGTTGGATGGGGAGCGTCGCTGCACAGCTATTTTCAGGTCTCTCCAGAGATGTTAGATCGGGTTCATGTCTGGGCTCTGGCTGGGCCACTCAAGGACATTCAGAGACTCGTCCCGAAGCCACTCCTGCGTTGTCTTGGCTGTGTGCTTAGGGTCGTTGTCCTGTTGGAAGGTGAACCTTCACCTCAGTCTGAGGTCCTGAGCGCTCTGGAGCATGTTTTCATCAAGGATCTCTCTGTACTTTGCTCCGTTCATCTTTCCCTCGATCCTGACTAGTCTCCCAGTACCTGCTGCTGAAAAACATCCCCACAACATGATGCTGCCACCACCATGCTTCACCGTAGGGATGGTGCCAGGTTTCTTCCAGACGTGACGCTTGGCATTCAGGCGAAAGAGTTCAATCTTGGCTTCATCAAATCAAAGAATCTTGTTTCTCATGGTCTGAGAGTCCTTTAGGTGCCTTGTGGCAAACTCCAAGCTGGCTGTCATGTGCCTTTTACTGAGGATTGGCTTCTGTCTGGCCACTCTACCATAAAGGCCTGATTGGTGTAGTGCTGCAGAGTTGGTTGTCCTTCTGGAAGGTTCTCCCATCTCAACAGAGGAACTCTGGAGCTTTGTCAGAGTGACCATCGGGTTCTTGGTCACCTCCCTGACCAAGACCCTTCTCCCCCGATTGCTCAGTTTGGCCGGGCGGCCAGCTCTAGGAAGATTCTTGGTGGTTCCAAACTTCTTCCATTTAAGAATGATTGAGGCCAATGTTCTTGGGGACCTGCAATGCTGCAGAAATGTTTTGATACCCTTCCCCAGATTTGTGCCTCGACATAGTCCTGTCTCGGAGCTCTACGGACAATTCCTTCGACCTCATGGCTTGGTTTTTGCTCTGACGTACACTGTCAACTGTGGGACCTTATATAGACAGGTGTGTGCCTTTCCAAATCATGTCCAATCAATTGAATTGACCATAGGTGGACTCCAATTAAGTTGTAGAAACATCTCAAGGATGATCAATGGAAACAGGATTCTCATAGCAAACGGTCTGAATACTTATGTAAATAAGGTATTTCTGTTTTGTATTTTTTATAAATTAGCAAAAAAAATCTAAAAACCTGTTTTCGCTTTGTCATTATGGGGTATTGTCTGTAGATTGACAAGGAAATACATTAATGTAATCAATTTTAGAATAAGGCTGTAACGTAACAAAATGTGGAAAAAGGGGAAGGGGTCTGAATACTTTCCGAATGCACTGTATATTATACGCTACAATAGGCTACTAAATAACATGTCCAGCGGAACGCTGTCTCACCTAATGATGAAGATGAAGCCGTAGGCTACTACTTGGCAATAGCCTATCTCAAGATGAGCTACTTTGAAAATCAGTGATGCTGTAAGCTAAACATTAGGAGTTCTTGAGAAAATATAGATTCTATTGGTTCTACAGACAGATTAGTCTTCTCTTTTCAGCAGTAGGCATTTGCTTTCCAAACGGTACATTTTTCCCGTGATTGTATTTTGGAAATTTGTAAAAGACAGACGGCCGCAACCAACCGTAGAAAATATAATCCATAGACGGCAGTTCCCATTCAAGTCAGGACTGGCAGCCATTGCTAGTGTACCCGTGAGTTTAATAGTCAAATTGCCAGGGTAAGAGATTCCAAAATCCTCCTATGGATTATATGTCTATGGCCACAACGCAACAAGCTGTATATTTGGTTTCCCGACTGTAGGCAACCGGTAACTGCCAAAATAAAGGAAACACTTTAGTAAATGAGGGATACAAATAATATGTTATGATGTGGGGTGCATTTTTCCTGGCATGGTTTAGCTCCACTTGTGCCAAGGCGTATTGAAGCTGTTCTGGCGGCTCGTGGTGGCCAAACACCCTTTTAAAGACACTATGTCGGTGTTTCCTTTATTTTGGCAGTTACCTGTATGTTCTTGTGATAACGTTTAACCCACAGTTATTTCTCTGTGGCTAAATGATAGCAGTTATGTCCCTATCCCCAGGATATCGCTCAGCTGGTTTATGTTAGAGATCAACCAGCTGATGGCTGATACACACGGCGCTATTTCCCTGTTTTCTCTTATCAAAACCTAGCCATTTCCCTCAAAGATTTACATCTTGATGTCACGCCCTGGCTCTAGGGACTCTTTTATGTTGAGCCAGGGTGTGTAGAGTCTATGTGTTTATGTTCTGTGTGGGATCTTGTTTCCGTTTGGTTTGTTTCTGTGTTAACCGTAGGACTGCACGTTTCGTTTATTGTTTTGTTGATATATTATCACTAACGATAATAAAGTTAAGTATGTTCGCAACTAACGCTGCGCATTGGTCTACTCTCTGCGACGATCGTGACACTTGAGGACATTTTGTAGAAGATAGATGCCTACCTGAAACATTTGTTTGAATCCCAACTGCCGATAATTGTATAGGCCGAGCCCTAATAACGTTCCTTATTGTGCAATTTTGAAAGCACAGTCACTGACTAATCTCAGCACCCAGAACCAAATCAGCTGTGACAAGAGACTCCCGACTATAGAACGCTTTTCTTTGATTACGTCCCAAATGACACCCTATTCCCTACATAGTGCACTACTTTTGACCAGAGCCCTATTGGTCCTGGTCAAAAGTAGTGCACTACATAGGGAATAGGGTGTCATGTGGTACGGAGCCTCTGTCTCTATCAGCCTATCAATGAACGATGGCATAAACAGCAGATGGCATGTCGAGGCTGGTCCTAGATCAACAGTTCACTATTATATGACACCCTTTGTAAATACAGTCCCTGGAAAGCCATCCATGGTCCTAGATCAGCAGTGTAAATACAGTCCCTGGAAAGCCATCCATGGTCCTAGATCAGCAGTGTAAATACAGTCCCTGGAAAGCCATCCATGGTCCTAGATCAGCAGTGGAAACACAGTCCCCGGAAAGCCATCCAATACATAACATAGGCTGCTCTGTTATGAAAGGACTTTAACTAGTTAGCTACAGTTTAACTAGTTAGCTACGGTTTAACTAGTTAGCTACAGTTTGTTTTGTTACTTGGCCATAGTTGTATCTCTGTCTTTCCAGTGTCAGTTCCAGGTTTAGCTGTACTCAATCAGATCCGCTTTAGAGGTTGTTTTGATGGTGTCAGAGGTGGGACTGTGTTACAGCTATCAAATCCACAATTGGCTCCAGCATTATACCTCAAGTGGATATTGTAATCTACACCTCCATTATGATGATAGAAATCATTTTTATTTTGTTGAATGATTTTTCAATTTTGGCTTGATCTGATTGAACCTAGGCCTTAGTATGGCTTGATCTGATTGAACCTTAGTTTGGCTTGATCTGATTGAACCTAGGCCTTAGTTTGGCTTGATCTGATTGAACCTTAGTTTGGCTTGATCTGATTGAACCTAGGCCTTAGTTTGGCTTGATCTGATTGAACCTAGGCCTTAGTTTGGCTTGATCTGATTGAACTTTTTTTTTTTTTTTTGCTTGATCTGATTGAACCTAGGCCTTAGTTTGGCTTGATCTGATTGAACCTAGGCCTTAGTTTGGCTTGATCTGATTGAACCTAGGCCTTAGTTTGCAGGGAGTTGGTCTGTCTGAAGCTGTGTTAGCTGTTAAGTCATAAAACGTGTGAGTTATAAAATGTCTGTAACTGGAGGAGTTTAGGGACATTTGTAACATGAGCATTAACAGTCTAGATCTGCCAAGTCACAGCACAGCCATGCCTGCCCTGTACAGGGGCGGACTGGGACCAGAAATCGACCTGGGCTCTTCTAACACACCATTTCCCCCCATTAAGGCCCCCACACAGCCTTTCCTAGAGGCCTCAACTATTAGCCAAATAATTATCATTTTGCGTCAAAACAATTTTTTCGGGGGGGACAGGCCCACTGGGCTAAAGATGGACTAGCCCATCTGGCATTTTCCAGAATTGCCCTTTGGCCGGTCCGTCCCTGGCCCTGTACTATCAACTCACAGATGATGCTTTCCCAAAGAAATGCCACTTTATGTACCATTCAGTCCTTTCACACCAGCAGTATACAGGCAATGGGAATCATGTTGTTTCTATGGAAGCAGTACAGCCGAGTAGTTCTACATGTACAGTGCTATGAAAAGGTATTTGCCCCCTTTCTAATTTTCTCTACTTTTGCATATTTGTGATACTGAATGTTATCAGATCTTCAACCAAAACCTAATATTAGATAAAGGGAACATAAGTGAACAAATAACACAACAATTAAATATTTATTTCATTAACAAAGTTGTGCAACACCCAATTCCCCTGTGTGAAAAAGTAATTGCCCCTTTACACTCAATAACTGGTTGTGCCACCTTTAGCTGCAATGACTCCAACCAAATGCTTCCTGTAGTTGTTGATCAGTCTCTCACGTCGCTGTGGAGGAATTTTGGCCCACTCTTCCATGCAGAACTGCTTTAACTCAGTGACATGTGGGTTTTCAAGCATGAACTGCTCGTTTCAAGTCCTGCCACAACATTTCAATTGGGATTAGGTCTGGACTTTGACTAGGCCATTCCAAAACTTCAAATGTGTTGCTTTTTAGCAATTTTCATGTAGACTTGATTGTGTGTTTTGGATCATTGTCTTGCTGCATGACCCAGCTGCGCTTCAGCTTCAGCTCACAGACGGATGGTCTGACATTCTCCTGTAGAATTCTCTGATACAGAGCATAATTCATGGTTCCTTCTATTAAGGCAAGTTGTGTAGGTCCTGAGGCAGCAAAGCATCCCCAAACCATCACCACCACCACCATGCTTGACCTTTGGTATGATGTTCTTACTGTGGAATGCAGTGTTTGGTTTTCGCCAGGCATAATGGGAGAGGGACCATACCTCAGGACTACCTGGCCTGATGACTCCTGGCTGTCCCCAGTCCACCTGGTTGTGATGCTGCTCCAGTTTCCACTCTTCTGCCTGCGGCTATGGAACCCTGACCTGTTCACCGGACGTGCTACCTGGTCCCTGACCTGCTGTTTTCAACTCTCTCTCTCTACCGCACCTGCTATTTCTACCTTTAAATGCCCGGCTATGAAAAGCCAAGTGACCTTTATTCCTGATGTACTGACCTGTTGCAACCTCTACAACCACTGTGATTATTATTTGACCCTGCTGGTCATCTATGAACTTTTGAACATCTTGGAGAAAAATCTGACCTTAATGGCCATGTACTGTTATAATCTCCACCCAGCACAGCCAGAAGGGGACTGGTCACCCCTCAGAGCCTGTTTCCTCTCTAGGTTTCTTCCTAGGTTCCTGCATTTCTAGGGAGTTTTTCCTAGCCAACGTGCTTCTACATCTGCATTGCTTGCTGTTTGAGGTTTTAGGCTGGGTTTCTGTATAGCACTTCGTGACATCTGCTGATGTAAAAAGGACTTTATAAATCATATTTGATTGATTGATTGGTTTGGGTGAGAGCAGTGAAACCTGCTCTGCATAATCACACAATGTTCACTACCAGCTACCTCTACTCTCTCTCTGTGATGGGTGATTTGAAGGAGTCAGGCGCAGGAGGGTAAATCACAGAATAACAGGATTTATTCCGGAATACAGAGTTACGCAGTAAAGTGTGCAAAACAGGAACAAACAAGGCAACCTGGCGAAAACAAAATACAAGGAGATCCACCGAGCTTCACTATCCTCACAAATAACAATCACACACAAAGACAAGGGGGGCAGAGTACTGATGAGGGGATATGAACCAGGACAAGGGGGCAGAGGGAACACTTATACAGGTACTGATGAGGGGATATGAACCAGGACAAGGGGGCAGAGGGAACACTTATACAGGAACTGATGAGGGGATATGAACCAGGACAAGGGGGCAGAGGGAACACTTATACAGGTACTGATGAGGGGATATGAACCAGGACAAGGGGGCAGAGGGAACACTTATACAGGAACTGATGAGGGGATATGAACCAGGTGTGTGTAATAAACAAGACAAAACCAATGGAATGATGAGATGAGGAGCGGCAGTGGCTAGAAGGCCGGTGACGACGAACGCCGAAGCCCGCCCGAACAAGGAGAGGAGGCAGCTTCGGAGGAAGTCGTGACACTCTCTCTCTCCTCTCCGCAGATGTTTCAGTTCCCACAGATTGTCGTTCCTTTCAAAAAGGTCACCTTGTTGAAATGTTTGACACCTGGAAGGAGGAAGCTTTTTTACGACACATGGTCAGGTGTCAAGCTTTTAGTCATAAAGCTGCTTTGTGCTCACGTACCTCCTTTTCTGGTTCAACCTTTGAAATGTACATGAGAAACAAATGTCTGCACATTGCTCCAAAACATTTTATTTTTCTTCAAAATATAGTTTTATTTTAGCTCGTTTTCCTAACCAACAACGTGTCCTGCAACGAACACTGCTGCTGCACATGTTCTGTAGATCTGAGGATGGAAGCGGTATACACAGAATGGTGGAGCAGAGAACATCACTCACGCATCACATTGCACATTCAACACATGTAGCCTATTTCCATCACCCTCATAACAAATAAGAACATAACACATGTATTCCAAATGCCTCCATATGAATGACACAACCCTCATGGAGGAATCCTCCCTCATGTCTTGTGATGTTAGACGAACACCTTGTGGTTCTCAGTTCCACTTTCCACCCTGTCTCCTCATCGAGAACTGCTACGTGTGTGCTGATTGCAGCTGGAAGCAGGTTCCACCCCATTCACAGAACACCCCCACCGGTTCTGAGAATCAAGGGCCCTTGGGGAGTCAAAATACTCTCACATTAGCACTGGGAAGCAAATGTGTCTGTGTGTGTTTGTTTGTGTGTGTTTGTTTGTGTGTGTGAAATGTGTGGGTGTGTGTGTCAGGGTTTTATTTATTTACTGAGAACTTCCAGGGTACGGGGGGGGGAGGAAGACATGTTGTAGTACAGTATTATGGGATATGAACAAGACTGTGTGGGAAGGCCCACAGGGGACAGACCTGGGTTTAAATAGCAATTGTTTTCTTTCAAGTATTTTAATTGAGTCGACCTTGAGTACCAGATGGGCAAGGTTTGGACCTTTGGGACTGCCGGCATCCCATTGGTTCCATCGCATCAGACAAGATCTATCAAACGCATTTCAAAGTTTTGGAATGAAACCAAATGCTATTTGATCCCACCCATGTCTGGTTGGTGAAGGGAAGGAGAGGGTATATATATACAACAAGAAAAGGAGGGGCTAGGTAGAGAGGAGGGGCTAGGTAGAGAGGAGGGGCTATGTAGAGAGGAGGGGCTAGGTAGAGAGGAGGGGGTAGGTAGAGAGGAGGGGCTATGTAGAGAGGAGGGGCTAGGTTTAGAGGAGGGGCTAGGTAGAGAGGAGGGGCTAGGTTTAGAGGAGGGGCTAGGTAGAGAG
Source organism: Coregonus sp. 'balchen' (assembly GCA_902810595.1). Classification (NCBI taxonomy): domain Eukaryota; kingdom Metazoa; phylum Chordata; class Actinopteri; order Salmoniformes; family Salmonidae; genus Coregonus; species Coregonus sp. 'balchen'. The sequence continues at coordinate 3,519,062 of LR778285.1, read as the reverse complement.
GAAGGGCTAGGTAGAGAGGAGGGGCTAGGTAGAGAAGAGGGGCTATGTAGAGAGGAGGGACTAGGTAGAGGAGGGGCTAGGTAGAGAGGAGGGGCTAGGTAGAGAGGAGGGGCTAGGTTTAGAGGAGGGGCTAGGTAGAGAGGAGGGGCTAGGTAGAGAGGAGGGGCTAGGTAGAGAGGAAGGGCTAGGTAGAGAGGAGGGGCTAGGTAGAGAGGAGGGGCTATGTAGAGAGGAGGGACTAGGTAGAGGAGGGGCTAGGTAGAGAGGAGGGGCTAGGTAGAGAGGAGGGGATAGGTTTAGAGGAGGGGCTAGGTAGAGAGGAGGGGCTAGGTAGAGAGGAGGGGCTATGGAGGAGGGGCTAGGTAAAGAGGAAGGAATGTGGAGGAGGGGCTATTTAGAGAGGAGGGGCTAGGTAGAGAGGAGGGTCTAGGTAGAGGGCTACAGAGGAGGGGCTAGTTAGAGAGGAGGGGCTACGGAGGAGGGGCTACGGGAAGGGTCTAGGTAGAGAGGAGGGGCTACGGAGGAGGGGCTAGGTAGAGAGGAGGGGCTATGGAGGAGGGGCTAGGTATAGAGGAGGGGCTACCGGGGCAGACTACTGAATCCCAAATGGCACCCTAGTCCCTACATAGTGCACTACTTTTGACCAGAGTCTTATATAGTAGTGCATTATATAGGGAATAGGGTGCCATTTGGGACCATTTGGAACATAACCACTGACAGTCAAACGGAGGTAGACCACTGTGCTGCAGCTGTTATTGGTAACCTGTAGGGATATTATGCTGGAAAAGGGAATACGTACACCCTTGAACTGCAAACTGATATTTAGTTTCAGAATTAGTTAAAATGTATTTAGGGTTAGGGTCAAGGTTAGGGTCAAGGTTAGGGTCAAGGTTAGGGTCAAGGTTAGGGTCAAGGTTAGGGTTAAGGTAAGGGTCAAGGTTAGGGTCAAGGTTAGGGTCAAGGTTAGGGTTAAGGTAAGGGTCAAGGTTAGGGTCAAGGTTAGGGTCAAGGTAAGGGTCAAGGTTAGGGTCAAGGTTAGGGTCAAGGTTAGGGTTAAGGTAAGGGTCAAGGTTAGGGTCAAGGTTAGGGTCAAGGTTAGGGTTAAGGTAAGGGTTCGCTTTTAGATTTTAGTTCGTCATTTTACAAGTCAGGAGTGTCCTTTTAGTCCTTCACTACAGCCCTCTGTTTGGCTTCAAGTCAACTGAATAAAAACAAGTCTCTCTCTCCCCCCCCCCCCCCCCCCCCTCACCAAAACAGAAAGCTTTCAGGGCGAGGCCCATCTTATATAACCATTATTTATCTTTTGATCAAAAGACAAATAGCCTACTCTAGTGTTGTGAAACCATAGCGTTGAGAAACTCTAGTGTTGAGAAACTCTTTTGTTGGAAAATATTCACCCCTGATTAATTTTCAAGGGGCATTCATAGGAATCCATGTTTTTCTTTGGTCTGATAATGGCCTTTTTTAGTTGATTGGTAAAATGTATCTCCAATGGTCTGGTAGAGGACCAATAACATCAAGGTGATTTCAGTATGACCATAGCCACGTGACACGAGAGCAGTGACGTGGGTTATGAGGGTTGGAGATTAAATTATCCTTGTAAGTGAACCATGAATCACTATAATGTCCCCTGTGACCTTTCGACCCTGCACCAGCACACCTCCTGACACATGACCGTACGTTCATTTATCTTAGTAATGGCACCAAACAGCCCATGCACGGGATTTAGCTGAGCTTCTCTTGAAATGGACGACTGGAGATTGTGTGATTGACATAATTGTATGATCTTCCTACTAGGTAAAATAATGAATATATGATTACAAAAAGTTGTTTTTGTTTTGTTTTTTATTTTTGTAAGTTTTACCCCCTTTTTCTCCCCAATTTCGTGGTATCCAATTGGTAGTTTACAGTCTTGTCCCATCGCCTGCAACTCCTGTGTAAGACTCGGGAGAGGCGAAGTTCGAGAGCCATGCGTCCTTCCGAAACACGACCCCGCCAAGCCGCACTGCTTCTTGACACACTGCTCACTTAACCTGGAAGCCAGCCGCACCAATGTGTCGGAGGAAACGCCATACAGCTGGTGACCAAAGCCAGCGTGCACTGCGCCCGGCCACCACAAGGAGTCGCTAGAGCGTGATGGGACAAGGACATCCCAGCCAGCTAAACCCTCCCCTAACTCGGACGACGCTGGGCCAATTGTGCGCCGTCTCATGGGTCTCCCGGTTTGCGGCCGGCTGCGACACAGCCAGGGATCGAACCCGGATCTGTAGTGACGCCTCTAGCACTTATCTTCTACATTTCTATGTGGATTTTTCAACGCAATTTCAACAAGAAGTGAAATTACCAATCCTATTTCATTACATTGGTAATATCGTTTTGTTTTAATGTACTGTATTTAAGTAGTATTTTGCCACACTAACATTTGGTCCAATTCAACAGCTTGCTGTAGATTTGTGAATGGAGTAGGGCAGGCTAAACTGTCCCTAGTGGGAGAGTCTGTTTCAGAGCTGGCCAGATACAATACAGAAGTAACGGTAGAGGGAATCACTCTGGGCTGGCAGGATATCATCACTCTGGGCTGGCAGGATATCATCCATTCTGGGCTGGCGGATATCATCACTCTGGGCTGGCAGATATCATCACTCTGGCTGGCAGGATATCATCATTCTGGGCTGGCAGGATATCATCACTCTGGGCTGGCAGGATATCATCACTCTGGGCTGGCAGGATATCATCACTCTGGGCTGGCAGGATATCATCACTCTGGGCTGGCAGGATATCATCACTCTGGGCTGGCAGGATATCATCACTTCTGGCTGGGTTACGGCTGGCAGGATATCATCATTCTGGCTGGTAATATCATCACTCTTCGGAGGAAACCCAGGTGGCAGTACACATGTGGTGCAGAATAACAAATTTCAATTACAATCACAGGGGCAGGCACATCGCTCAGGTCACTGGGCAGGCAGAGTTCATCACTCTAGATCAAAGGGCCAGGTACATCAACTCTGGGCGGCAGGTTCAGTCATCGGGCAGCAGGATATCATCAATCGGGTGGCGGTTACAAAGGTAGCAGACGGTCAGTCAGGGCTGGCAGGATATCATCACTCTGGGCTGGCAGGATATCATCATTCTGGGCTGGCAGGATATCATCACTCTGGGCTGGCAGGATATCATCACTCTGGGCTGGCAGGATATCATCACTCTGGGCTGGCAGGATATCATCATCTCTGGAGGCTGGCAGGATATCATCATTCTGCTGGCAAACATCGGCTGGCAGGATATCATCATCTGGCTGGCAGGATATCATCACCTGGCTGGCAGTATAATCATCACTCCCCTCATGGGCTGGCAGGAATCTCACTCTGGGGCTGGCGGATATCAATCATTCTGGGCTGGCAGGATATCATCACTGCTGGTAAGGCTGGGAAGATTTTGTCATTCTGGGCTAGCAGGATATCATCATTCTGCTGGAAAGGCTGGCAGGATATCATTATTACTGCTGGAAAGGCTATCATGATTGTCAATCATTCTGCTGGAAAGGCTGGCAGGATAAATCAGTATGCCTGCTGGAAAAAGGCTAGCAGGATATCATCATTCTGCTGGAAAGGCTGGCAGGATATCATTATTCTGCTGGAAAGGCTAGCAGGATATCATCATTCTGCTGGAAAGGCTGGCAGGATATCATCATTCTGCTGGAAAGGCTAGCAGGATATCATCATTCTGCTGGAAAGGCTGGCAGGATATCATCATTCTGCTGGAAAGGCTGGCAGGCAATCAAAAAATGTTATTAAACAGCTGCGTTCAGCTATTTTGAAAAACACCCATGTTTTATATTTAGGCCCTTTCTCTGTCAACTCATTGTTCTCTGGCCTGTTTATCCAGATGATAGACTAGTGTCCTGTCCAGGTGGTGTACTGGTACATCAAGCTGTCTCACTACAGAAACAGGAGATAGACTAGTGTCCTGTCCAGGGGGTGTACTTGTACATTAAGCTGCTTCATGCTAGAGAAACAGGAGATAGACTAGTGTCCTGTCCAGGGGGTGTCCTGGTACATCAAGCTGTCTCACTACAGAAAAAGGAGATAGACTAGTGTCCTGTCCAGGGGGTGTCCTGGTACATCAAGCTGTCTCACTACAGAAACAGGAGGTAGACTAGTGTCCTGTCCAGGGGGTGTGCTTGTACATCAAGCTGCTTCATGCTAGAGAAACAGGAGATAGACTAGTGTCCTGTCCAGGGGGTGTCCTGGTACATCAAGCTGCTTCATGCTAGAGAAACAGGAGATAGACTAGTGTCCTGTCCAGGGGGTGTCCTGGTACATCAAGCTGCTTCATGCTAAAGAAACAGGAGATAGACTAGTGTCCTGTCCAGGGGATGTACTTGTACATCAAGCTGCCTCACGTTACAGAAACAGGAGACAGGGTCCTGAGATTCCTGACCTATGGGTCGTTCAGGCTCGGACAAGGTTTTCTAGTTCTCCAGACTGCACTGTATACTGAAATACAGTCATCTGGTAGCCTGGCCAGTGACAACGGGACGGCGGCCATGTTGAAACACAGTCATCTGGTAGCCTGGCCAGTGACAACGGGACGGCGGCCATGTTGAAACACAGTCATCTGGTAGCCTGGCCAGTGACAACGGGACGGCGGCCATGTTGAAACACAGTCATCTGGTAGCCTGGCCAGTGACAACGGGACGGCGGCCATGTTGAAATACAGTCATCTGGTAGCCTGGCCAGTGACAACGGGATGGCGGCCATGTTGAAACACAGTCATCTGGTAGCCTGGCCAGTGACAACGGGACGGCGGCCATGTTGAAATACAGTCATCTGGTAGCCTGGCCAGTGACAACGGGACGGCGGCCATGTTGAAACACTGTGATGATGATATTTCCTTACAGGAGATGATAGAGAGGGAAGGCTTTCTAGGTCTTTCTAGGTCAGCGTCTCAAATGGCACCCTATTCCCTATGTAGTGCACTACTTTTTACCAGGGCTCATAGGGCTATGTTCAAAAGTAGTGCACTATATAGGGAATAGGGTGCAGTCCTAGATCTCTGCGAAGTTCTAGACAAAAAAAATGTGTTATGACAACATAATCTGTCCCTTCCTTACTATCCGTCTCTTGTCCTTGTGTCACTTCTTTTCTCATAACACATTTTTCCATGTTATCTACTACTACTGTGAGGAATGCTATTCAATCTGCTCTCAGACTGGAATCAGGAAACCTAAACATTCATGATCTATTGTCCTATCGACCAAACACGTGTCTCAAATGCCACCCTATTCTCTACAGAGTGCAGTAGTCTTGACCAGAGCCCCATGAACCTGGAGACTGATGCACATGTTTTTTTTCTCCCAACCAGCCAGGCCAGGCCAGGGGAAAGACTTGTTTTGTAACACCCAACCTTTCAAGAGATTTAGCCTTCAGATAACACGTACCAGGCAGGTCAAGCAGGCAGACACCTGCTGCTTCCATATAGAGGGCGTCTAGAGAACTGTAAACACTGACTGAAAGATAGATATGATCTGTACTGTATCAAAACAATGTGCCCTGTGTAATGATAGTTACGGTAAGTCCCTCAGTCCCAAATGACACCCTACTCCCTAGATAGTACTCTACTTTGGACCGGAGCCCATAGGGTGAGATTTGGGATGTATCCAGGGACTGCAAGCTAGTTAAGATCCGTATCAAAACAACGCGTCCTCCTTAGTGAGCTGGTAGAGATGGTCAATCCCTGATTAGTGAGCTGATAGAAATGGTAAGTCCCTCAGTGAGTTGATAGAGATGGTAAGTCCCTCAGTGAGATGATAGAGATGGTAAGTCCCTGATTAGTGAGCTGATAGAGATGGTAAGTCCCTGATTAGTGAGCTGATAGAGATGGTAAGTCCCTGATTAGTGAGCTGATAGAGATGGTAAGTCCCTGATTAGTGAGCTGATAGAGATGGGAAGTCCCTGATTAGTGAGCTGATAGAGATGGTAAGTCCCTGATTAGTGAGCTGATAGAGATGGTAAGTCCCTGATTAGTGAGCTGATAGAGATGGTAAGTCCCTGATTAGTGAGCTGATAGAGATGGTAAGTCCCTGATTAGTGAGCTGATAGAGATGGTAAGTCCCTGATTAGTGAGCTGATAGAGATGGTAAGTCCCTGATTAGTGAGCTGATAGAGATGGTAAGTCACTGATTAGTGAGCTGATAGAGATGGTAAGTCCCTGATTAGTGAGCTGATAGAGATGGTAATTCCCTAATTAGTGAGCTGATAGAGATGGTAAGTCCCTCAATGAGCTGATAGAGATGGTAATTCCCTCAGTGAGCTGATAGAGATGGTAAGTCCCTGATTAGTGAGCTGATAGAGATGGTAAGTCCCTCAGTGAACTGATAGAGATGGTAAGTCCCTCCTTGAGCTGGTAGAGATGGTAATTCCCTAATTAGTGAGCTGATAGAGATGGTAAGTCAATCAATTTTATTTTATATAGCCCTTCTTACATCAGCTAATATCTCGAAGTGCTGTACAGAAACCCAGCCTAAAACCCCAAACAGCTAGTAATGCAGGTGTAGAAGCACGGTGGCTAGGAAAAACTCCCTAGAAAGGCAAAACCTAGGAAGAAACCTAGAGAGGAACCAGGCTATGAGGGGTGGCCAGTCCTCTTCTGGCTGTGCCGGGTGGAGATTATAACAGAACCATGCCAAGATGTTCAAAAATGTTCATAAGTGACAAGCATGGTCAAATAATAATCAGGAATAAATCTCAGTTGGCTTTTCATAGCCGATCATTAGAGTTTAAAACAGCAGGTCTGGGACAGGTAGGGGTTCCATAACCGCAGGCAGAACAGTTTAAACTGGAATAGCAGCAAGGCCAGGCGGACTGGGGATAGCAAGGAGTCACCACGGCCGGTAGTCCCGACGTATGGTCCTAGGGCTCAGGTCTCTCAGTTGGCTTTTCATAGCCGATCATTTAGAGTTGAAAACAGCAGGTCTGGGACAGGTAGGGGTTTCGTAGCCGCAGGCAGAACAGTTGAAACTGGAATAGCAGCAAGGCCAGGCGGACTGGGGGCAGCAGGGTGTCATCATGCCCGGTAGTCCTGACGTATGGTCCTAGGGCTCAGGTTCTCAGAGAGAAAGAGAGAACGAGAGAATTAGAGAGAGCATACTTAAATTCACACAGGACACTGGATAAGACAGGAGAAGTACTCCAGGTATAACCAACTAACCCCAGCCCCCCGACACATAAACTACTGCAGCATAAATACTGGAGGCTGAGACAGGAGCGGTCCGGAGACACTGTGGCCCCATCCGAAGAAACCCCCGGACAGGGCCAAACAGGAAGGATATAACCCCACCCACTCCGCCAAAGCACAGCCCCCGCACCACTAGAGGGATATCCCCAACCACCAACTTACAATCCTGAGACAAGGCCGAGTATAGCCCACAGAGGTCTCCACCACAGCACAAACCAAGGGGGGGGGGGGGGCGCCAACCCAGACAGGAAGATCACGTCAGTAACTCAACCCACTCAAGTGACGCACCCCTCCCAGGGACGGCATGAAAGAGCACCAGCAGGCCAGTGACTCAGCCCCTGCAACAGGGTTAGAGGCAGAGAACCCCAGTGGAGAGGGGAACCGGCCTGGCAGAGACAGCAAGGGCTGTTCGTTGCTCCAGCCTTTCCGTTCACCTTCACACTCCTGGGCCAGACTACACTCAATCATATGACCTACTGAAGAGATAAGTCTTCAGTAAAGACTTAAAGGTTGAGACCGAGTCTGCGTCTCTCACATGGGTAGGCAGACTGTTCCATAAAAATGGAGATCTATAGGAGAAAGCCCTGCCTCCCGCTGTTTGCTTAGAAATTCTAGGGACAATTAGGAGGCCTGCGTCTTGTGACCGTAGCGTACGTATTGGTATGTACGGCAGGACCAACTCGGAAAGATAGGTAGGAGCAAGCCCATGTAACGCTTTATAGGTTAACAGTAAAACCTTGAAATCAGCCCTTGCCTTAACAGGAAGCCAGTGTAGGGAAGCTAGCACTGGAGTAATATGATCAAATTTCTTGGTTCTAGTCAGGATTCTAGCAGCCGTATTTAGCACTAACTGAAGTTTATTTAGTGCTTTATCCGGGTAGCCGGAAAATAGAGCATTGCAGTAGTCTAATCTAGAAGTAACAAATGCATGGATTAATTTTTCTGCATCATTTTTGGACAGAAAATTTCTGATTTTTGCAATGTTACGTAGATGGAAAAAAGCTGTCCTTGAAACAGTCTTGATATGTTCGTCAAAAGAGAGATCAGGGTCAAGAGTAACGCCTAGGTCCTTCACAGTTTTATTTGAGACGACTTTACAACCATCAAGATGAATTGTCAGATTTAACAGAAGATCTCTTTGTTTCTTGGGACCTAGAACAAGCATCTCTGTTTTGTCCGAGTTTAAAAGTAAAAAGTTTTCAGCCATCCACTTCCTTATGTCTGAAACACAGGCTTCTAGCGAGGGCAATTTTGGGGCTTCACCATGCTTCATTGAAATGTACAGCTGTGTGTCATCCGCATAGCAGTGAAAGTTAACATTATGTTTTCGAATAACATCCCCAAGAGGTAAAATATATAGTGAAAACAATAGTGGTCCTAAAACGGAACCTTGAGGAACACCGAAATGTACAGTTGATTTGTCGGAGGACAGACCATTCACAGAGACAAACTGATATCTTTCCGACAGGTAGGATCTAAACCAGGCCAGAACTTGTCCGTGTAGACCAATTTGGGTTTCCAGTCTCTCCAAAAGAATGTGGTGATCGATGGTGTCAAAGGCAGCACTAAGGTCTAATCAGGGACTTACCATCTCTGTCCCTGATTAGTGAGCTGATAGAGATGTGAGCTGATAGAGATGGTAGGTCCCTCAGTGAGCTGATAGAGATGGTAAGTCCCTCGGTGAGCTGATAGAGATGGTAAGTCCCTCAGTGATAGTGAGCTGATAGAGATGGTAAGTCCCTCGGTGAGCTGATAGAGATGGTAAGTCCCTGATTAGTGAGCTGACAGAGATGGTAAGTCCCTGATTAGTGAGCTGATAGAGATGGTAATTCCCTCAGTGATAGTGAGCTGATAGAGATGGTAAGTCCCTCAATGAGCTGATAGAGATGGTAAGTCCCTCAATGAGCTGATAGAGATGGTAAGTCCCTGATTAGTGAGCTGACAGAGATGGTAAGTCCCTGATTAGTGAGCTGATAGAGATGGTAAGTCCCTGATTAGTGAGCTGATAGAGATGGTAGGTCCCTCAGTGAGCTGATAGAGATGGTAAGTCCCTCGGTGAGCTGACAGAGATGGTAAGTCCCTGATTAGTGAGCTGATAGAGATGGTAAGTCCCTGATTAGTGAGCTGATAGAGATGGTAAGTCCCTGATTAGTGAGCTGATAGAGATGGTAAGTCCCTGATTAGTGAGCTGATAGAGATGGTAAGTCCCTGATTAGTGAGCTGATAGAGATGGTAAGTCCCTGATTAGTGAGCTGATAGAGATGGTAAGTCCCTGATTAGTGAGCTGATAGAGATGGTAAGTCCCTGATTAGTGAGCTGATAGAGATGGTAAGTCCCTCAATGAGCTGATAGAGATGGTAAGTCCCTGATTAGTGAGCTGACAGAGATGGTAAGTCCCTGATTAGTGAGCTGATAGAGATGGTAAGTCCCTGATTAGTGAGCTGATAGAGATGGTAGGTCCCTCAGTGAGCTGATAGAGATGGTAAGTCCCTCGGTGAGCTGATAGAGATGGTAAGTCCCTCAATGAGCTGATAGAGATGGTAAGTCCCTGATTAGTGAGCTGACAGAGATGGTAAGTCCCTGATTAGTGAGCTGATAGAGATGGTAAGTCCCTGATTAGTGAGCTGATAGAGATGGTAAGTCCCTGATTAGTGAGCTGATAGAGATGGTAAGTCCCTGATTAGTGAGCTGATAGAGATGGTAAGTCCCTGATTAGTGAGCTGATAGAGATGGTAAGTCCCTGATTAGTGAGCTGATAGAGATGGTAAGTCCCTGATTAGTGAGCTGATAGAGATGGTAAGTCCCTGATTAGTGAGCTGATAGAGATGGTAAGTCACTGATTAGTGAGCTGATAGAGATGGTAAGTCCCTGATTAGTGAGCTGATAGAGATGGTAATTCCCTAATTAGTGAGCTGATAGAGATGGTAAGTCCCTCAATGAGCTGATAGAGATGGTAATTCCCTCAGTGAGCTGATAGAGATGGTAAGTCCCTGATTAGTGAGCTGATAGAGATGGTAAGTCCCTCAGTGAACTGATAGAGATGGTAAGTCCCTCCTTGAGCTGGTAGAGATGGTAATTCCCTAATTAGTGAGCTGATAGAGATGGTAAGTCCCTGATTAGTGAGCTGATAGAGATGGTAGGTCCCTCAGTGAGCTGATAGAGATGGTAAGTCCCTCGGTGAGCTGATAGAGATGGTAAGTCCCTCAGTGATAGTGAGCTGATAGAGATGGTAAGTCCCTCGGTGAGCTGATAGAGATGGTAAGTCCCTGATTAGTGAGCTGACAGAGATGGTAAGTCCCTGATTAGTGAGCTGATAGAGATGGTAATTCCCTCAGTGATAGTGAGCTGATAGAGATGGTAAGTCCCTCAATGAGCTGATAGAGATGGTAAGTCCCTCAATGAGCTGATAGAGATGGTAAGTCCCTGATTAGTGAGCTGACAGAGATGGTAAGTCCCTGATTAGTGAGCTGATAGAGATGGTAAGTCCCTCGGTGAGCTGATAGAGATGGTAAGTCCCTGATTAGTGAGCTGACAGAGATGGTAAGTCCCTGATTAGTGAGCTGATAGAGATGGTAAGTCCCTCGGTGAGCTGATAGAGATGGTAAGTCCCTGATTAGTGAGCTGACAGAGATGGTAAGTCCCTGATTAGTGAGTTGATAGAGATGGTAAGTCCATCAGTGAGCTGATAGAGATGGTAAGTCACTCAATGATATGATGGATATTGTAAGTCCCTCATTGAGCTGATAGAGATGGTAATTCCCTAATTAGTGAGCTGATAGAGATGGTACGTCCCTGATTAGTGAGCTGATAGAGATGGTAAGTCCCTCATTGAGCTGATAGAGATGGTAATACCCTGATTAGTGAGCTGATAGCGATGGTATCGCCATGTCCTCAGAAATTAAATTGTAGACCTCCACAAGTCTGGTTCATCCTTGGGAGCAATTTCCAAACGCCTGAAGGTACCACGTTCGCAAGTATAAACACCATGGGACCACGCAGCCGTCATACCGCTCAGGAAGGAGACAAGTTCTGTCTCCTAGAGATGAACGTACTTTGGTGCGAAAAGTGCAAATCAATCCTAGAACAACAGCAAAGGACCTTGTGAAGATGCTGGAGGAAACAGGTACAAAAGTATCTATATCCACAGTAAAACGAGTCCTATATCGACATAACCTGAAAGGCCGCTCAGCAAGGAAGAAGCCACTGCTCCAAAACCGCCATAAAAAAGCCAGACTACGGTTTGTAACTGCACATGGGGACAAAGATCGTACTTTTTGGAGAAATGTCCTCTGGTCTGATGAAACAAAAATAGAACTGTTTGGCCATAATGACCATCGTTATGTTTGGAGGAAAAAGGGGGTCGCTTGCAAGCCGAAGAACACCATCCCAACCGTGAAGCACGGGGGTGGCAGCATCATGCTGTGGGTGTTCTTTGCTGCAGGAGGGACTGGTGCACTTCACAAAATAGATGGCATAATGAGGAAGGACAATTATGTGGATATATTGAAGCAACATCTCAAGACATCAGTCAGGAAGTTAAAGCTTGGTCGCAAATGGGTCTTCCAAATGGACAATGACCCCAAGCATACTTCCAAAGTTGTGCCAAAATGGCTTAAGGACATCAAAGTCAAGGTATTGGGGTGGCCATCACAAAGCCCTGACCTCAATCCTATAGAACATTTGTGGGCAGAACTGAAAAAGTGTGTGCAAGCAAGGAGGCCTACAAACCTGACTCAGTTACACAAGCTCTGTCAGGAGGAAAGGGCCAAAATTCACCAAACTTAATATAATAATATAATATGCCACTTATAGTCATGCGTGCATACATTTTTTTGTGTATGGGTGGTCCCGGGGATTGAACCCACTACCTTGGCGTTACAAGCGCCGTGCTCTACCAGCTGAGCTACAGAGGACCACTTATTGTGGGAAGCTTGTGGAAGGCTACCGGAAATGTTGGGCCGAAGTTAAACAATTTAAAGGCAATGCTACCAAATACTAATTGAGTGTACGTAAACTTCTGACCCACTGGGAATGTGATGAAAGAAATAAAAGCTGAAATAAATAATTCTCTCTACTATTATTCTGACATTTCACATTCTTAAAATAAAGTGGTGATCCTAACTGACCTAAGACAGGGAATTTTTACTAGGATTAAATGTCAGGAATTGTGAAAAACTGAGTTTAAATGTATTTGGGCTAAGGTGTATGTAAACTTCCGACTTCAACTGTATATCTTTTAGTTTTTTATATTGTATGACATGTTATTACATTTTATGTATGTTTCTGCACATGTACCAAGATGTTCAAATAAACCTAAAAGAAGGGGACTATTTTGGGAGTCACTGTAGACTGAAGAGCTGCGCTGCACCGAGCTACCTGCAAGGGGACTGGTGGTAAATATAATTCGTTTATTGATGGCATCTGCTGGCAAGCCTGTGGCATGTGCAGCGACAACACCCCCCCACGCGACCCGTTACATAACAGAACATTAATATTCATTCACATGGTAGCCAATAGTCGCTTCTCGGAAGGTGCGCTCCATAGAATTACCTATGTGGCTGAGCGTTCAATCCAGCAGCCCAGACATTGTAGCAGCCAATAGCCTATTAGCCACACAATGTAAATTAAGTTAATAATAATTATGTTAATAATAACAATATCAATCAATTAAATGCTGTGGGTTGAATCAACCCATTGAACCCCATGTTGAATGTGTCATCCTAGCCTACACAATGTATGCAACAGTTTCAACCTCCAGAGATGTTAATGATTCATGGTATATGTGGTAGTTGTGTCTAGATATCGTGCATTTTTATTGTATAATTTGTTGTGTAAATTGTGCGCTTAGTTTTTTTGCTCTTGCCGCTGCAGGCTATTTACATTCTAGTCAAACAATTATTGCAGCCTCTCATCTCAGCACCGATGATACGTTTGAGCAAAGATTGTCTATTATAGGGACAAAGATTGCCAAGTGACCGCTGTAACAATGGAAACACTGCACATGTCCTCAAAGACCAAAGGCAGGCGGGGAGGAGGCGAGATCAGGTGTGACCATTCTAGCCAATGAGAGGGCAGATACACCTCTGAACGCCAAGCCCATAGATCTAGATAGAGGACTCGTCTTTGTATCTGTGCCACTGTAGCGTCCGTGACAGCGTGGGCTGCGCCATTGAGACTATCTCCACGTCAAAGCAGTCCATTTTCTTCTTCTTCATTGGCCGATCGCTCCCAACTCATAGGAATCCCCACCCAGTTGACTACATTAAAAATGGTGGAAGCCCTCAATTGCAACGTCCATGCTAAAACGGGTTATAGCCATGATGAGTCATCCAATCTATCTCCATGGCAGGCACAACTCCCCAAAATTTTATTTTTTTACAAAGTTGCTGAAATGCCACTGCGTCCACTTATATCAGTGCATTCATAACTGACTCATTTGCTGTTTCCATCTGGCCCTGTCATTATATATTTTTATCCAACATGTACTTTACTTGAATAAAAAGGTTAGATGGAATCCTGGGTCGAGTAAAACCTATCACTTTGCCTCTTCCGCTCTGGTTTGATCCAGGTCTGTGCTATCCAGACTCCTTGGGATGTCCCTACCCCCATTGAAGTTTACATTTAAAATGGTTAAGGTTAGGGTTAGGTAAGAGTTAAGGTTAGGGTTAAGGTTAGGGTTTAGGGTATGGACGTCCCAAGTATTCTGGATAGCACTGACCATTTGAGCAATTTGAGAGGTACCTTTATTTGTACGACGGCGCCTTGTCGCCCCCTAGTGTTGTAAAACACCATTTACACTTCACTCGGGTATGAAAAATATAGAATATGTGTTATTAGAAGAGACAAAAATGATCAACTGTAGCTATGTAGATAGCTAAATGACATTCGAAGTATTATGAATCAAGAGTGTGTGCATTTAGTTCTCGACAGAGATGAAAAGTAAGAACCATTTTATACAGGCACTTCAGGGCACCCTCGCCGGCTTCCGTCAACGTGTTTAAAGACCCCAGCATGTCCATGCTTGCCGAACGTAAGTGCTACATCGAATGTTTTAAACAATATTTTGTGGTTCAGACATTAGAGAAACAAAAAATATTTGTTGTGTCGTGTTGTCTGAAGAAGTCAACATCGATTTAGTGCAATTTATGTATTTAAAAGTGCCTCAGTACATGTGCGGTTCGAAAATCTGTCGAGCTAGCGAGCATAATGCTAACCACAATCACATTTACCGGTAACTAGCTAGCAAGTTTCTAGTAAACCTCTCAACTAGCTAAACAAGTTGAGTGCATCCGGTCTAACTAACTTAATAAATAACGTTCTTTAGTGTGTTGGTATATTTAAGATGTCTTGTATCTCATTTCTGATCATTGCCAATGTGATTAATTACATAATCTTGAGACCTTTGACAGACAGTTAACCAGCTAGCTCTGGTCGAGGATGTTGAGCTTTTCCCGATTTTGTTTAGTGACTGGTTTTAATATACTGTCGTCACTCACCGAAGTAAATATCTGACTTGAGTGCTGAGTAACTTTTATTTTGTATGTGTAAGTTGCAATTTCTCAAATTCGAAACAAACTGCGTTTGAGCACTTGGTTTACCGCCGAAGTACCCCGGGTAGTGGACCAGATCTACAAGCTAGCCTGTTGTCAGTTTGGGTACTGTGACAGCATAAAATAATGTCGGTGCAAATGGACCAATAACTCAAGTATTGTTTTTTTAAATTCTATTATGGTTTGATGTTTAGCCCGGAGAAAACAGAAGTGGTCTGTTGACCCGCGGAACAGCGCATGGAGTAAAGATGAGTCCAAGTTCGGCCAGAAAATGCTGGAGCGAATGGGCTGGTCCAAGGGAAAGGTACTGTGGGCTTTGTCTTAGCAAACCAATGATAAACTAACAGTATACTAGTGACGGTATGTCACTGTAGCTCAATCTCAAGACAATTTGTCTTCCTGGGCTTCCTCCTTGCGTCCTGTCCCTTTGCCTCCTTTTCAACTGACTGTATTGGAGAAGGTCCAAGGTCCCTCCCCTCATACTTTTATTTTCCATGCGTTTGGAGGAGGCGGCGAGGAGAGAGGAATCGAGGCAACACAAATTAAGAAAGAGCCTGTATCTAACTGTTTTGGCATCATTAGGAATGACATGTTCATCTGTCTCTACCAGGGCCTGGGAAGAACTGAGCAGGGCTCCACAGAACACGTCAAAGTCAAAGTGAAGAACAACCAACTGGGGCTGGGAACCACTACCAGCCACGACGTGAGTGGACAACTGGGTTGTGTTCATTAAGGCACACTGTCAACAAGTGTTTCTTAATGGAGAAGTTCAGGGTTTTATTTATTAGTGCACATTGTAGCAAAACGTTTTGCAACAGAAAACAAAAATGATAATTGCTTATTAAACAATTTCAGGTAGTCCTTTCTTCTTTTTGTTTTCTAGAGAATACGACCCAGAATACTCAAGACTGGCGTGACGTACAGTGTTTTACAAATGAATGTCTCCAAGTTACGTCCTTGTTTTGATGTAATTTGTTCTGTTTCCAGGACAACTGGATCGCCCATCAGGATGACTTTAACCAGCTCCTGGCGGACCTCAACAACTGCCATGGTCAAAACACTGCCAATGGTAAAGACACACACAGACAGACGGACAGAATAATATACAACGTGCATTACTCTGTGCATAAACTCACTCGTCAGATATGCATGACTAGTGGGTGCTATTGTAACATTCAGGGGAAGGAAGTTCTCATTTACAACTGCGACCTGGCCAAGATAAAGCAAAGCAGTGCGATAAAAACAACAACACAGAGTTACATATGGGGTAAAACAAAACATAAAGTCAAAAATACAACAGAAAATATATATAGTGTGTGCAAATGTAGCAAGTTATGGAGGTAAGGCAATAAATAGGCCACAGTGCAAAATAATTACAATTAGTTGCCCAATAAATCAAATCAAAATTGTATTGGTCCATACACATATTTAGCAGATGTATTGTGGTTGTAGCTACATTTTTGTGTTCCTAGTGCCAACAGTGCAGTAATATCTAACAATTTCACAACAATACACACAAATCTAAAAGTAAAAGAATGGAATTAAGAAATATATAAATATTAGGGCTATCAATGTCGGAGTACAGAGTATAAGTGTGTTCGTGTGTATGTGATGGGATGTATAGACATTATGGACAGTATGTGGATAGAATATGTAGTATATCTGTAGAATACGTAGGATAGAATATATACAGCAGTAGTTTAATAGGATGGCATTGACTAGAATACAGCATATACATATAACATGAGTAAAACAGTATGTAAACATGATTAAAGTGTTTTTATTTTACCAGGTAAGTTGACTGAACACGTTCTCATTTACAGCAACGACCTGTGGAATAGTTACAGGGGGGAGAGGAGGGAGGATGAATGAGCCAATCGGATGCCGGGGATGATTAGGTGGCCATGATGGTATGAGGGCCAGATTAGGAATTCAGCCGGGACACCGGGGTTAACACTCCTATTCTTCCGATAAGGGCCATGGGATCTTTAGTGACCGCAGAGAGTCAGGACAGCCGTTTTAACGTCCCGTCCAAAAGATGGCACCCTACACAGGGCAATGTCCCCAATCATTGCCCTGGGGCGTTGGGATCTTTTATTTTAGACCAGAGGAAATAGTGCCTCCTACTGGCCCGCCAACACCACTTGCAGCAGGATCTGGTCTCCCATCCAGGGACTGACCAGTACCAACCCTGCTTAACTTCAGAGGAAAGCCAGCAGTGGGATGCAGCTGGCAAAGTGACCAGTATTCCATGTGTATGTACATAAGGGGTGCTACTGTACACTAGGGGGTGCTATTGTAACATTCACAGGAAAGCAGTAGCCCACTAGGGGGTGCTATTGTACCATTTAGGGGAAGGTAGTTGACCATAGGGTCCGTACGTCTGTGACCAAGAGAAAGTGGCCTTGTTTCAATCCCATTAATTGATATGGTATTCTTTCACGTTGAGAGCTCTAAATCCGGCTGAGAATAACACAATGAGATGAAACTACTAAACTCTCCCGTTTCATATGCGCTTTGCTGTGAGTTTCAGAGCAGACAGATGGGGTCTTTCTGGCACTATAAGGAATGGGACCCTACGACGTTCACAGAGCGCTTTGTATACCAAAATGTCAGTCAGAACCGCTCCAGAACCGCTCCAGAACCGCTCAAAAGTCCCCCCATATAGGAGACTTAACATCTAAGAGATGAAAGGTTTTGATTGTCGTTGTTTTTGTTTTCAGAAGCCCCGTCAGAGAAACAGCAGGAGAAGTCCTTCAGCCTGGAGGAGAAGTCAAAGACGTCCAAGAAGAGGGTCCACTACATGAAGTTCACCAAAGGTTTTTATTAAATGTTTTTATTTAACCGGGGGAAGTCACTTTGAGATGTGAGCCCTGGAGGTTAGACATAGGACATGGCTGCATCTGAAATGGCATCCTAGTGCTAATGCTAGTGCTAATGCTAATGCTAACAGACCACCGTTGTTTCCCTTCCCTATGGGCCCTGGTCAAAAGTAGGGCACTATATAGGGAATAGGGTGCAATGTCAGATCCTGTCATGTGACAGTCAAAATTCCCTGTGGTCCAGGAGGCTGAAGGTTACGTGGGGGTCGGTTATCTGGGGTGGGGGGGGGGGGGGGTCGGTTACCTGGGGTGGGGGGGGTCGGTTACCTGGGGGGGTCGGTTACCTGGGGTGGGGGGGGGGTCGGTTACCTGGGGTGGGGGGGGGTCGGTTACCTGGGGTTTTGGATGTCACTGCTTACTGGCACTCAATCAGGAGAGGAGAGACATCGGTCAGGAAATCGATTCAAACGTTACGAATCGCCGTCTAATATTTTTTGCTCAAATGACTTTCTTTCTACCTTCCGAAAATACCTCTTATCTTTGTGACGACTGCTTCCTCTCCTTCAGTGTCAAAACTAAACATGTAATTATGTTGACAGTCATTAATCTACAAGTCATTTGGAATGCCGAACAAACCCAGGCAATATCAGGAGCCTAGTCAAACTGTGCACTGTGCACAGCTTCGTGCATTGACCAATAAGAGAGGCCTATTCCTGATCGGGCACATCTGCATGTCACCTTCAGCATTCAAATGTTTGTAAAGTGGCTTGTGAAATTATTAGGCTTTATTAGTTGAGTGACAACCAATGTTGCTATGTTCTTTTTATCAAATGCGCTGTTCAATTGTTTTACCGGGCTTAGCCCATATTAGAATTTATTTAGATTCAGTTTTCAAGTGAATACCGGTAGTTCAATTCAAGGCGACAGTCACACATTGTATAAAATGACTTGTGCAATAAACTATAACTCCCATTCGGAGCAAAGTGTATAAAAATAGATATGACTCATTGCCTTTTTGAAGGTTGTAGCTAAGCCTCAATGTCCTGGAGACAAAACGAAAATATCCCCATGTGAATCAGTCGCATCTCTTGTGTATTTTACCATTTTGTACTTCTGATCGTGATACATCAGTTTTGTATAATCGGTTTAATGTCAACCCTGCATCCAACATAGATCCGGCCCTGGTTGTGACATGACTCAGATCTAGGAGACGGTCAAGAATGACAACCCCCCCCCCCCCAAAAAATGGTTTTGACACTTTCCTAAACACGGGCACAAAAGTATCTAGGTGAAGTAGGCTAATTACAGGTTGAAGCTTATGTCCTACAATTCTACTCATTTTGTCATGGTGTGCAGAGAACAGTTTGCAGTTGTAAATGTTCTTGCAATTCTATACATTTTGCCATGTCTAATGTATATTCATGTGATATTTGAGTGGCTCAAACATTACTACAAAATCTATGGGCTAAAAAACAAGAAGAAACGTTAGCTGACATGGGCTAGTTGATCTGGACATTTCTGACAAGTTATAAGTAGCTCTCTAAGGTATGGAATGACTGACATGGCAAGAGGAAAACAAATTCGAAATTGCACCTTGTGCTTTCGACAACTTTCAAGAGTAAGTTGAAAGCTGGACTGAGCCCACGCCGACCCCCCCCCCCCACACGCCGACCCCCCCCCGACCCCTCACGCCCCCCACAGTTTGGGAACCACTTCTCTAGACCACCTGAGGATTCCTCAAGGGACACCCGTGTAAATCACTTTGTAGTAAGCGTTGACTTACAGAAGGTGTTTGGAATCAACTATGTCATCTTATGTTCATGTCTTATGTTCATGTGCATTACACGTCTACCAGGGCAGTTATTATAGATATTTTTGGCTGACTTCTGACACCATTCCCGAAGTGTCTTGTTTTGCTGAAGCGTTTGAGAAAAACACAAGTCAAATATAGATGTTGCAGGCTGCACTCTCACTGATACTTCCAGCTCCTTTCCTGTTGTCAGGAAAACACGGACCGTATTGCGCAGTCTTTACCTCACCTGGCTTGGAAGCACTGTCTGTCGTCACTCAGTACCTACTTCCTGTTTTCTGCTCGAGCCTGCCTCCATATGGCACCCTATTTCCTACATAGTGCACATAACCCATAGGGATCTTGTCAAAAGTAGTGCACTATGTAGAGAATAGTGTGCCATTTTCAACGTAGCCACCCTTACGTCACTCAGAAGCTACTTCCTATTTTCTGTTTGGTCCATCTGGCATGTTCATTTGCAGCCCCCCCCCCCCCCCTTACATGACCCTACCTGATAACACTAGGCCCTAATCTGTCCCCCAGGCCCTGAATGCGTCCCAAATGGCACCCTATTCCCTATATAGTGCACTACTTTAGACCAGAGAATGGCACCCTATTCCCTATATAGTGCACTATTTTAGACCAGAGAATGGCACCCTATTCCCTATATAGTGCACTACTTTAGACCAGAGAATGGCACCCTATTCCCTATATAGTGCACTACTTTAGACCAGAGAATGGCACCCTATTCCCTATATAGTGCACTACTTTAGACCAGAGAATGGCACCCTATTCCCTATATAGTGCACTACTTTAGACCAGAGAATGGCACCCTATTCTCTATATAGTGCACTACTTTAGACCAGAGCCATTTGGGACCCAGCCCATTACTCCTGTTGTGCTCTTAATATAGCCGTGAGCGGAAGGCCGTGCTCCTGACAGATAAAGCAGGGAGATGGATATGATAGGGGACAGATTGGGATTGGGGATGTGCACTACACAGGATGAAGATGGGGACAGATTGGGGATGGGTCCAAAACTGTACCCTATTCCCTATACATACCTTTCACCGGAGCACTATGGTGTGACCAGAGAGCTTTTAACCAGTGCACTATAAAGGGAATAGGGTACTATTTGTGACGTAGCCTTGGGATGCTTTCCCACACAGGAGACAGTGGATGAACTTCTTCACTTAGACCCCCCCCCCCCCCAGACAGCCCGTTGCTGCTGTTGCCCTTCCACCCCGATATTTAGGACAAACTCATTGACCCTCACACAGGGGAGCCCTTAGATGGACTGTCACAGAATTCTTCCTCTTCTTCCAAATGGACAACATTATTTGTTGTTGCCCTTCCTCCCGAGTCCTCAGGACAACCTCATTGACCCCAGACGAACCATCAGTTCCTTCTCCTCTTCCTTATCTTGGTAGTCCTTCTCTGACCAAGCGTGGAACAGCTGGTTAATGACTTGATTTAACTGTTTTAGTAATTATGAATTGAGGCCTTGTTACCTAGCTACCTCACTGTATTGATTCTCCCAGTCCCTCTACTGCCCCTCCCTCTACAGGTTTGCTTAATCCTTGAGTGCCGTTAACGCGCGCGCGCACACACACGTGCACGCACACACACACGCCATCCTCATCACCCTTCCAACCACAGACCTAGCTTGCATCCCAAATTGCACCCTAATACCTATTTAGTGCACTACTTTGACCAGGGCCCATAAAGAATATGGTACCATTTGGGATGCTCAGTCAGTCTGTGGTGTGGTCTGGATCTCCACGACTAACCAGACAGTCTGTGGTGTGGTCTGGATCTCCACGACTAACCAGTCAGTCTGTCGTGTGGTCTGGATCTCCACGACTAACCAGTCAGTCTGTGGTGTGGTCTGGATCTCCACGACTAACCAGTCAGTCTGTCGTGTGGTCTGGATCTCCACGACTAACCAGTCAGTCTGTCGTGTGGTCTGGATCTCCACGACTAACCAGTCAGTCTGTCGTGTGGTCTGGATCTCCACGACTAACCAGTCAGTCTGTCGTGTGGTCTGGATCTCCACGACTAACCAGACAGTCTGTGGTGTGGTCTGGATCTCCACGACTAACCAGTCAGTCTGTGGTGTGGTCTGGATCTCCACGACTAACCAGTCAGTCTGTCGTGTGGTCTGGATCTCCACGACTAACCAGTCAGTCTGTGGTGTGGTCTGGATCTCCACGACTAACCAGTCAGTCTGTCGTGTGGTCTGGATCTCCACGACTAACCAGTCAGTCTGTCGTGTGGTCTGGATCTCCACGACTAACCAGTCAGTCTGTCGTGTGGTCTGGATCTCCACGACTAACCAGTCAGTCTGTCGTGTGGTCTGGATCTCCACGACTAACCAGTCAGTCTGTCGTGTGGTCTGGATCTCCACGACTAACCAGACAGTCTGTGGTGTGGTCTGGATCTCCACGACTAACCAGTCAGTCTGTGGTCTGGATCTCCACGACTAACCAGTCAGTCTGTCGTGTGGTCTGGATCTCCACGACTAACCAGTCAGTCTGTCGTGTGGTCTGGATCTCCACGACTAACCAGTCAGTCTGTCGTGTGGTCTGTATCTCCACGACTAACCAGTTAGTCTGTCGTGTGGTCTGGATCTCCACGACTAACCAGTCAGTCTGTCGTGTGGTCTGGATCTCCACGACTAACCAGTCAGTCTGTGGTGTGGTCTGGATCTCCACGACTAACCAGTCAGTCTGTCGTGTGGTCTGGATCTCCACGACTAACCAGTCAGTCTGTCGTGTGGTCTGGATCTCCACGACTAACCAGTCAGTCTGTCGTGTGGTCTGGATCTCCACGACTAACCAGTCAGTCTGTCGTGTGGTCTGGATCTCCACGACTAACCAGTCAGTCTGTCGTGTGGTCTGGATCTCCACGACTAACCAGTCAGTCTGTGGTGTGGTCTGGATCTCCACGACTAACCAGACTAGTCAACCATCGAGCCACACCTCCCCTTTCCTGTGGAAGCATCAACCTGTCAGGGGTTTGGAGCATTGCCAGGTTCATTTTAAGGTAATGGATTAGGAAGAGTTAAGCTGTTTATATCTGAAGTTGAAAAGGTTGCTGCTTCCTTCCTGCCTTCCTGTCTGCCTGTCTGTCAGCCTGCCTTCCTGTCAGCCTGCCTTCCTGTCTGTCTGTCTGTCTGTCTGTCTGTCTGTCTGTCTGTCAGCCTGTCTGCCTGTCAGTCAGTCAGATACTTAGACAGTCACAGGTCTATATCTGCACAGATCTTCTATTCCAGTATTCACTGGGCAGGCAAATGGTACCCTAGGCCTATTCCCTGTAAAGTGCACTACTTTTAACATGAGCCCTATGGGATGTCAGGACCCCTATGGCTATGGGCCCTGGCCAACAGTAGTGCCTAGGGAATAGGGTGCCATTTGGCACTGGTCAGGGCGTTGTGTTGAATGGAATGTGAAATATAACCTTAACGCTGCCGGGAATCACCTCATCATATAACATTTACATTTTAGTCATTTAGCAGACCATCTTATCCAGAGCGACTTACATGAGCAATTAGGGTTAAGTGCCTTGCTCAAGGGCACGTCGACAGATTTTTCACCTAGTCGGCTCGGGGATTAGAACCAGCGACCTTTCGGTTACTGGCACAACGCTCTTAACCACTAAGCTACCTGTGTTGAATGGAATGTGAAATATGGATGGCGCTAAAATTGAAATGTTTCTTACGTAAATATGAAAACGTATGCAGAACCGTGGTAGCAATTGAACAGTTTGGAGATGATGGGAATATTATCAGACCAAAGGTGAGGACGCAACAGTTCACCTGACACAAGACTGAATCTAAACATGACACTGTTGATTTGATCTGCGTTCATCTTTACTTTACTTTTCCCCGTATTTTTGATACTCTTTTTTAAATATATTCAGTTACATGGGTAAGAATATTTTATGGAAAATGTGTTGTAGGTTCAACGTAAGACAAAAAAAATGACAATAGTTAGAGTGAGAAGACTAACCGGTGTCTACGCACCTCTCCAAAGTGTGCACAGTGCGTTAGTAATTTCAATGCACTTTTATGACTCAAAGAAGAGTCTTTAACTATAAGGTGATTTTTTTTTTTGCTCTCCTAGCTGTGATGTTAAGGAACTAGAGCAAGGACACTGGTAGTTTATTTTTACGGTTGTTTACGCAATCCCCCCCCCCCCCCCCAAAAAAAACGGTCCAATTTAATTTTTTAAAATCCAGGCTCTGTCGTAGCCGGCCGCGACCGGGAGACCCATGGGGCGGCGCACAATTGGCCCAGCGTTGTCCAGGGTAGGGGAGGGAATGGCCGGCAGGGATGTAGCTCAGTTGGTAGAGCATGGCGTTTGCAACGCCAGGGTTGTGGGTTCGATTCCCACGGGGGGTATAAAAAATAATGTATGCACTAACTGTACGTCGCTCTGGATAAGAGCGTCTGCTAAATGACTAAAATGTAAATGTAAATGTAAATCACAATCTGGGTCAGGTGTGGGCATCATTTGAAAGCTTGTTCTATTGCCAACATGACTAGCTAAGTTATAAAATACGATATTAGTGTTAGGCTTTCACAATACAATTCAGGGAAACATATCGTAATTTTGGTGTGCATAGAAAGGTCATAATCAATCAAATGTATTTATAAAAGCCCTTTTTACATCAGCAGTTGTTACAAAGTGCTATACAGAAACGCAGCCTTAAACCCCAAACACCATGCAATGCAGATGTAGAAGCACGGTGGCTAGGGAAAAACTCCCTAGAAAGGCAGGAACCTAGGAAGAAACCTAGAGAGGAACCAGGCTCTGAGGGACGGCCAATCCTCTTCTGGCATTCAGGTGCTCATTCTGCTTAGAATAACCCAGGGTATGATGCCACGTCATCGTGTTTTATGATATGGAAATGTGACGTGCACACATCTGGACAGGTCTTTTGGCTTGCTTGTATGACATCAAAGCGGTATTTATTACAATCCTCAACGTCTCATCTTTCAGAATACACTAAGTCCTCTTAATTTATAGCATGTGCCTCATTTAGTCAACAGCAAATGTGCAAAAGTTGCCCAATCAGTGGGAAGGATGGGGGCATCTTCTTGTCGCGCGTGCAGTGCTCAAGGTCAGAACGTCTGTCAGTCAAAACCCACACAGAGCTGAGCAGAGCCAGAGTTCTGACCTCATGTATAGCATGTTACTGTCCAGCCACTGAGCTCTGACGTCATGTATAGCATGTTACTGTACAGCCACTGAGCTCTGACGTCATGTATAGCGTGTTACTGTACAGCCACTGAGCTCTGACGTCATGTATAGCATGTTACTGTACAGCCACTGAGCTCTGACGTCATGTATAGCATGTTACTGTACAGCCACTGAGCTCTGACGTCATGTATAGCGTGTTACTGTCCAGCCACTGAGTTCCAATTTAGGTGTTTTATCAGTGCCCAAATCTTCAATTTTCAACATATATATATATATATATATATATATATATATACATACATACAGGTGCAAGAGTAAAAAGTTTAAGGTTGATCCTCGCATCTCTAATGGTAATTAAAGATGTGTCATGTTTTTCACCAGAACCTGTGGTATCAGGTAACTCTGACGTCTTGTCACTGGTGTGGCAGTGAGTTGTTGGACAGGGTGGCAGCAGTGAGTTGTTGGACAGGGTGGCAGCAGTGAGTTGTTGGACAGGGTGGCACCCTGGTATCTTTGTGTAGCAGCCTTTGCTTCCTCCTCCTCCCTTCTCTCTACTTCTAGGGCTGGGAATGGCTAGGGACCTCCCGATACGATATTATCACCATACTTAGGAGCAGATATATGTATTGCGATTCTATATGTATTGCGATTCTATATGTATTGCGATTCTCATGATTCTATATGTATTGCGATTCTCATGATTCTAGATGTGTTGCGATTCTATACGTAGCGATTCTCATGATTCTAGATGTATTGTGATACTCATGATTCTATATGTGTTGCGATTCTCATGATTCTATATGTATTGCGATTCTATACGTTGCGATTCTCATGATTCTAGATGTGTTGCGATTCTCATGATTCTAGATGTGTTGCGATTCGTTATTGCAATTTTAGATTTGATGTTCCCAACATATTACTACTCACTATGTGTCTGCGGCGGAGAAACTAGAGAAGAGGAGAACCAGGTTGAATCAGTCATGGTAATAAAAGACCTGAAAACATGTTGGCTCACTATTTAAAAAGATGGAGAACTATAGGATTACGTTGTACAGCCGACTAGCGCTAGCAAAACTGGTTTTTTGGGTGGGTGGGAAGTCAAATATCGATATAATGGTCCTCTGTAGCTCAATTGGTAGAGCATGGCGCTTGTAACGCCAGGGTAGTGGGTTCGATCCCCGGGACTACCCATACGTAAAAATGTATGCACGCATGACTGTAAGTCGCTTTGGATAAAAGCGTCTGCTAAATGGCATATTATTATATAGTATTGTCCAAAAAAAGAATATTGCGTTATGCAACTTCATCGGTTTATTTTTTTCACCATCTACTTCTCTCGCTGGTCTGTTGATGTCCTGGCTGGACTGTCTGGGCTGGGCTGTCCTGGCTGGACTGGCCGCTCTCACTGTTCAATCCAGTTTTCAGGTTTGATGGCCTTCGTTTCGTTGTGGGGAAAGGTCCCAGTATCTCCTCTCTGCTGCCCCAAACCCAGCCTCTACCCACTTCCAGGCCCAGCCTCTACCCACTTCCAGGCCCAGACTCTACCCACTTCCAGGCCCAGTGTGTCTGAGTCCCAACCCAGCCTCTACACACTTCCAGGCCCAGTCTGAGCTCCAACCCAGCCTCTACACACTTCCAGGCCCAGTCTGAGCTCCAACCCAGCCTCTACACACTTCCAGGCCCAGTCTGAGCTCCAACCCAGCCTCTACCCACTTCCAGGCCCAGTCTGAGCTCCAACCCAGCCTCTACCCACTTCCAGGCCCAGTCTGAGCTCCAATCCAGCCTCTACCCACTTCCAGGCCCAGTGTGTCTGAGCTCCAACCCAGCCTCTATCCACTTCCAGGCCCAGTGTGTCTGAGCTCACAGCATACTGTCACATTCTATATGAATAGATGCCCTGGCTTCAGAAAGCTGTCTCTCTGGTCTGTTGTTATTGATGTCTTGTCCTTGTTCAGGATTGATGGTCTTCGTTTGTGGAGAAAGGCACTGGCCTCTCCTCTGCCCAGACCCAGCTCTCTGCTGCCCAGGCCATTTAGGATGCGCTCCAGGCCCAGTGTGTCCGACCCCACAGCGTTAACCAGTAACCCACTTTTATAATTGTCCAACCATTTATCAGCTGTCAGGCTATGAAGGAGGCTGATGCAGAGTGTAACTGCAGTACTCCATCTATCCATCCTGCTGCTGTGTGGCTTCGCCTCGAACTGGCTGCCCAGTTTACACACACACACACACAGACAGAGAGACACACAGACAGAGAGACACACAGACAGAGAGACACACAGACAGAGAGACACACAGACAGAGAGACACACAGACAGAGAGACACACAGACAGAGAGACACACAGACAGAGACACACAGACAGAGAGACACACAGACAGAGAGACACACAGACAGAGAGACACACAGACAGAGAGACACACACAGACAGAGAGACACACACAGACAGAGAGACACACACAGACAGAGAGACACACACAGACAGAGAGACACACACAGACAGAGAGACACACACACACACACAGAGAGACAGACACACACACACAGAGACATAGACAGACACACACACACACAGAGAGACATAGACAGACACACACACACACAGAGAGACATAGACAGACACACACACAGAGAGACACAGACAGAAAGACACACACACACAGAGAGACAGACAGACGTAGTGGAGGCTATATGCTGTATTTCCACTTTGTTTTGGGGCATTTCGTATACTCCTAATTCCCCACTGATGCGTATCGAAGTAGTGTCCAATCATTATGTAGATAATCCTCTTAAGGAAAACCAATGGTCCAAACCTCAAGTCTCTTTCATAATACATTCAAAAGTTATTGGAGTCTTTATCCTTGAAGGATGGTCAAAAATAGAACTATGTCAATGGAGGCCAGAGACAAATGTGGTGGAAAATCTGGAAAATTATTTTTTAAATAGAAAGCGAAGTCGTATTCAGTACTTTTATTTCCATGACTGTCAACTCGTTTTCTCATGTCTCTCTTGTCAGACATATGGTAGACAATATGTTTGGAAAATCGAATCGCTAAAAAAATCACAGTATCGAATTGCAATACATATAGAATTGCGATACATATCATATCGGCACCTAAGTATTGTGATAATATTGTATCGTGAGGTCCCTGAAAATTCCCAGCCCTACTGGATTCTGTGGAAGAATTAAAGGGATACTTCAAGATTTTGGCAATGAAGGCCCTTTGTCTACTTCCCCAGAGTCCGATGATAAACTCGTGGATAGTATTCGTGTGTCTCTGTGTGCAGTGGTCTCCTGATGTGGTGTAAGCATTGTTATGAACTTAGAACATCCAATTGTGTTGTTTTTCTATTTAAAAAAGGTGACAAAGAAAATGTCACCTTTTTTCAAAGGTGACACGTGATTTTCTGACTGGTGACAGCCAGTGTTTCAATAGTAGGCCTGCTATTAGCCTACTGCACAGTAAAGCTTGGGCTGGCCTGACTGAAAGACCAATATGGGATTTATCACTTTAGGTCATTCGGTGTATGTCACTGTTTCTCATAGCATTTTTCACACAGGGCTCCATCCCTTCGCCAGGCGGGCTGTTTGGGCAAAATTGGAGTATACCCACTTCTCTAGGCATACACACACACACACACACACACACACACACCACACACCACACACACACACACGCCACTCACACTCACACACACTAGCGTACACTTGGGAGGCCAGTCTAAACAGTAGGCCTATAGCCAGAGAGGGGATGGCTTGGACCCTGAGTGGTTGAAGTTTTGAAGTCGACTGAACTTTACAATACGACAGTATTAAAACAGTGAAGACACAGGTGTCGTTAAGTCACAACCCTCTCCAGCAGCTGCAGCACACTGTCTTAATGTTTAAATGTGACAACACCAAGCCTGCATCCCAAATACCACCCTATTCCTTTGTGTAGTGTGTTAGTGGGAATTAGGTGCCGTTTTGGGATGCCTCTCATGTAGTCCGGCCATTAGTTTGTCAGATTAGTCCATCTGTCTGGGGTTAAAGCCATGGTGATTGGCCGAGCAGGGTTAAAGCCATGGTGATTGGCTAATCTGGTTTTGGCAGGAGTCACTCTGATTGGCACCCAGCTGTTTCCCCATCTCGACGGTGACCTTTGCAACCACCAGGTATTCCATAACACTTCCTTGGCAACCTGCAGTACCTGCCTAGCGATAGAACTGTCCTGATCCTGCCCAATGGCATCCATCCATCCATCCCTCCCTCCCTCCATCCATCCATCCCTCCATCCCTCCATCCCTCCCTCCATCCATCCCTCCATCCATCCATCCATGACGTTGGAACATTTTAGAAAGGGAGGGGAAAATAGAAACCACTAAACCTCCTTTTTTTATCTCAACTAGGGGCTACATCCCAAATAGCACCCTATGCCCTATACAGTGAACTACTTTTGACCAGGAAAGGGCTCATAGGCCCAAATGTAGTGTACTATGTAGGGAATAGGGTGTGATTTGGGACTTAGTCTAGGTTTAACGCTTACGTATAACTTTTTTGTGGAAGGTGCACAGACCCCCCCCCCCCCCCCCCCCTCGCGCAATCAACTTCGTCAAGATACGTCTTCTTTCCTTGTAGGCCTATTTGGCAGGGAAACTGTGAAGCCAGCCGTACAGCCTGTTTCTGTTTGAGTCTTTTATTAAAGAATGTGAAACAATGTTGTCTGTTAGCTGCTTTTTATTAAATCATGCATAGCTCTTCTTTTAAATTGGCCTAAAGTAAAATAAAATGTCGTAATGGCAGGATATTATCTATAGGCTATAGTATAGGATACTCGAATT
Source organism: Coregonus sp. 'balchen' (assembly GCA_902810595.1). Lineage (NCBI taxonomy): Eukaryota > Metazoa > Chordata > Actinopteri > Salmoniformes > Salmonidae > Coregonus > Coregonus sp. 'balchen'. Next base: position 3,489,642 of record LR778285.1, on the reverse strand, counting down.
TGAAGAGTTATGAAAATGAAACATTTCGTGTGGGGGGGAAATGTATCGGTTAAAAGGCCGACGTTTCAGTTAAAACCGACTGTCACATTGCTAGAAATTGAAACGTTGTGATTTATAGAGACACAAAGTAACAACAGCGTCTGATTTAACGGGTTTACGGGGCAATGCTGGTCTCTCATTCACAGCATTCCAATTCCATCAAGTCACCATTATCAGCTTTGGTATTGACATCAGTGAGCAGGCTTTCCGAGGAAGGAGAGACATGGGTAGGCCTACCAACAGAAAACAAATATGAATATGAAATTCGGACCACAGAAATCCAATGTTTATCTAAAATGTCTGCCTTCCTGCCGCCTTGGCAGGAACTAATGGGGATCCATAATAAACCCCAGGAAGAGTAGCTGCTGCCTTGGCAGGAACTAATGGGGATCCATAATAAACCCCAGGAAGAGCAGCTGCTGCCTTGGCAGGAACTAATGGGGATCCATAATAAACCCCAGGAAGAGCAGCTGCTGCCTTGGCAGGAACTAATGGGGATCCATAATAAACCCCCAGGAAGAGTAGCTGCTGCCTTGGCAGGAACTAATGGGGATCCATAATAAACCCCAGGAAGAGTAGCTGCTGCCTTGGCAGGAACTAATGGGGATCCATAATAAACCCCAGGAAGAGTAGCTGCTGCCTTGGCAGGAACTAATGGGGATCCATAATAAACCCCAGGAAGAGTAGCTGCTGCCTTGGCAGGAACTAATGGGGATCCATAATAAACCCCAGGAAGAGTAGCTTCTGCCTTGGCAGGAACTAATGGGGATCCATAATAAACCCCAGGAAGAGTAGCTGCTGCCTTGGCAGGAACTAATGGGGATCCATAATAAACCCCAGGAAGAGTAGCTGCTGCCTTGGCAGGAACTAATGGGGATCCATAATAATAATAATGATCATAATGTAAAATAGGAACACAAACTAAAGTATGCTGCTAATGAACAATTACTGATTACCTTTGAAACGATTGTCTTTTGAACTGCCGGATCTGAATAAATATGTTGGATGGATGGCTTCGATACTCCAGCAATCGAATTGCAAGTCGTTCATATGCTAATAATCCAAATATTCTGCTTAAAATTATCTTGCACTGCTACCCTCGGCATTTATTATTCTTAGAGGAACAAGCTAGTTGGCAACGATTCTGGTAGTTATCAACGACATTGTCTTAACCTGGTATATTTGCGACCTAGCTCTAACCCTGACTGGTAAACTCATGGGTACGCTCGCAATGGCTGCCTGGGATTGTGATTTACATTTTAGTCATTTTAGCAGACGCTCTTATCCAGAGCGACTTACAGTTAGTGAGTGCGTACATTTTTCATACTGGCCCCCCCGTGGGAGTCGGAACCCACGACCCTGGCGTTGCAAGACGCCATGCTCTACCCACTGAGCTACACGGGGCCCCTATGCAATAATTTTCATGGTCATTTGGAATGTTCATTCAAATTATGCTAACTCATGTGGCTCATGCAATGGAATGTATTTTTTGTGATGTCAGTTGAGTTGACAAATCACAGCACAGATTGAAAGGTACACTTCCTGCTTTTACTTCCTGGCATTGCTCTAGGTCGAAAATATACAGGTTTAGACAACGTTGTCACAAATCTGGGACCAGCGCTGTTGCGAACTACCTGTGCCGTTGCGAACTAGCTTAGCTGGTCCCATTGCTGCAAAGAGTTATGGGCTATTAGAATCCTGTCGTCTTAACCTGTATGTTTGTACCTAGCTCCTATGGGTACACTCAAAATGGCCCCCAAATCCACCTATTATGACATCATTGACTTGAATTTTGACACCCGTTCTATTCATTGTATTTCTATGAGTGGCTCACACACACACACACACTCTGAAATCTTTCAGGAGTGTTTAGTGTGGGTCTTGAGAGCAGGCCTGATGGAGGCTGTGAAAGCCAGGACAGGACAGGACAGGACAGGACAGGAGGGGAAAGGTTTAAGGCAATAAATAACCAGTGTTATCAGGAGCCTGCTGGAGGAAGAGGATACAGCTGTAGGAACATGACTGGACTGGGGCCTGAGACGGCCAACTGGGGAGGGGAGGGCAGGAGGATTGTGTGTGTGTGTGGGGGGGGGGGGGCATTGTAGTGGCAGGTCTTCAAGCTAGTTGCTCTTGAAGGCTTTGAGCCTGGAAAACGGCTGGGAACCCAGAGGCATTGTAGTGGCAGGTCCAGCAGACGTTTATTTATCTTAGCTGTTCTGTCTTTTAATCCTGACGCAAACGTGCCTCTGCTATTTCACTACTTCAGTAAATGTTCCACTCAGCCACACCCCCCACCCCCCCCCCCAGCACTCGCTCTCAACCTCCTTGGCAGGGGCTCAAAACAGTGTTTCAGATGTTATCAATGTTTTTGTCTTGATAAATAATTAAGAGGTTTTATAAGGTTGGTCGGTTAAGAAATGGACACATTTGGAAATGTCAAGATGTTTAATGTCAGAATAATATGTAGGGCCGTAACGATATGCATCGGTCCCCTGTTCAAATGTTTAAGATATGAGTGCATTGGTCTGCGCTACCCTAAACCGATCCAAATGTAGCACGCACTGATCAGGAATACGACTCAAACGTTACGAATCGTGGGCTACATGCTGATCGACAGAACTGTCATCTGGCTATAGGTGGGCTACATGCTGATCGACAGAACTGTCATCTGGCTATAGGTGGGCTACATGCTGATTGACAGAACTGTCATCTGGCTATAGGTGGGCTACATGCTGATCGACAGAACTGTCATCTGGCTATAGGTGGGCTACATGCTGATCGACAGAACTGTCATCTGGCTATAGGTGGGCTACATGCTGATCGACAGAACTGTCATCTGGCTATAGGTGGGCTACATGCTGATCGACAGAACTGTCATCTGGCTATAGGTGGGCTACATGCTGATCGGGGCTTACATTAGATTTGATTTAGATTGTTCAGGTTCACCATGAGCAATAGTTTTGGGAGTTTTGCTTGAAACAATCAGTGTGTATATGTGTGTGTATGTATATGTGTGTGTGTGTGTGTGTATATACAGTGGGGAGAACAAGTATTTGATACACTGCCAATTTTGCAGGTTTTCCTACTTACAAAGCAGGTAGAGGTCTGTAATTTTTATCATAGGTACACTTCAACTGTGAGAGACGGAATCTAAAACAAAAATCCAGAAAATCACATTGTATGATTTTTAAGTAATTAATTTGCATTTTATTGCATGCCATAAGTATTTGATACATCAGAAAAGCAGAACTTAATATTTGGTACAGAAACCTTTGTTTGCAATTACAGAGATCATACGTTTCCTGTAGGTCTTGACCAGGTTTGCACACACTGCAGCAGGGATTTTGGCCCACTCCTCCATACAGACCTTCTCCAGATCCTTCAGGTTTCGGGGCTGTTGCTGGGCAATACGGACTTTCAGCTCCCTCCAAAGATTTTCTATTGGGTTCAGGTCTGGAGACTGGCTAGGCCACTCCAGGACCTTGAGATGCTTCTTACGGAGCCACTCCTTAGTTGCCCTGGCTGTGTGTTTCGGGTCGTTGTCATGCTGGAAGACCCAGCCACGACCCATCTTCAATGCTCTTACTGAGGGAAGGAGGTTGTTGGCCAAGATCTTGCGATACATGGCCCCATCCATCCTCCCCTCAATACGGTGCAGTCGTCATGTCCCCTTTGCAGAAAAGCATCCCCAAAGAATTATGTTTCCACCTCCATGCTTCACGGTTGGGATGGTGTTCTTGGGGTTGTACTCATCCTTCTTCTTCCTCCAAACACGGCGAGTGGAGTTTAGACCAAAAAGCTCTATTTTTGTCTCATCAGACCACATGACCTTCTCCCATTCCTCCTCTGGATCATCCAGATGGTCATTGGCAAACTTCAGACGGGCCTGGACATGCGCTGGCTTGAGCAGGGGGACTGTGCGTGCGCTGCAGGATTTTAATCCATGACGGCGTAGTGTGTTACTAATGGTTTTCTTTGAGACTGTGGTCCCAGCTCTCTTCAGGTCATTGACCAGTTCCTGCCGTGTAGTTCTGGGCAGATCCCTCACCTTCCTCATGATCATTGATGCCCCACGAGGTGAGATCTTGCATGGAGCCCCAGACCGAGGGTGATTGACCGTCATCTTGAACTTTTTCTATTTTCTAATAATTGTTGTTGCCTTCTCACCAAGCTGCTTGCCTATTGTCCTGTAGCCCATCCCAGCCTTGTGCAGGTCTACAATTGTATCCCTGATGTCCTTACACAGCTCTCTGGTCTTGGCCATTGTGGAGAGGTTGGAGTCTGTTTGATTGAGTGTGTGGACAGGTGTCTTTTATACAGGTAACGAGTTCAAACAGGTGCAGTTAATACAGGTAATGAGTGGAGAACAGGAGGGCTTCTTAAAGAAAAACTAACAGGTCTGTGAGAGCCGGAATTCTTACTGGTTGGTAGGTGATCAAATACTTATGTCATGCAATAAAATGCAAATTAATTACTTAAAAATCATACAATGTGATTTTCTGGATTTTTTAAAAAGATTCCGTCTCTCACAGTTGAAGTGTACTTATGATAAAAATTACAGACCTCTACATGCTTTGTAAGTAGGAAAACTTGCAAAATCGGCAGTGGATCAAATACTTGTTCTCCCCACTGTGTGTGTGTGTGTGTGTGTGTATATATATATATATATATATAGTCATTATTATTTATATATATATATAGTCATTATTATTTATATATATATATAGTCATTATTATTTATATATATGTAGTCATTATTATTTATATATATGTAGTCATTATTATTTATATATATGTGTGTCTATAGTCATTATTATTTATATATATGTGTGTCTATAGTCATTATTATTTATATATATGTGTGTCTATAGTCATTATTATTTATATATATGTGTGTCTTTACTAGATATACAGGGTAGAGTTTCATAACGAGGACATGATCTCCAAGTCTGTTAACTTCCAAACGGTCTAAACCATTTGATATCCAAAGTTGTGCTAGATATTCATTTTCATAGCTAATTGTTAGAAATAGTAATGTATCAATATATATCTTTTAACACTTTTAATCTGGAAAAAATGACATTAATTAGTGGAGATGGGGAGTTACGGTGTTAACTGATAGTGGGGTGGTAGATGCCCAGTTTCTGTTATGGCTCAGCTCAGATGCCCAGACAGACAGACAGACAGACAGACAGACAGACAGACAGACACAGACAGACACAGACAGACACAGACAGACACAGACAGACACAGACAGACACAGACAGACACAGACAGACACAGACAGACACAGACAGACACAGACAGACACAGACAGACAGACAGACAGACAGACAGACAGACAGACAGCTCATGAGCTCCATCAGCAGAAATGGAAAAATGTGTTTATGCAACAAATGTTAGTGCATCGAACCGAATCACATCGATGCGTTCCTCTAATCAAACCGAATCGCTGTATCGGAGCCCATGTATCGAATCATCTTGAAAGGGAAAGATGCACATCCCTATTAATAGGACAAGATGTACCAACTTTGCATTTGCATCATCATGGCTACAGATGCGTGTCTGTGAGGACTAGTTCCTATTAGAATGACCGAAGTGAAACTTCCATTTTAGGCTGCAACTCAAATGGCACCCTATTCCCTATACAGGGGACTACCTTTAACCAGAACCAATAGGGAATAGGGTGCCGTTTGGGTCGTAGCTTAATCTTGGTCATGATGCCCCAAGCGGAACTTCCATTTATACAGTAATTAGGCTACTTGATGATTTAGCATGAAAAGCCTCTCCTCTCTCTCTCTAATGTAATACCTCAGCCTTATAGAACACCTCTCCTCTCTCTAATGTAATACCTCAGCCTTATAGAACACCTCTCCTCTCTCTAATGTAATACCTCAGCCTTATAGAACACCTCTCCTCTCTCTCTAATGTAATACCTCAGCCTTATAGAACACCTCTCCTCTCTCTAATGTAATACCTCAGCCTTATAGAACACCTCTCCTCTCTCTCTAATGTAATACCTCAGCCTTATAGAACACCTCTCCTCTCTCTAATGTAATACCTCAGCCTTATAGAACACCTCTCCTCTCTCTCTAATGTAATACAGCCTTATAGAACACCTCTCCTCTCTCTAATGTAATACCTCAGCCTTATAGAACACCTCTCCTCTCTCTCTAATGTAATACCTCAGCCTTATAGAACACCTCTCCTCTCTCTAATGTAATACCTCAGCCTTATAGAACACCTCTCCTCTCTCTCTAATGTAATACCTCAGCCTTATAGAACACCTCTCCTCTCTCTCTCTAATGTAATACCTCAGCCTTATAGAACACCTCTCCTCTCTCTCTCTAATGTAATACCTCAGCCTTATAGAACACCTCTCCTCTCTCTCTAATGTAATACCTCAGCCTTATAGAACACCTCTCCTCTCTCTCTAATGTAATACCTCAGCCTTATAGAACACCTCTCCTCTCTCTAATGTAATACCTCAGCCTTATAGAACACCTCTCCTCTCTCTAATGTAATACCTCAGCCGTATAGAACACCTCTCCTCTCTCTAATGTAATACCTCAGCCTTATAGAACACCTCTCCTCTCTCTAATGTAATACCTCAGCCTTATAGAACACCTCTCCTCTCTCTAATGTAATACCTCAGCCTTATAGAACACCTCTCCTCTCTCTAATGTAATACCTCAGCCTTATAGAACACCTCTCCTCTCTCTCTAATGTAATACCTCAGCCTTATAGAACACCTCTCCTCTCTCTCTAATGTAATACCTCAGCCTTATAGAACACCTCTCCCCTCTCTCTAATGTAATACCTCAGCCTTATAGAACACCTCTCCTCTCTCTCTAATGTAATACAGCCTTATAGAACACCTCTCCTCTCTCTAATGTAATACCTCAGCCTTATAGAACACCTCTCCTCTCTCTCTCTAATGTAATACCTCAGCCTTATAGAACACCTCTCCTCTCTCTCTCTAATGTAATACCTCAGCCTTATAGAACACCTCTCCTCTCCTCTCTAATGTAATACCTCAGCCTTATAGAAACACCTCTCCTCCTCTCTAATGTATACCTCAGCCTTATAGAACACCTCTCCTCTCTCTAATGTAATACCTCAGCTTATAGAACACCTCTCCTCTCTCTAATGTAATACAGCCGTATAGAACACCTCTCCTCTCTCTAATGTAATACCTCAGCCTTATAGAACACCTCTCCTCTCTCTAATGTAATACCTCAGCCTTATAGAACACCTCTCCTCTCTCTAATGTAATACCTCAGCCTTATAGAAACACCTCTCCTCTCTCTAATGTAATACAGCCTTATAGAACACCTCTCCTCTCTCTAATGTAATACCTCAGCCTATAGAACACCTCTCCTCTCTCTCTAATGTAATACCTCATCCTTATAGAACACCTCTCCTCTCTCTAATGTAATACCTCAGCCTTATAGAACACCTCTCCTCTCTCTAATGTAATACCTCAGCCTTATAGAACACCTCTCCTCTCTCTAATGTAATACAGCCGTATAGAACACCTCTCCTCTCTCTCTAATGTAATACCTCAGCCTTATAGAACACCTCTCCTCTCTCTAATGTAATACCTCAGCCTTATAGAACACCTCTCCTCTCTCTAATGTAATACCTCAGCCTTATAGAACACCTCTCCTCTCTCTCTAATGTAATACCTCAGCCTTATAGAACACCTCTCCTCTCTCTAATGTAATACAGCCTTATAGAACACCTCTCCTCTCTCTAATGTAATACCTCAGCCTTATAGAACACCTCTCCTCTCTCTCTCTAATGTAATACCTCAGCCTTATAGAACACCTCTCCTCTCTCTCTAATGTAATACCTCAGCCTTATAGAACACCTCTCCTCTCTCTAATGTAATACAGCCTTATAGAACACCTCTCCTCTCTCTAATGTAATACCTCAGCCTTATAGAACACCTCTCCTCTCTCTCTAATGTAATACCTCAGCCTTATAGAACACCTCTCCTCTCTCTAATGTAATACCTCAGCCTTATAGAACACCTCTCCTCTCTCTCTAATGTAATACCTCAGCCTTATAGAACACCTCTCCTCTCTCTCTAATGTAATACCCTCAGCCTTATAGAACACCTCTCCTCTCTCTCTAATGTAATACCTCAGCCTTATAGAACACCTCTCCTCTCTCTAATGTAATACCTCAGCCTTATAGAACACCTCTCCTCTCTCTCTAATGTAATACCTCAGCCTTATAGAACACCTCTCCTCTCTCTAATGTAATACCTCAGCCTTATAGAACACCTCTCCTCTCTCTAATGTAATACCTCAGCCTTATAGAACACCTCTCCTCTCTCTAATGTAATACCTCAGCCTTATAGAACACCTCTCCTCTCTCTCTAATGTAATACAGCCTTATAGAACACCTCTCCTCTCTCTAATGTAATACTTCAGCCTTATAGAACACCTCTCCTCTCTCTAATGTAATACCTCAGCCTTATAGAACACCTCTCCTCTCTCTCTAATGTAATACCTCAGCCTTATAGAACACCTCTCCTCTCTCTAATGTAATACCTCAGCCTTATAGAACACCTCTCCTCTCTCTCTCTAATGTAATACCTCAGCCTTATAGAACACCTCTCCTCTCTCTCTCTAATGTAATACCTCAGCCTTATAGAACACCTCTCCTCTCTCTCTCTAATGTAATACCTCAGCCTTATAGAACACCTCTCCTCTCTCTCTCTAATGTAATACCTCAGCCTTATAGAACACCTCTCCTCTCTCTCTCTAATGTAATACCTCAGCCTTATAGAACACCTCTCCTCTCTCTCTAATGTAATACCTCAGCCTTATAGAACACCTCTCCTCTCTCTAATGTAATACCTCAGCCTTGTAGAACACCTCTCCTCTCTCTAATGTAATACCTCAGCCTTATAGAACACCTCTCCTCTCTCTCTCTAATGCAGGGGTGTCAAACTCATTTTAGCTCAGGGGCCACATGGAGGAAAATCTATTCCCAAGTGGGCCGGACCGGAAAAATCATGGTATATATAACTTAAAAACAACAACTTCAGATTGTTTTCTTTGTTTTAATACGATCAACATACAACATAAAGCTGGAGCCTGAGGACAGTGTGTCCAAAATAGTACAAGCACAACATCACTATTAATCATAAAACACGTCAAGTTTATTTGAAAATTCTAAAGAAAAAGAACACACAAACACACAATGCCTCAGTGATTAACAGAAGTGTTTCACAGATCACAGAACTATATCAGGGTGTCATTTCTCAGGCAGAAATGTAGATAAAAATAATGAAATCCTGTTCCCCAAACAAGTGCAAGAACCACAGAGTCAAGAATAGGTTAAATATACAAATAAAATAAAATCAATTAAAAACAATAGCACATCAACATAAAAACATAAAAACATAAATCTGGAGCCTGAGGACAGTGTCCTAAAGCACAACATCACTATTAATCATAAAACACTTCAAGTTATTTGAAAGTTCTGAGGACAAAGAACACACAAACACACAATGCCTCAGTGATTCACAGAAGTATATCACAGATCACAGAACTATATCAGGGTGTCATTTCTCAGGCAGAAATGTAGATAAAAATAATGAAATCCTGTTCCCCAAACAAGTGCAAGAACCACAGAGTCAAGAATAGGTTAAATATACAAATAAAATAAAATCAATTAAAAACAATAGCACATCAATATAAAAACATATAAACATAAATCTGAAAGCGTTGCTCAAACTCCCATAACAATCCAGTTATTTTATCTTTGAACCGCTTCATGTCTGCCACATGTTGGGTCGCGCACACATTTTTCAGACAGGGGAAGTGAGCTGCATCACCACCGGCAAGTTGCGTCTCCCACAATGACAGCTTCAACTTGAAAGAACGTATGCTGTCATAATACTGCGTGACAACTTTGTTGCGCCCTTGCAGCTGTTTGTTCAAGTTATTCAGGTGCTCTGTAACATCCACCATAAATGCAAGGTCCGGCATCCATTCTGCGGAATGAAATTCTAACACTGGTTTGCCCTTTTCTTCCATGAACTGTTCAATTTCTTCTCGTAAATCAAAGAAACGCCTCAGCACAGCACCTCGGCTTAACCATCTTACCTCAGTGTGGTATGGCAGGCCATAGATGTGGTCTTTCTCTCTGAGAAGGCTGTCAAACTGACGGTGATTCAGGATTCTGGATCGGATGAAATTAACAGTTTGGATGACCACCTTCATGACGTTATCCATCTTTAATGACTTGCAACACAAAGCCTTCTGGTGCAAAATACAGTGAAAAGTCAAAAAATCACGTCCTCCATTTGCAGATTGCACTTTCTCTCTGAACTTTGTCACAACGCCTGCTTTTTTCCCGATCATTGAGGGCGCACCATCTGTAGCCAGGCTGACAGCGCGGGACCAGTCCACTCCGACCCTGTCCAGCGCGCCGACGAGTGCGGTAAAAATATCAGCTGCTGTCGTTGTATCTGTCATTGGCACCAACTCCACGAACTCCTCGGTGACGGTCAATGTGTCATCAACGCCGCGGATGAAAAAATGGCCAGTTGTGCAACATCTGTAATGTCCGTGCTTTCATCAATTGCAACCGAAAACGCAATAAATGACTTTACTTTTTGCTTCAACTGGCTGTCCAAATCCACTGAAAGATCGGAAATCCTGTCTGCAACTGTGTTTCTTGTCAGGCTGATATTTGCAAAAGCCTGCCGCTTTTCAGGGCACACAATCTCCGCTGCCTTCATCATGCATGTTTTTACAAATTCACCCTCACTAAATGGTTTTGAAGCCACTGCGATTTCATTAGCAATGAGGTAGCTAGCTTTCACTGCAGCGTCACTGATGTCTCGGCTGTGAGTAAACACAGACTGCTGTTTCTTCAGACCCGCCAACAGTTCATTCACCTTCTCTCATCTCCGCTGTCCTTGAAAGTTGTCATATTTGTCGGCATGAAGACTCACATAGTGGCGACGAAGGTTATATTCTTTCAGCACTGCAACATGCTCTGAACACACCAAACATACAGCTTTCCCATTCAATTCCGTGATTAAATAGGATGACCATTTTTCTTGGAACACTCTGCACTCTGCGTCCACTTTTCTCTTTTTTGACAGAGACATATTGGGGCAATGAGGGTGCCAAAGCACATAATGTTAAAAGTAGAAGCCGTAATAAATATCGCGGGCAAAACAAAGTAGCTCATTGGCTGCACGTGCTTGACCTACTTGCTCTGCCCCGGTATAAACAGTTTGCTTGCTTAACACAATTGCTTTTGCGCCATCCAGTGGACGCAATTGGAACAGCAGTTTATTTTATTGAAAAATTGCTGCGCATTTTTATACTTAAAATAAAAAAATAAAACTTTTTATTTTTATTTTTATTTTTTTTATTTTTTTAAATCATCTCGCGGGCCGGATTAAACCCGTTTGCGGGCCTGATCCGGCCCGCGGGCCGTACGTTTGACACCCCTGCTCTAATGTAATACCTCAGCCTTATAGAACACCTCTCCTCTCTCTCTAATGTAATACCTCAGCCTTATAGAACACCTCTCCTCTCTCTCTAATGTAATACCTCAGCCTTATAGAACACCTCTCCTCTCTCTCTCTAATGTAATACAGCCGTATAGAGAAGGGGTTCCCAAACCTTTTTCACTCAGATCCCCCCCCCCCCTTCCAGCGTTGGGGAACATCCTGTGCCACGTCTAATTTCTATGGGCACAAGCGCTGTTCACAACACGAACTGTTCACACACCTCTTGTTGGCGGAGAGACAATGTTGCAGGTTTAAAGCTTATTTCCTGCAATTCTATACATTTTGTCATGTCTAATGTGTATTCGTGTGATATTTGAGTGACTCAAACAATACTACAAAATCAATGGGCAAAAAATAAATAAAAACGAGCTAAAAAAAAAAGTTAGCTGACATGGGCTAGTTGATCTGGACATTTCTGACAACTTATAAATAGCTTTCTAAGGGATGCAATGACCGACATGCCAAGAGGAACTGATGATGCACTGCCCAATTTAGAAATTGCACCTTGTGCATTCTACTATTACAACTTTCAAGAGGAAGTTGAAAGTCATGACTGAGTTCCACTCTGCCGACCCCTCGCCCGCCCCACAGTTTGGGAACCACTGTATAGAGCACCTCACCCCTTTCTCTCTCTATGTATCTAACCCTAACTTGATACTTCTAGGAAAGGACCTGTCCAGCCGCAGCCAGACAGACCTGGCCTGTATCTTTGGGAAGAGGGGGACGAAGCGTATGTCCGAGGCCCAGGAAGAGGTAAGAGAACTCCTTTTATACCCCACTCACCGTTAGGTGGTCCCAACAAGTAATGTTGTTTATAAAGCCATCTGCGATACAGATACGTTGTGACTGAAACCCTACCAGCCGTTATCTACCCCTAACCGTCCAACTCACTGGCATCACCACCTCCATCTCCTCCTCCATCACCACCTCCATCACCACCTCCATCTCCTCCGCCGCCGCCTCGTCTCCCCTGCCCCTCTGTGCCGTGACCCCCCCCTCCCAGAGCCAAGGGCAGGTCGGTTGTGGTCCGTCCCAGATTACTCCCAATATAGTGCACTAATTAGGGCCCGTTATGGAGAACGTGGACGGAGTCACTGAACCCAGACATTAAAACAGAATTCAACAAAGATTTTATTGAACTTAATAGAACGTTCTTTAATTTGCCCCAATGTGATCATAAGACGAGAACAAAATGCATCAGGGATGTAGTATTTCCCTGCAACTTTCTGGAACGGCACCGGAATGCCCTTGTGTGTGTGTGTGTGTGTGTGTGTGTGTGTGTGTGTGTGTGTGTGTACGTATGTCTACACTTTGTAAACGTTAGCGACGATGCTAATGATAACCTCCTCCTAGTAGAGATGGAAAGACTTTCCCAAAAACCTCAACTAAATGTTAACTACCAAGTAGACTACACCTACCTGGCAGAATGATATCATGATTATTTGCATCAATCCAGCGCCCATTTGTTTATCAAACTCTGCAATCACATGATCGCTACGGAAACATCGCTAACCAAACAAGTCTCTTGCTGGTGCACAGTGGCATCTAAGGGTAAAGTACACCCCAAAAAAATCCAAACCTGATGTGGGTTAAGCGTTGTTGTGGACTTAGAACATCCAATTTTGTTGTTTTTCTATTCAAAATGTCAATTGATAGCGAAACCCTGAACAAAATGGGGGGAAAACCGAAACCTGGAAAAACAACACGGAGATAACCAGAATTTTCACCAGAAATAAATAACAGAACAATGAAAAAAATAAAATACAGATTTTATAGGGCCCTAACTAATTTTGACTAGGGCCCATAGTGTGCCATTTGGTACTTAACCTAGGTAGCAGCCGGAGGGTGGCCTTAAATTAGCTGTGTCACAGCGTGCAGCTCTCACCACACCAACAGGACACTGCTAGCCACAGGCCAAGAAAGCACCCAAATCCAATTAAAGGATTTGCCCCCTCGTTCCTCTTCTTCACTCCTCTCTTTCTCAGTACTCTCTCTCTCTCTCTCTCTCGTTCCATCAGCTTGGTCAGTTTGCCAGTGGGCACCGTTACTAACATTTCTAAGTGAGGTCTAAGGTTTGCAGAAATGGCATGACGCCTGAAGAAGAAAAAAAAAAATCTAAGCTCAAAAGTTGATGTTTCCTCCCCTCTACTTTGTAGTGCGGTCACTCAGTCAACCTCAGGCCATACAAAGATACCGCGCTTCACATTTCTTGAAAAATTCTGCTAACTTTCACAAAAGTTTTTCAGAAATCCCATTTGGAAGATTCCTGGAATCAGGTGGGAATAAACAGAGCGTCTGGGAATCCTCCAATTGAGATTTTGGGAATATTGAGGAAATTACTTTAATTTTGAAACCATTCTCTTTCCTCTGTAATAGATAGATAGATGCAGGCGTTTTTAACTCTGGCTCTAACCTGTAGAGGGCCCTACAGCCAATAGGTTTTTATGGAGGATTAAGATGATTAATTAGGATAACAAAGTGACGTGCAATGCAGACAGCCTCAGAGTTATTTCTGATTTCCATCAGTCCAACCTCCTAGTGTTTTATTTGATTTGGCAGCCAATCTAAGTTCAGGAATGCTGCCAAGGTGTGTGGAAGTGTTTTGTTCTTCCTTCAGGCAGCTACGAGGCTGTATGGCTTTGTGGCTGCGTGGCTACATGGCTTTGTGGCTGCGTGGCTACATGGCTTTGTGGCTGGGCTTTGTGGCTGCGTGGCTTTGTGGCTGCATGGCTTTGTGGCTGTATGGCTTTGTGGCTGCGTGGTAAATCATCAAGGGCCCGGCAGCAGAGCACACAACTCTGCTGTCCACAGAACTGTATAATTATAAATATTCAGCGATTCGCATTTTTGCCCGATCTTCCTCTGTTATTAGGCCTAGGCTTCTTTGTATACGTTGTAGGTAGGTTCTATACATTGCTAATAATACTCTACACATCGTTTCTTTCATAAGCTTTTAGATGTATATTTTCTTGTACTTTTCTTTGGCTTTTGGCCGTTTGGTTTGTAATGGCAAGGAGGAGGGATGCATACATCACATCTTTTATAACTGTAAGATCGGTTCAAACTACTCATTAGAAAAATCTATCTTACTATTGTTTGTTCTACCTCATTATTACCTTAGGCCTATCATGTTTTTAGGTTATTCAAAAACAACTAAAAACTTTCTGAAAGCCTAGAACTCCGTTACATAAATGAATCGTTTGATCATGCAGTGAGAGGAAGCGGGAGAAAGTCCTATTCAAATCAAATTATCCAAGTACTTAAAGTAATTAAGGTGCGGCAGGTAGCTTAGTGGTTAAGAGCGTAGTGCCAGTAACCGAAAGGTCGCTGGTTCTAATCCCCGAGCCGACTAGGTGAAAAATCTGTCGATGTGCCCTTGAGCAAGGCACTTAACCCTAATTGCTCCTGTAAGTCGCTCTGGATAAGAGCGTCTGCTAAATGACGTAAATGTAAATGTAATTAGACACTGGAGTGTCCACTATAAAACAAATAAAATAGTCTTCGGCTATATGGTCCAGATCATCCGACATTGAGAGAGAAAAAAACTAACATATTTCTTACGGGATATTTTGCGCTGCTTTGGTGAAAATCTTAGCTCTGTCTACATGGTTCTCTTGCATTGTGTAAAATGTTCAAAACATACAGTATTTGTTGAAATAGGTTACGCAGGCTATAGCAAAGGAATAGTCCACTTGGCCCTGCTGTGGGCTTCCCAATCAGCTCTTTACTGCTGTGGGCTTCCCAGTCAGCTCTTTACTGCTGTGGGCTTCCCAGTCAGCTCTTTACTGCTGTGGGCTTCCCAGTCAGCTCTTTACTGCTGTGGGCTTCCCAATCAGCTCTTTACTGCTGTGGGCTTCCCAGTCAGCTCTTTACTGCTGTGGGCTTCCCAATCAGCTCTTTACTGCTGTGGGCTTCCCAGTCAGCTCTTTACTGCTGTGGGCTTCCCAGTCAGCTCTTTACTGCTGTGGGCTTCCCAGTCAGCTCTTTACTGCTGTGGGCTTCCCAGTCAGCTCTTTACTGCTGTGGGCTTCTCAGTCAGCTCTTTACTGCTGTGGGCTTCCCAGTCAGCTCTTTACTGCTGTGGGCTTCCCAGTCAGCTCTTTACTGCTGTGGGCTTCCCAGTCAGCTCTTTACTGCTGTGGGCTTCCCAGTCAGCTCTTTACTGCTGTGGGCTTCCCAGTCAGCTCTTTACTGGTGCCAGCTAAGTTGAAATAGGCTATACATAGTCTGTCACATCACGATGTCGTCACCGTCGACAATGGCTGTCAATCATCTTAGATATCCGATACTATGATAATATCGCCCAACCCTAGCCAGTTTTTCCAGTGTAGATACAGCCAGACTCAGCTATCATAATGTGGCCAAGGGAACATGCCTTGTTGCTAATGTTAGACAGTGGAGGTCAGAGCCAGTGTGAGACAGTCACAGGAGAACAGTCTCACGCACACACCACATACACACACACACACACAAGCACACACCACACACACACACACAGAACCTCCCGCCCGGCCGCCCCCTCTACCTGTACCAACTACCCAGAATCCTTTGCTGTTCCTGTGCCCGAGTGCCTCGTACCACCACACGGCCCCCTGGGATAGCATTGTGATTGTGTTCAGTGTTTTAAATCTGCTCAATAGTCTCTACAGGCCAATAGGACAATAACCTGCCGTGACAAAATGATTAGAAAGACAACATGTAGAAACAGCCCCAGACACATGTAGAAACAGCCCCAGACAACATGTAGCAACAGCCCCAGACAAACATGTTAGAAGAAACAGCCCCAGACATACATGTTAGAAACAGCCCCAGGACCATGTAGAAAACAGATCCAGAAACATGAGAAAACAGCCCCAGACACAGTAGCAACAGCCCCAGACAAATGTAGCGTAAGAAAACAGCCCAGACACATGTAGAAAAAAGCCCAAGGGCCCCCAGACACATGTAGAAAACAGCCCAGACACAGGTAGAACAGCCCAGGACACATGTAGAAAACAGCCCCAGGCCCCAGACACAGTAGAAACAGCCCCCAGACCCACATGTAGAAACAGCCCAGCACATTGTAGAAACCAGCCCCATACACATGTAGAAACAGCCCAGACACTGTAGAAGAAACAGCCCCAGGCCCCCGAGACCACATGTAGAAACAGCCCAGACCACATGAGACAACAGCCCCGGACAACAGAGAAAACAGCCCAGACAGACATGTAGAAACAGCCCCAGACCACAGTAGAAACAAGCCCCAGACACATGTAGAAACAGCCCCAGAAGACACATGTTAAAAGAACAGCCCAGACACATGTAGAAAAAGCCCCCGACCCATGTAGAAAACACCCCCAGACCGATGTAAGAAACAGGCCCCAGACAACATGTAGAAGAAACAGCCCCAGACAACAGTAGAAACAGCCCCAGACACACATGTAGAAGAAAACAGCCCCAGACAACATGTAGAGAACAGCCCCAGACAAACATTGTAGAAACAGCCCAGGGACACAGGTAGAACAGCCCCAGACACATGTAGAAACAGCCCAGACCATGTAGAAACAGCCCAAAACACTGTAGAAACAGCCCAGACACAGTAGAAACAGCCCCAGGACACATGTAAGAAAAAGCCCCAGACCACATGTAGAACAGCCCCAGACACATGTAGAAACAGCCCCCAGGCCCCAGACACAGTAGAAACAGCCCCAGAACATGTAGAAAGAAACAGCCACAGACACATTAGAAACAGCACCAGGACACTGTAGAAGGAAAAACAGCCCCAGACACATGTAGAAAACAGCCCAAGACACATGTAGAAACAGCCCAACAAAGAGAAAACAGCCCCAGACAAACATGTAGAAACAGCCAAGACAACATGTAGAAAAGCCCCAGAAAACATGTAGAAACAGCCCCAGACAAACATGTAGAAAAAACAACCCCAAGACAACAGTAGAAAAAGCCCAGACAACAGGTAGAACAGCCCCGACAACATGTAGAAACAGCCCCCGACACATGTAGAAACAGCCCAGACACAGTAGAAACAGGCCACAGGCCACATGTAGAAAACAGGCCCAGGACACATGTAGAAACAGCCCCCGACAACATGAGAAGAAACAGCCCCCCAGACACATGTAGAAACCGCCCCAGGGACAAAGTGTAGAAATGCCCCAGACAACAGTCGAAACAGCCCAGACACCATGTAGAACAGCCCCAGGACACATGTAGAAACAGCCCAGACAACATGTAGAAACAGCTCAAGACACCTGGTAGAAACAGCCCCCAGACACATGTAGAAAACAGCCCCAGACACATGTAGAAGAAGAAAACAGCTCCAGGACACATGTAAGAAAACGGCTCACAGACACATGGAGAAAACAGGCCCCAGACACATGTAGAAACAGCCCCAGACACATGTAGAAACAGCCCCAGACACATGTAGAAACAGCCCCAGACACATGTAGAAACAGCCCCAGACACATGTAGAAACAGCCCCAGACACATGTAGAAACAGCCCGACCACATGTAGAAAACAGCCCAGAACATGTAGCGAAACAGCCCACAGGAACACATGTAGAAAGAAAACAGCCCCAGACACAGTAGATAGAAACTGCCAAGACACATGTAGAAACAGCTCCAGGCCCCAGACAACAGTAGAAAACAGCCTCAGACACCATGTAGAAACAGCTTCCAGACAACATGTAGAAAACAGCCCAGACAACATGTAGAAACAGCCCAGGACCCCACATGTAGGGAAACAGCCCCAGACACAGTAGAAACAGCCCCCGACACATGTAGAAAAAGCCCCAGGGCCCAAGGACCACATGTAGAAGAAACAGCCCCAGACATGTAGAAACAGCCCCAGACAAATGAGAAGAAAAGCCCCAGGACACATGTAGCCCAACAGCCCCAGGGCCCCAGACAACATGTAGAAACAGCCCCAGACAACATGTAGAAACAGCCCCAGACACATGTAGAAACAGCCCCAGACAACATGTAGAAACAGCCCCAGACAACATGTAGAAACAGCCCCAGACACAGTAGAAGAGAAAAAGCCGCCAGACACATGTAGAAAACATCCCCAGACTGTAGAAAAAGCTCCAGGCCCAGACAAAACATGGAGAAACACCCCAAGACCATGTAGAAACAGCCCCAGACACATGTAGGAACCAGCCCCAGACACATGTAGGAACCCAGCCCCAGAACCAACATGAGAAACAGCCCCAGACACATGTAGAAACAGCCCCCGACCACAGTAGAAGAAACAGCCCCATGACAACATGAGAAACAGCCCCAGACAACAGGTAGAAGAAAACAGCCCCGACACATGTGAAACAGCCCCAGACAAACATGTAGAAGAAGAAACCCCGGACACAGTAGAAACCAGCCCCCAGACAACATGTAGAAACAGCGCAGGACACATGTAGAAACGAAGCCCCAGCAGGAACTGTAGAAAACAGCTCCAGCACAGGTAGAAACCGCCCCAGACACATGTAGAAACAGCCCCAGGACAAATGTAGAATACAGCCCCCAGACACAGTAGAAACAGGCCCAGACACAGAGAAACAGCCCCAGACACAGTCGAAACAGCCAGACACATGTCGAAACAGCCCCAGACAACATGTAGAACAGCCCCGCACAATGTGAAACAGCCCCAGAACATGTAGAAACAGCCCAGACCACATGTAGAAACAGCCCAGCACAGTAGAAACAGCCCCAGACACATGTAGGAAACAGCCCCAGACACAGAGAAACAGCCCCCAGACATGAGAAAAACAGCCCAGACACATGTAGAAAAGCCCCGACACATGTAGAAACCAGCCCAGACACATGTAGAAACAGGCCCCAGACAAATGTAAGAAAACAGCCCCAGCCAAGGTAGAAACAGCCCCAGACAAAGTAGGAAACAGCTCCAGGCCCGAAAATGTAGAAAACAGCTCCAGGACACATGTAGAACAGTACAGACAACATGTTAGAAAAAACAGCCCCAGACAACATGTAGAAACAGCCCAGACACATGTAGAAACAGCCCAGAACACATGTAGAAACAGCCCAGACACATGTAGAAACAGCCCCAGACCAACATGTAGAAACAGCTCCAGGCCCCAGGACAACTGTAGAAAACAAGCTCCAAGACACATGTGAAAACAGCTCCAGAACAACATTGTAGAAACAGCCCAGACAGACAGTAGGAAACAGCCCGACAAATGTAGAAACAGCCCCAGACAAATGTAGACACGACCCAGACAATGTAGAAAAGCCCCAGGCCCAGACAACAGGTTAGAAAACAGCCCGACAAAGTAGACACAGCCCCAGGGACAACATGTAGAAACAGGCCCCCGACCCCGACACAGGTAGAAACAGGCCCCAGACAAATGTAGAAACAGCCCCAGACACAGTTAGAAACAAGGCCCCAGACAAACATGTAGAAAAAGAAGAAACCAGCCCAGACAAAATGTAAGAAGAAAAACAGCCCAAGGGCCCCTAGACAACATGTAGAAACAGCCCCAGACAACATGTTTAGGAAAACAGCCCCAGGACACATGTAGAAACAGCCCAGGCCACATGTAGAAACAGCTCCAGACACATGTAGAAACAGCCCCAGACACATGTAGAAAACAGCCCCCAGACACATGTAAAACAGCCCCAGACACATGTAGAAACAGCCTCCAGGCCCCAGACAACATGTAGAAACAGGGCCCAGACACATGTAGACACAGGCCCCAGAAAATTGTCGAAACAGCCAGACACATGTAGAAACAGCCAAGACACATGTAGAAAAAACCAGCCCCAGGACACCTGTAGAAAACAGCCCCCGACACATGTAGAAACAGCCCCAGACAAAATGTAGAAGAAACAGCCCAGACACATGTAGAAACAGCCACAGACAATTGTAGAAAAACAGCCCCAGACAAATTGTGAAAACAGCCCAAGAAACATGTAGGAAACAGCCCAGACCCATGTAGAAACAGCCCCAGACACATGAGAAAAATACAGCTCCAGACCCACATGTAGAAACGCCCCAGACACAGTAGAAACAGCTCCAGACACATGTAGAAACAGCTCCAGACACATGTAGAAACAGCCCCAGACACATGTAGAAACAGCCCCAGACACATGTAGAAACAGCCCCGACACATGTAGAAACAGCCCCAGACACATGTAGAAACAGCCCAGACACATGTAGAAACAGCCCCAGACACATGTAGAAACAGCCCCAGACACATGTAGAAACAGCCCCCAAGACACAGTAGAAAACAGTTCCCGGCCCCAGACAACATGTAGAAGAAACAGCCCAGACACATGTAGATTAGAAAACAGCTCAGACAACATGTAGAAAAAGCCAGACACATGTAGAAACAGCCCCAAGAACATGTCGAAGAAACAGCATCAGACCACCATGGTAGCAGCCCCAGGCCCCAGACAACATGTAGAAACAGCCCCAGACACATGTAGAAACAGCCCCAGACAACATGTAGAAACAGCCCCAGACAACATGTAGAAACAGCCCCAGGCCCCAGACACATGTAGAAACAGCCCCAGGCCCCAGACAAACATGTAGAAGAAACAGCCCCCAGACACATGTAGAAGATAGAAGAAACATCCAAGCCAACATGTAGAAAACAGCCCCAGACAACATGTAGAAACAGCACCAGGCCCAGACAATGTTAGAAAACGCCCCAGACAAAATGTAGAAAAAGCCCCAGAAACATGTAGAAACAGCCCAGACAACAGTAGAAACAGCACCAGACACATGTAGAAAACCGCCCCAGACACAGTAGAAACAGCCCCAGAACACATGTAGAACCTCCCCCGACCCATTGTAGAAACAGCCTCAGGCCCAGAAAACATTGTAGAAAACAGCCCCAGACACATGATAGAAGAAAACAGCCCGACACAATGTAGAAAAAGGCCCCAGACCACATGTAGAAACAGCCCCAGACACATGTAGAAACAGCCCCAGACACATGTAGAAACAGCCCCAGGACAACATGTAGAAACAGCCCCAGACAACATGTAGAAACAGCCCCAGACACATGTAGAAACAGCCCCAGACAACATGTAGAAACGCCCTGAAACTGTAGAAAACAGCCCAGACACCATTAGAAACAGCCAGATCCAGACACAGTAGAAACAGCCCCCGACACATGTAGAACACAGCTCCAGACAATGTGAAACAGCCCAGGCCAGACAACATGTAGAAACAGCCCCAGACACATGTAGAAACAGCCCCAGACACATGTAGAAACAGCCCCAGACACATGTAGAAACAGCTCCAGGCCCCAGACAACATGTAGAAACAGCTCCAGACACATGTAGAAACAGCCCCAGACAACACTGTAGAAAACAGCCCTGACACATGTAGAAAAGCCCCCACCGACACATGTCGAACACGCTCCAGACAACATGTAAGAAACAGCCCCAGACAACATGTGAAAAAGCCCCAGACACATTGTAGAACCAGCCCCAGCACAGTAGAAACAGCCCAGACACATGTAGAAACAGCCCAGGCCCCAGAAACATGTAGAAAAACAGCCCCAGACAAAGTAGAAACAGCCCCAGACACATGTAGAAACAGCCCCAGACAACATGTAGAAACAGCCCCAGGCCCCAGACACATGTAGAAACAGCCCCAGACAACATGTAGAAACAGCCCCAGACACATGTAGAAACAGCCCCAGACAAAATGTGAGAAGAAACAGCCCCCAGAAACATGTAGAAACAGCCCCCAGACACAGTAGGGAAACAGCCCCGAACATGTAGAAGAACAGCCACAGACACATGTAGAACACATCCCAGACACATGTAGAAGATAGAAACAAGTCCAGGGCCCCAGACGGACAACATGTAGAGACAGCCCTCATTTTGACACATGTAGAACAGCCCCAGACACATGTAGAAACAGCCCCAGACACATGTAGAAACCGCCCCAGACACATGTAGAAAGCCCCAGACACATGTAGAAAACAGCCACAGACCAACATGTTAGAAAACAGCTCCAGGACACATGTAGAAACAGCCCAGCACAGTAGAAACAGCACCAGACACATGTAGAAGAAACCAGCCCCAGAAACAGTAGGAAAACAGCCCCAGACTTGACACATGTAGAAACAGCCCCAGACAAAAAAAAAACCAAAATTTTGTTAGAAACAGCCCCCGAACAGTAGAATAGCCCCAGACCATGTATAAACAGCTTCCAGGCCCCAGACAAATGTCGAAACAGCTCAAGACACATGTAGAAAAACAGTCAGACCAACAGGTAGAAACAGCCCCAGGACAAAACAGTAGAAACAAGCCCCAAGGACACATGTAGAAACAGCCCCAGACACATTGTAGAAAACAGCCCCAGACACAGTTAGAAGATAGAGAACCGCCCCAAGACACATGTAGAAACAGCTCCAGGCCCCAGACAACATGTAGAAACAGCTCCAGACACATGTAGAAACAGCTCCAGACAACATGTAGAAACAGCCCCAGACAACATGTAGAAACAGCCCCAGACACATGTAGAAACAGCCCCAGACACAGGTAGAAACAGCCCCAGACAATGTAGAAAGAGAAGAAACAGATAGAAAACAGCCCCAGGCCCAGACAACATGGTAGGAAACAGCCCGACACTGTAGAAACAGCCCCAGACAACATGTAGAAACAGCCCCAGGCCCCAGACACATGTAGAAACAGCCCCAGACAACATGTAGAAACAGCCCCAGACACATGTAGAAACAGCCCCAGACAACATGTAGAAACAGCCAGACACATGTAGAAACAGCCCCCGACACATGTTAGAAACAGCCCAGGCAATGTAGAAACCAGTCCAGACCAACATGTAGAAACAGCCCCAGACACATTGTAGAAACAGCCCCAGGACACATTAGAACACAGCCCCCGACACATATGTAGAAGAAAACAGAAACAGCTCCAGGGCCCCCAGGACAACATGTAAAACAGGCCCCAGACACATGTTAGAAACAGGCTGCCAAACACATGTAGAAACAGCCCCAGACACAGAGAAACAGCCCCCAGACACTGTGAAAAACAGCCCAGACACATGTAGAAACAGCCCCAGACAACATGTAGAAACAGCCCCAGACAACATGTAGAAACAGCCCCAGACCACATGTAGAAACAGCCCCAGACAACATGTAGAAACAGCCCCAGACACATGTAGAAACAGCCCCAGACACATGTAGAAACAGCCCCAGACACATGTAGAATTTTAGAAACAGCTCCAGACACATGTAGAAACAGCCCCAGACACATGTAGAAACAGCTCCAGACACATGTAGAAACAGCCTCAGACACATGTAGAAACAGCCCCAGACACATGTAGAAACAGCCCCAGACACATGTAGAGAAACGAGCCCACAGACAATGTAGATAGAAACAGCCCCAGAACTGTAGACAAAGGAAGAAACAGACCCAGGACACATGTAGAAACAGCCCCAGACACATGTAGAAACAGCCCCAGACACATGTAGAAACAGCTCCAGGCCCCAGACACATGTAGAAACAGCCCCAGACACATGTAGAAACAGCCCCAGACAACATGTAGAAACAGCCCCAGACAACATGTAGAAACAGCCCCAGGCCCCAGACACATGTAGAAAGAAAACCGCCACAGACAACAGGTAGAAAAGAAAACAGCCCCAGACACTGTAGAACAGCCCCAGAAAATGTTAGAAACAGCCCCAGGACACATTGTAGAAACCCCCAGACACTGAGAAACGCCCCAGGGAAACATGTAGAAACACCCAGAACACATGTAGAAGAAACAGACTCCAGGTACCCAGACAAACATGTAGAAACAGCTCCAGACAACATGTAAGAAACAGCCCCAGACAACAGGTAGAGAAAAAAACAGCCCCAGGACACATGTAGAACAGCCCAGACACATGTAGAAAACAGCTCCAGAAACATGTCGACAAAAGCCCCAGACACATGTAGAAACAGCCCCAGACACATGTAGAAACAGCCCCAGGACCACAGTAGAAACATCCCCAGAAACATGTATAGAGAAACGCCCCCAGACACATGTAGAAACAGCCCCAGACACATGTAGAAACAGCTCCCCGGCCCAGAACCAACATTGTAGAAACAGCCCCAGACACATGTAGAAACAGCCCCAGACACATGTAGAAACAGCCCCAGACACATGTAGAAAAAGCCCCAGACACATGTAGAAAAAGGCCAGCAGACACATGTTAGAACAACGCCCCAGAACATGTAGAAACAGCCCAGGACACATGTAGAAACAGCCACAGGACACATGTAGAAACAGCTCCCGAACATGTAGAAACAGCCCCAGGAAACCAGGTATAAGAAACAGCTCCAGGCCTGGACAACATGTAGAAACAGCCCAGACATATGTAGAAACAGGCCCCAGCCCCAGACAAATTGTAGACACAGCCCCAGACAAACAGTAGAAACAGCCCCAGGACACATAGAAACAGCCCCCAGACAACTGTAGGAAACAGCCCAGGGCCCAGGACACATGTAGAAGAGCCCCCAGACAAATTGGGAAGAAACAGCCCCAGACACATGTAGAAACGCCCCAGGGCCCCAGACACATGTAGACGAAGAAACAGCCCCAGGCCCAGGGACAATGTAGAAACAGCCCCCGACACATGTAGAAAACAGCCCCAGACCATGTTAAAACAGCCCCGCAGACAGGACACCGGTAGAAACAAGCCCCAGACACATGTAGAAACAGCCCCAGACACGTAGAAAACAAGACCCAGACACATGTAGAACAGCCCCCAGACACATGTAGAAACAGCCCCAAAACACATTGTAGAAACAGCCCAGACACATGTAGAAAAACGCCCCAGACACATGTAGAACACGCCCAGACAATGTAGAAACAGCCCAAGGCACATGTAGAAAACAGCCCCAGACCACAGGTAGAAGAAAAACACCCCAGACAATGTAGATAGAAACAGCCCCCAGGCCCCAGACACATGTTAGAAACAGCCCAGGCGCATGTAGAAGAAAAGCACCCAGACACATGTAGAAACAGGCCCAGGCAAGTAGAAACAGCCCAGACACATGTAGAAACAGCCCCAGGAACATTGTAGAAGAACAGCCCAGGGCCCCAGACATGTAGAAAAAGCCCAGGCCAATGTAGGAAACAGCCCCAGACACGTGTAGAGAAGAGAAAAACCCAGACACATGTAGAAGAAACAAGCCCAGGCCCCAGACAACATGTAGAAACAGCCCAGAACACATGTGATAGAAAAGCCCCCAGACAACATGTAGAAGCAGCCCATGGCCCAAGACAACATGTAGAAAGAAGCAGCCCCAGGCCCCAGACACATGTAAACAGCCCAGGCCATGTAGAAACAGCCCCAGACACATGTACGAAGAAACAGAGCCCCCGGGCCCCAGACACATGTTAGAAAAAACGGCCCAGACCACAGTAGGAAACAGCCCCGGCCCGACACATGTAGAAACAGCCCAGACACATGTAGAAACAGCCCCAGGCCCCAGACACATGTAGAAACAGCCCCAGACACATGTAGAAACCAGCCCCAGACAACATGTAGAAACAGCCCCAGACACATGTAGAAACAGCCCCAGACACATGTAGAAACAGCCCCAGGCCCCAGACCACATGTAGAAACAGCCCAGGCACATGTAGAAACAGCCCCAGACACATGTAGAAAACAGCCCCAGGCCCCAGACACATGTAGAAACAGCCCCAGACACATGTAGAAACAGCTCCAGGCCCCAGACACATGTAGAAACAGCCCCAGGCCCCAGACCACATGTAGAAACAGCCCCAGACACATGTAGAAACAGCCTAGACAACATGTAGAAACAGCCCCAGACAACATGTAGAAACAGCCCCAGACGTGTGTATTGCTGCATCTCCAATGTGAATCAACAGGGGAGGAGGAGAGGCTATTGTGATGCCGTGGCTTGGCAGGGGCTCTTTAGCTAGAATTATGGATTTCTCTGGTGCCAATGACATCAAGAGGCTGGAGAGCGAAGAGGAGGGGTACCAGTGTCCGAATCAAAGCTATACGTGTGTGTGTGTGGGGGGGGGGGGAAGAAACACACAGACACACACTGGGCCGTCCCACGCTCACCAAATGTCCCGCTGTCTGTCCGGAGTTAGTGGGAACTAAACTCCCGTTGGTTATTCTAAGCGCTCAAGGTCAAGGAGACCGTCATCCATTCACTCTGTCCAGTAGTTGTCTATGACCCTGCTGAGAGCCTTTCTTTTGGAATCTGAGGCTCCGCAGCAAGAAGACTTGACCACCTTTTTCTTTTTTGGGTTGCTCATCGATAATACTCTGTCGTAGTTTAAATGTGCGATGGTATCCTATTTTTATCACCTTAGTTACATGTTTTAAAAAAAGGATTCAAATAAAACCTTTTAAGTTACACCGGTATTGTACCTGACCATGTTCCATATCCATTTGATTGTTGTTGAGCCCATGGAAATAGAATGAACAGAACAGGCGTAGAAGCTTTGACTGGTAAACTCATGGGGACACTCACAATGGCTGCCTGGTATTGTGACTCAATCATTTCCATGGTAATTTGGAATGTTCTATCAACTGATGTTAACTGATGCGGCGCATGCAATTTCGTGTTTTTTTTTTTTTTCTAATGTCAGTTGAGTTGACAAATCACAGCACAGATTGAAGGGGACACTTCCTGCTTTTACTTCCTGGCATGGGTACACTCAACATGGCCTCCAGTCTACCCATTTATGCCATCATTGACTTGAATTGGGGACTCCCGTTCTATTTCTATGGTTGAGCAGTTCTGTTGACTTAATTACAACACAGATGGAGTGATATTTGTTTTCCACGGAGATGGAGCAGCCAAATGCATCACGCCCTTCCTTTCCCTGGATTATTACTCATTTGCGAGGGCAGAACCTCTACCCACTGAAAACAGCCCTGCTAGGTACAGGGAGGAGAGACACTGAAAACAGCCCTGCTAGGGACAGGGAGGAGAGACACTGAAAACAGCCCTGCTAGGTACAGGGAGGAGAGCCAGAGAGACACTGAAAACAGCCCTGCTAGGTACAGGGAGGAGAGCCAGAGACTCACTGAAAACAGCCCTGCTAGGTACAGGGAGGAGAGACACTGAAAACAGCCCTGCTAGGTACAGGGAGGAGAGCCAGAGACTCACTGAAAACAGCCCTGCTAGGTACAGGGAGGAGAGACACTGAAAGCAGCCCTGCTAGGTACAGGGAGGAGAGACACTGAAAACAGCCCTGCTAGGTACAGGGAGGAGAGCCAGAGACTCACTGAAAACAGCCCTGCTAGGTACAGGCAGGAGAGACACTGAAAGCAGCCCTGCTAGGTACAGGGAGGAGAGACACTGAAAACAGCCCTGCTAGGTACAGGAGGAGAGCCAGAGACTCACTGAAAACAGCCCTGCTAGGTACAGGAGGAGAGACACTGAAAACAGCCCTGCTAGGGACAGGGAGGAGAGAGCCAGAGACTCACTGAAAACAGCCCTGCTAGGTACAGGGAGGAGAGACACTGAAAACAGGCCCCTGCTAGGTACAGGGAGAAGAGACACTGAAAACAGCCCTGCTAGGTACAGGAGAGAAGAGAGACACTGAAAACAGCCCTGCTAGGTACAGGGAGGAGAGACACTGAAAACAGCCCTGCTAGGTACAGGGAGGAGAGCCAGAGAGACACTGAAAACAGCCCTGCTAGGTACAGGAGAGAGAGAGGACACTGAAAACAGCCCTGCTAGGTACAGGGAGGAGAGCCAGAGACTCACTGAAAACAGCCCTGCTAGGTACAGGGAGGAGAGCAGAGACACTGAAAACAGCCCTGCTAGGTACAGGGAGAGAGCCTGACACTGAAAACAGCCCTGCTAGGTACAGGGAGGAGAGCAGAGAGACACTGAAAACAGCCCTGCTAGGTACAGGGAGAGAGACACTGAAAACAGCCCTGCTAGGTACAGGGAGGAGAGACACTGAAAACAGCCCTGCTAGGTACAGGGAGAAGAGACACTGAAAACAGCCCTGCTAGGTACAGGGAGGAGAGACACTGAAAACAGCCCTGCTAGGTACAGGGAGGAGAGCCAGAGACACTGAAAACAGCCCTGCTAGGTACAGGGAGGAGAGCCAGAGAGACACTGAAAACAGCCCTGCTAGGTACAGGGAGGAGAGCCAGAGACCACTGAAAACAGCCCTGCTAGGTACAGGGAGGAGAGCCAGAGAGACACTGAAAACAGCCCTGCTAGGTACAGGGAGGAGAGCCAGAGAGACACTGAAAACAGCCCATGCTAGGTACAGGGAGGAGCCAGAGACACTGAAAACAGCCCTGCTAGGTACAGGAGGAGAGCAGAGAGACACTGAAAACAGCCCTGCTAGGTACAGGGAGGAGAGACACTGAAAACAGCCCTGCTAGGTACAGGGAGAAGAGCCAGAGAGACACTGAAAACAGCCCTGCTAGGTACAGGGAGGAGAGACACTGAAAACAGCCCTGCTAGGTACAGGGAGAGAGCCAGAGAGACACTGAAAAACAGCCCTGCTAGGTACAGGGGGAGCCAGGAGACAGAGAGACACTGAAAACAGCCCTGCTAAGGTTACAGGGAGGAGGAGCCAGAGGACACACTGGGAAACAGCCCTGCTAGGTACAGGGAGGGAGCCAGGACCTGAAATCAGCCCTGCTGATGTCACAGGCGAGGAGAGCCAGAGAGACACTGAAAACAGCACCTGCTAGGTTACCAGGGGGAGGCCAGAGACACTGAAAACAGGCCCTGCTAGGTACAGGGAGTAGCGGCCAGAGACACACTGGAAAACAGCCCTGCCTAGGGTACAGGGAGGAGAGACACTGAAAACAGCCCTGCTAGTACAGGGAGGAGAGCCAGAGAGGACACTGAAAAACAGCCCTGCTAGGTACAGGGAGGAGAGCAGAGACACTGTAAACAGCCCTGCTAGGTACGGGAGGATATACCCTGAAAAACAGCCCT
Source organism: Coregonus sp. 'balchen' (assembly GCA_902810595.1). Taxonomy (NCBI): domain Eukaryota; kingdom Metazoa; phylum Chordata; class Actinopteri; order Salmoniformes; family Salmonidae; genus Coregonus; species Coregonus sp. 'balchen'. The sequence goes on along the minus strand of LR778285.1, from coordinate 3,460,127 downwards.
GCTATGTACAGGGAGACAGCCAGAGACACATGTGTGCGTTTGTGATATGAGCTTCGTCCCAAATGGCATCCTATTCCCTATAATAGTGCACTCCGTTTGACCCCAGGGCCCATATCGTGCACTGAATAGGGTGCCATTTGGGACACAATGTCAAGGCCAACGTGTGCGTTTGTGATGTGAGCTGTGATGTGTCTCGCACACTAGGTTCATACTATAAAAAGATAAAGTACTGTATGGTTGTACTTAAAACTACAGTATTGTCAAAAATAAACATAAGACCCATCCATCTAATTCCCCCAATTTGCCTCTTGGTCCGAGGTCAGTTCAAACACTGACAGAAACTTAGTGACTTATTTTTGTATTTTTTTTTTGGAGGCCAGCATTACTGGCCATTTTCCGATCATGTCTGGCCGGTATTGGGGAGGTTGGTTAATTATGTGACTGTGGCCTCATTGTCCTGTCCCGATAATAAATCTGGCGATAGCCGTGGTGTATGGATCAGAGCCGCTCGACCCAGCTGTCTGTCCCTGATGAGAGGAGAAGGGGTCGCCAGCCCATCCCTCATAGCCCTGGCGTGGGAGGACAGGAGAACCGGTGCAGGCCCCCTTCTCTCCATCCGCCCCCACTGTTCCTTCAGTGGGGACTATACAGCGTATTGCGTTTGCTTCTTTTTTTTTTGCCATCAATACGTTTTGGGGAAAAATATGAGCATGTCCTCTGGAAGATGGTAAAAGCACTGCTTGGTCGAAGTGGGAGGAAAAGACAACCTCACTCCGTAAAAACTTCTAAACGGTCAAAACCATTCGATTATGATATGGGGGGGGGGTGAAATCCAAAATGGTGCTATATATTCCTTGGCTATGTGATGATTACATTTCAAAGATAAATATTGATACATTACTAGCTCAAACTCGCAAAAATGACAAGTTAATTAGTGGGTTGACGGTGATTTCATATCGAAACATAGAGAAGTCCGACAGGTCCAGCTCAAGAGCTACATCAGCAGAGCTGATTTTGAATTTAGAAATGGAAACTTTGCTGTTGAAGTATAGACAGGTGTCATGCGTGCATACATTGTTAGGTACGGGTGGTTCTCGGGGATCGAACCCACTACCCTGGCGTTACAAGCGCCGTGCTCTACCAATTGAGCTACAGAGGACCACAGCTTACAGACGGTAGGCAATTAAGCTCACAGTTATAAAAATGTAGGACACTAAAGAGGCCTTTCTACTGACTCTGGAAAACACCAAGAGAAAGATGCCCAGGGTCCCTGCTCATCTGCGTGAACGTGCCATAGGCACGGTGCAAGGAGGCATGAGGACTGCAGATGTGGCCAGGGCAATAAATTGCAATGTCCGTACTGTGAGACGCCTAAGACAGCGCTACAGGGAGACAGGACGGACAGATGATCGTCCTCGCAGTGGCAGACCACGTGTAACATCCGAACATCACACCTGCGGGACAGGTACAGGATGGCAACAACAACTGTCCGAGTTACACCAGGAACGCACAATCCCTCCATCAGTGCTCAGACTGTCCACAATAGGCTGAGAGAGGCTGGACTGAGGGCTTGTAGGCCTGTTGTAAGGCAAGAGTGCGCAAAGCTGTCATCAAGGCGAAGGGTCGCTACTTTTTTGGTTACTCCATGATTCCATGTGTTATTTCACAGTTTTGAGTTTTGATGTCTTCGCTATTATTCTACAATGTAGAAAATTGTAAAAAAAAAAAAAAAAAAAAAACCTTGAATGAGTAGGTGTGTCAACTTTTGACTGGTACTGTGTAATATATATAAATATATATAAAACGCAACATGCAACAATTTCACTGAGTTACAGTTCATATAAGGAAATCAGTCAATTTAAATAAGTTCCTTAAACCATAATCTATGGATTTCACATGACTGGGCAGGGGCGGAGCCGTGGGTAGGCCTGAGAGGGCATAGGCCCGCCCACTGGGGAGCCAGGCCCAGCCAATCAGAATGAGTTTTCCCCCCACAAAAGGGCTTTATTACAGACAGAAATACTCCCCAGCGTTTACTTTACCCTCTGTGATTTATTAGATTAAAGAGGCAGTGATTAAACTTGTGTGTGTAACTGACCGTCTAGATAGAACTGCCAAAGGGGGTGGAGTTGCAATCTACTGTAGAGAGAGCCTGCAGAGCTCTATCATACTATCCAGGTCTGTACCCAAACAGTTTGAGCTCCTACTTCTAAAAATCCACCTTTCCAGAAATAAGTATATCGCTGTTGCCGCTCACTACAGACCCCCCTCAGCCCCCAGCTGTGCCCTGGACACCATATGTGAATTGATTGCCCCCCATCTATCCTCAGAGTTCGTACTGCTTGGTGACCTAAACTGGGATATGCTTAACACCCCGGCCATCCTACAATCTAAACTAGATGCCCTCAATCTCACACAAATTATCAAGGAACCTACAAGGTACAACCCTAAATCCGTAAACATGGGCACCCTCATAGATATCATCCTGACTAATTTACCCTCTAAATACACCTCCGCTGTCTTCAACCAGGATCTCAGCGATCACTGCCTCATTGCCTGCGTCCGTAATGGGTCCATGGTCAAACGACCACCCCTCATCACTGTCAAACGCTCCCTAAAAAACTTAAGCGAGCAGGCCTTTCTAATTGACCTGGCCCGGGTATCCTGGATGGATATTGACCTCATTCTGTCAGTAGAGGATGCCTGGTTGTTCTTTAAAAGTGCTTTCCTCTCCATCTTAAATAAGCATGCCCCATTCAAAAAATTCTGAACTAAGAACAGATATAGCCCCTGGTTCACCCCAGACTTGACTGCCCTTGACCAGCACAAAAACATCCTGTGGCGTACTGCATTAGCATCAAACAGCCCCCGCGATATGCAACTTTTCAGGGAAGTCAGGAATCAATATACACAATCAGTTAGGAAAGCAAAGGCTAACTTTTTCAAACACAAATTTGCATCCTGTAGCACTAACTCCAAAAAGTTTTGGGACACTGTAAAGTCCATGGAGAATAAGAGCACCTCCTCCCAGCTGCCCACTGCACTGAGGCTAGGAAACACTGTCACTACCGATAAATCTACGATAATCGAAAATTTCAACAAGCATTTTGCTTCGGCTGGCCATGCTTTCCACCTGGCTACCCCTACCCCGGCCACCAGCTCTGCACCCTCCGCTGCAACTTGCCCATGTCCCCCCCGCTTCTCCTTCACACAAATTCAGATAGCTGATGTTCTGAAAGAGCTGCAAAATCTGGACCCCTACAAATCAGCTGGGCTAGACAATCTGGACCCTTTCTTTCTAAAATTAGCTGCCGAAATTGTCGCAACCCCTATTACTAGCCTGTTCAACCTCTCTTTCGTATCGTCTGAGATCCCCAGAGATTGGAAAGCTGCCGCGGTCATCCCCCTCTTCAAAGGGGGTGACACTCTAGATCCAAACTGTTACAGACCTATATCCATCCTGCCCTGCCTTTCAAAAGTATTTGAAAGCCAAGTTAACAAACAGATCACCGACCATTTCGAATCCCACCGTACCTTCTCCGCTATGCAGTCTGGTTTCCGAGCTGGTCATGGGTGTACCTCAGCCACGCTCAAGGTCCTAAACGATATAATAACCGCGATCGATAAAAGACAGTACTGTGCAGCCGTCTTCATTGACCTGGCCAAGGCTTTTGACTCTGTCAATCAACGCATTCTTATTGGCAGACTAAATAGCCTTGGTTTCTCAAATGACTGCCTCGCCTGGTTCACCAACTACTTCTCAGATAGAGTTCAATGTGTCAAATCGGAGGGCCTGTTGTCTGGACCTATGGCAGTCTCTGGGGTTGCCACAGGGTTCAATTCTCGGGCTGACTCTATTCTCTGTGTATATCAATGATGTCGCTCTTGCTGTTGGTGACTCTCAGATCCACCTCTACGCAGACGACACCATTTTGTATACATCTGGCCCTTCATTGGACACTGTTAACAAACCTCCAAACGAGCTTCAATGCCATACAACACTCCTTCCGTGGCCTCCAACTGCTCTTAAACGCTAGTAAAACTAAATGCATGCTCTTCAATCGAACGCTTGGTGATGAGCTTGGAGGGGACTATGGTGTTAAACGCTGAGATGTAGTCTATGAACAGCATTCTCACATAGTTACTTCCCCTCTTGTCCAGGTGGGAGAGGGCAGTGTGAAGTGTAATTGAGATCTGTTGGGGGCGGTATGCGAATTAGAGTGGGTCTATGGTGTTTGGGATTATGGTGTTGATGTGTGTCATGACCAACCTTTCAAAAGCACTTCATAATTACAGATGTGAGCGCTACAGGGAGATAGTCATTTAGGCTGGTTACCTTGGAGTTCTTGGGAACAGGGACAATGGTGGTCAGCTTGAAATCTGTTGGGATAACAGACTGGGACAAGGAGAGATTGAAAATGTCAGTGAAGACACTTGCCAGCTGGTCTGCACATGCTTTGAGAACGCACCCTGGTATTCCGTCTGGCCTGGCGGCCTTGTGAAGGTTAACCTGTTTAAACGTTTTTTACTCACATCTGCCAACGAGAGCAAGATCTCACAGTCATCCGGAAAAGCAGGGGCTTTCACGCAAGACACAGTGTTTTTATATTCTTCGAAGCAAGCATAAAAGGCATTTAGCTCGTTTTGGGAGTTCTGCGTCGCTGGTGCGGCTCGAGGCTAGGTTTCACTTTATAATCCGTTATAGTCTGCAAGCCCTGCCACATACGACGAGCGTTGTAGCCGGTGTAATAGGATTCCACCTTCCTCCTGTATTGGCCTTTTGCATGTTTGATGTCTCGTGAGAGGTCGTAGCGGGCTTTCTTGTATGCGTCCATGTCCCATTTAGGGCTGTCCCCGACCCCCCCCCCCCCCCCCCCCCCCCCCCCAAAACAATATTGGTAGACTGAAAGTCGTCTGTTCCAATTGATTGATCGACATTTTTAAACATGTATTTTTCCATATATAGACACACCCTATGTGTTTTAATAAAATCAACTATACGCATTGAGCTTGTCTGATGCTTAAAGCTTACGGTTTGATGAAATAAGACAAATGCCTCAAGAGGGCACCAGAGATCTAGATAACCAGAAGGAAAAAACTTTAACCTGACCCAACTATTCTCCTCCCGCTCCTGCTGGCTTTCACCGATTCTGACGTTACTCTCCTGAAGTTGCCGGTGATAGGCTACACGAGGAGTCGGCAACCTTTCTCATGTGGAATGCCAATTTATCTTACAATTTCTACCGATCTGCGTGCCAGTTATGGTTTTCATATGCACATTTCTCGTAAAAGTTTAATTTAATTTATAATATCTTCATATCTCAAAATCATTGTCATGTGGGTAATCAAAATTCTATCTAAATGAAAATGATACAAACTTAAAAAGTTACTTCTATTGCCATTGCCAACTATGTAAAAATAGCCAACATAAAGCCAACAAATAAAAAACATTGCAGCCTGCAGGTAGAATATATCCTGATAAAAAATAAATATCCTATAAATCACATTGGCTATGCATGGCCTGTCTGCAACGAACTTGAAACATTGTATCAACTATTAACTTGGGTCCAGCAAGAAGCTTTCTCTAGCGAACGTGCAACATTGTATAAAATATTCTGGGCCCACAGTTTCCCACCAGTGAGCTTGGGACAGACGCAACTGTAGGCTATTTGCGCAAGGGATAAGAAGCAGTGCTTGACTTGGGCAGGAGCTCACCGGAGCTGACTACCGGCACCTCACATTTTCTACTGCTTGACCTCCTCTTCCTCTGTTATAGAATGTTAGCTCAAAAGTATTGTGGAGCTCCTGCACCTAAATATAAACAGTACCGGCACCCAAAATGAATACCGGAACTAATTTCAGTTTTAAGTCAAGCACTGATAAGAAGTAATCAGGTGGGCCTATTTTATGACGTTTCCACTGGATCAGAGCATGACATTTACCCCTTTCACGCTGAGTGGTTATCGAAAGGGAGAGAGCTGGAAAGATTTTTCAGGTATCCTGTAGGCTTACTTACATTTACATTTTAGTCATTTAGCAGACGCTCTTATCCAGAGCGACTTACAGTTACTTCTATGCGTGCGCGTCCTTACTCAACATTGACAGTAGCGCTCCAAACAAAAGACAATGACAAAATTGACAAAACTCGGAAATGGAATGAAAAAAAGCAAACTTGTTTCTCACAACTGTAGCGTAGGTTGTGCGCTCTGCAAACAACGTGTCCACTTAAACAATGACAATGGGAAGACTGGAATAAAAATATTGAATGCATTAAAATGAATTACTGTGACCAAAGTAACAAACATTGTAGATCAGAAATTATAGGAATTAACAGTAAATGTACTACTGGTGATATATGGAATGGCAATATATCACCAGTAGTTTATTAGTTTATTTATTTTTTATTAGTAGTTTATTGTGTATATAATGACTGACAATCAAACACAAACAATTCACACAATGAAGTTATGAAACAATGAATGAGCACAAATTGGCGGGAGAGAAGAGCATTCTGGAGAGAGAAGTGCATTCTGGAGAGAGAAGTGCATTCTGGAGAGAGAAGAGCATTCTGGAGAGAGAAGAGGATTCTGGAGCGAGAAGAGGATTCTGGAGAGAGAAGAGGATTCTGGAGAGAGAAGAGGATTCTGGAGAGAGAAGAGGATTCTGGAGAGAGAAGTGGATTCTGGAGAGAGAAGTGCATTCTGGAGAGAGAAGTGCATTCTGGAGAGAGAAGAGCATTCTGGAGAGAGAAGTGCATTCTGGAGAGAGAAGTGCATTCTGGAGAGAGAAGAGCATTCTGGAGAGAGAAGAGCATTCTGGAGAGAGAAGTGGATTGTGCATTTGGGTGCATGGTCAATCCGATGTCTACGTTGGCCATGCAGCATTTACGGTGATACGACCTCAGTAGAAGTCAAGGCATTCATACTTCTTGCGCTTCATGGAGAAGTGCAGAGCTGTTGTCAGAACACTGTAGTGGAAGACCATGGGTAGTTCTTCTGTAGATTAGTGGAAGACTCTGGGTAGTTTTGATGTAGACTGATCACATATTTTGTATTGGAGGAAGAAGACAAAGGATTCTGCGTCGTCAGCAATGTTTTCAAGCTCTGCGTCTCTGTGGACTCCGCCCGTCAACTCCCAGACGCACTGCTTGCCACACCGCCAGCATCTGCCAAATGTCCCAAACCCTGCTCCGCTCTGCCCGCGCTCCCTAAACCCCCAACCAGCTCTGCACCACACACCCCTGCACCAACCGTCCCCATCCTCCTTATTTCTTAAGACGGTGTCACCAGGGACCCCATCCCCCACTGATGTGTGATCCTTCATGTGGACGGGCGTAGGCAGAAGAACCAGCCCAACAGGTGCCCTGCGACTGGGCTGGGGCCTGGCCTCTTTGTGGCGGAGCGGGAGTGGGAGTGGGAGAGGTCAGGGAGGTCGGCACAACCCCAGGAAAAGCACTCCGTACCGGCCACCTGGCTGGAACCTAGGTGTCCCTAGAAACCAGGCCAATGCACTAACTAACTAACTAACTAACTAACTAACTAACCGCTAGGCCTATTCTTCACCATCAACCATGGACATTCTATATTCTGTTACATGAAGCGATGATAATAAACTTTGATAATGCCGGGTAGTTGTTTACCCCAAAAGTACAGATCGGTTCGCTATTTCAAAGTGCAATAATGTTTATCTATTGGTTGCCGTCAACTTAAAAAAAAAAATTCTAACCTATTCTGTAAATGATCTTTCTGCGTTAGGTTTAGCAAAACGTATAGCTTGATGACAATTCCTATAATGCTGGAGTTGTTTTCTGATTGAGGAAAACGGGAAGACCAGAATGAATATTGGAATGCAGTCGCCGAGCCAAGTCTCTCTAACCCTCATTTGTATTAAAATGAATTCAGACAGAACAGTGGGGTTTCTTTGTGTTAATCGTGACCCTATGGGGGTGTACTGTTTACCCACCGTGCTGAAACAACCAGCGGGTCTGTAAGATACTGCAGGTAGGCAACAGTCAACAACAGTCAAATGGCAGCTTAAACACATCCAAGACTAATCTGCATGAACTACCCGGGCCGGTTTCCTGCACGTAGATGAAGTCTGGAGATTCTCAATTCAGCAGGCTTTCTAGTCCAAGAGGCTAAGACGGCTCTCTTCTAAGAGAAGAGAAATGACAAGATTCAGTGAGACATTTTCCAACGAAATTGTCTGTCGAGTAGAGAAGCCCTTTTTCCCACAATCAACAAAAGATATCTATGAGGTGAGCGAAAGAGAGAAATGAAAACTGTAGCTAGATATGCTTTGGCGGCGATACCTCTCCCTTCCCTACCTTTCACAGCCAGCCTTGGGCTTTAGAAAAATGACTAACTTTTGTTGATGTATGAATCGGCAGGGAGACTATTTATCAGCAGGCCCTCTGCGGGCACCTGCTCCAGTCCCACTAGTAACAGGCCCCTTTTGACTGATTAATTAGCCAATCACAGGACATTTTTCACCGGTCGCCAGGCGGAGACAGCGGCAGGAAGGTTTACTCCAGCTAATGCCGCGTGGCTCTGTAGTCGGGGGCCCCGCTGGAACCGCTGGAGTCGTTGCAGCCTCGTCGGCTATTTCACGCTGACGTAGTGGCCCGGGGTTGGACTGGCTGGGGGCCAGGTGGGTTAGGGTGGGGTGGGGACCAGGCGGAGTGGCTGGAGGGGAAGGAGAGATAAATCAACCAGGCTGGGGAGGGGGACAGAGAGTAGAGAGGCTGGGGGTAGTAAAGGGCCATGGAGGGGGCTGAGGGGGAGGGCCAGGGGCTCTGCTCTCCTGCTGAAAAGCACGGGGAGCGTTGGGGTGGGTGAAGACGGGAGGACGGGTAAGCGCTAGGAGCTACAGCACAGCAGTGCTGCCAAAGCACCTTCATTTAGAAGTGGCCGTCCTCTCTGATACCAGAAGCAAGAGACTGTGATTTGTCTTGTGGTGAGTAATGGTGTCGTGGGCCAGAGGAGGGGGACAGGAGGAGAAGGTGGAGGCAGGGGAAGAAGGCCGGAGGAGGAGGGAGGCAGGGGAAGAAGGCAGGAGGAGGCGGGGGAAGAATGCCCGGAGGAGGCGGGGGAAGAAGGCCGGAGGAGGAGGCGGGGGGGGAAGAAGGCCGGAGGAGGCGGGGGAAGAAGGCAGGAGGAGGCGGGGGAAGAAGGCAGGAGGATGCGGGGGAAGAAGGCAGGAGGATGCGGGGGAAGAAGGCAGGAGGAGGCGGGGGAAGAAGGCCGGAGGAGGCGGGGGAAGAAGGCCGGAGGAGGCGGGGGAAGAAGGCCGGAGGAGGGGGAGGCAGGGGAAGAAGGCCGGAGGAGGGGGAGGCAGGGGAAGAAGGCCGGAGGAGGAGGGAGGCAGGGGAAGAAGGCAGGAAGAGGAGGAGGAGGCAGGTGGCAGGGGTTAAAATAGTGATTTTGTCAGACAGCATAGGCAGCAGCTCAAGAGATAAGATGACTTGGAATGAAATAAAGTCATCAAATAAAAATAATGTAATCATTATGGGACTTTTATTAATTGTTTTACTCTGTGTTACAGCATTCAACCCACATAATGCATAGTGCATTTAATGTATAAAATAAATAATCAAAATTAGTTTTTAATAATCGAACCGAAACCGAACCGACCTCAAAAAGGTTTTAAACAATTATTTTTATGGTTAAATAGTTTCAAAATGCTGACCGCTTCCTCTGATTCAAGGTGGGTTATGTGTTGTTCGCAACAGGCACTGCCCTTCACTCTCCGGTCTTGTGACCATTTGATCTGAACAAACCGTACCTGGAGTGTGACGACAGAATCAAGCCTTTAGATGTTAATTATCCATCATTGTATTTGTCAAACATTTTTTATTTTTTAAAATATTTTTAGTCATTTAGCAGACGCTCTTTAGCGACTTACAGTTAGTGAGTGCATACATTTTCATACTGGCCCCCCGTGGGAAACGAACCCACAACCCTGGCGTTGCAAGCACCATGCTCTACCAACTGAGCTACAGGGGACTCATGACTGGCGTTTAGCCTATATTTATGTAATTAAAAGTCCCATTTAAAGTTTGGCTACATTTTCTGGCGCCTCTCATGTCAGCATCGGATTGGACACGAGGCTGTAGTCATTATGCATATCACCTACACTTTGACCTGTAGGCTTTTGTATTTATGAAACATTGATTTTGAATAGTATTCCAATATTGGCCAATACAATTCTGATTTTTGCATGCTTTTTTACTTGTCCCCGGACAAGAGGACAAGCGTTAATGTCGAGCCCTGCTGACAACGCAGAAATAAAAGTAGCACTGGAAATATGGGAGACTGTCTAGCATGTAACGTGATCTGATTTAGTTTGGTTTCCCAAAATAACTATTCACTGTCTGAGAAACTTTGATCACCAACATTTAGTGTATAGGGAAAGTGTTGAAAAGGTCTGTAAGTCTTGTCCGAGCCAGAGACAGTTTGATATACACCATGCCTTCAGAAAGTATTCAGACCCCTTGACTTTTTCCAGATTTTGTTACGTTATAGCCTTATTCTAAAATTGATTAAATCATTTGTTTCCGTCATCAATCTACACACAATACCCCATAATGACTGAGCAAAAACAGTTTTTAAGAAATGTTTGCTAATTTATAAAAAATAAAAAACTGAAATATCACATTTACATAAGAATTCAGACCCTTTACTCAGTACTTTGTTGAAGCACATTTGGCAGCGATTACAGCCCCGAGTCTTCTTTGACGCTACAAGCTTGGCACACCTGTATTTGGGGAGTTTCTCCCATTCTTCTCTGCAGATCCTCTCAAGCTCTGTCAGGTTGGATGGGGAGCGTTGCTGCACAGCTATTTTCAGGTCTCTCCAGAGATGTTCGATCGGGTTCAAGTCCAGGCTCTGGCTGGGCCACTCAAGGACATTCAGAGACTTGTCCCGAAGCCACTCCTGCGTTGTCTTGGCTGTGTGCTTAAGGTCGTTGTCCTGTTGGAAGGTGAACCTCACCCCAGTCTGAGGTCCTGAGCACTCTGGAAAAGGTTTTCATCAAGGATCTCTCTGTACTTTGCTCCGTTCATCTTTGCCTTGATCCTGACTAGTCTCCCAGTCCCTGCTTCTGAAAAACATCCCCACAGCATGATGCTGCCACCAGCATGCTTCACCGTAGGGATAGTGCCAGGTTTCCTCCAGACGTGACGCTTGGCATTCAGGCCAAAGTGTTCGGTCTTGGTTTCATGAGAATCTTGTTTCTCATAGTCTGTGAGTCCTTTAGGTGCATTTTGGCAAACTCCAAGTGGGCTGTAATGTGCCTTTTACTGAGGAGTGGCTTCTGTCTGGCCACTCTACCATAAAGGCCTGATTGGTGGAGTGCTGCAGAGATGGTTGTCCTTCTGGAAGGTTCTCCCATCTCCACAGAGGAACTCTGGAGCTCTGTCAGAGTGACCATCGGGTTCTTGGTCACCTCCCTGACCAAGACCCTTCTCCCCCGATTGCTCAGTTTGGCCGGGCGGCCAGCTCTAGAAAGAGTCTTGGTGGTTCCAAACTTCTTCCATTTAAGAATGATTGAGGCAAATGTGTTCTTGGGGACCTTCAATGCTGCAGAAATGTTTTGGTACCCTTTCCCAGATCTGTGCCTCGACACAATCCTGTCTCGGAGCTCTACGGACAATTCCTTCGACCTCGTGGCTTGGTTTTTGCTCTGATATGCACTGTCAACTGTGGGACCTTATATAGACAGGTGTGTGCCTTTCCAAATCATGTCCAATCAATTGATTTTACCACAGGTGGACTCCAATCAAGTTGTAGAAACATCTCAAGGATGATCAATGGAATCAGGATGCACCCGAGCTCAATTTCGAGTCTCATAGCAAAGGGTCTGAATACTTATGTAAAGGTATTTCTGTTTTTAATTTTTACTAAATTTGCAAAAATGTCTAAACCCGTTTTTGCTTCGGTATTGTGTGAAGATTGCTGAGGATTATTTATTTAGTTACATTTTTTTATTTTTTTTTTATAAGGCTGTAACGTAACAAAATGTGGAAAAAGTCAAGGGGTCTGAATACTTTGTGAAGGCACTGTATATACACCCCCTGGACAGAACACTAGTCTACCGCAAGACAAGTGAAAAGGTGGCTAATGCATTCTGTTGAACCTTTTCCTCCATTCATTCCTGGCTTGATTGATTCATCTACTGAATTGGCTTGGCATGTATGGTAATGTCCTGGCTTCAGCAACCACGTCTCACTGTTGGCTCTGTTCAGAGGCTAGAGAGAGGGAGAGCTGGAATGTCTTGAAGGAGAGGCCTTCAGAGCCCCAGACCCCTCTCTCACTCTTCTCCCCCCCCCTCTCACTCTCTTTCTCTGGGACCCTCCCAGTGTTCCCGGCCCTGGCCTCGCCAGGGGAGAGCAGACAGAGAGTGCAGGAAGAGGGCTGATAGCCCGCCAGGCTGCTCCTCCGCAGAAGGAGCCTTATCTCTGGACTGCACACATCACATCCTCTTCCTGGGGCTCTGTGGAGGAGCTGGTCGTTGGCTATAGGCTTTGTCTTCCAACCCTCCTCCTCAGACCCTCTTGTATGCTCTTCTGTATCCAACAGTTATTCATGAACACACATGTGAAAGAGTTGTCAATTGCAAGTAAACTATTGCAAGCTAGTGTCTGTTAGTGTCGCTGGCTAGCGTCTGTTAGTGTTGCAGGCTAGTGTCGCAGGCTAGTGCTGCTGGTTGGTGTCTGTTAGTGTTGCAGGTTAGTGTCTGTTAGTGTTGCAGGCTAGTGTCGCTGGCTAGTGTCACTGGTTAATGTTGCTGGCTAGTGCTGCTGGTTAGTGTCTGCTAGTGTCTGTTAGGGTCGCTGGCTAGTGTCGCTGGTTAGGGTCGCTGGCTAGTGTCGCTGGCTAGTGTCTGTTAGTGTCGCTGGCTAGTGTCACTGGTTAATGTTGCTGGCTAGTGCTGCTGGTTAGTGTCTGCTAGTGTCTGTTAGTGTTGCAGGCTAGTGTCTGTTAGTGTTGCAGGTTAGTGTCTGTTAGTGTCGCTGGCTTGTGTCGCTGGTTAGTGTCGCTGGCTAGTGTCTGTTAGTGTTGCAGGTTAGTGTCTGTTAGTGTTGCAGGTTAGTGTCTGTTAGTGTTGCAGGTTAGTGTCTGTTAGTGTTGCAGGTTAGTGTCTGTTAGTGTCGCTGGCTAGTGCTACTGGTTAATGTTGCTGGCTAGTGGTGCTGGTTAGTGTCTGTTAGTGTTGCAGGCTAGTGTCTGTTGGCGTTGCCGGCTAGTGTCTGTTAGTGTCGCAGTCTCTGTTAGTGTCACTGGCTAGTCTCTGTTAGTGTCGCTGGCTAGTGTCGCTGGTTAGAGTCGCTGGCTAGTGCCACTGGTTAATGTTGCTGGCTAGTGTCGCTGGCTGGTGTCTGTTAGTGTCGCTGGCTAGTGTCTGTTAGTGTTGCAGGCTAATGTCTGTTAGTGTTGCAGGCTAATGTCTGTTAGTGTTGCTGGCTCGGGTCGCTTGCTAGTGTCTGTTAGTGTTGCAGGCTAGTGTCTGTTAGAGTCGCTGGTTAGAGTCGCTGGCTAGTGTCGCTGGTTAGAGTCGCTGGCTAGTGGTGCTGGTTAGTGTCTGTTAGTGTTGTAGGTTAGTGTCTGTTAGTGTTGCAGGCTAGTGTCTGTTAGTGTTGCAGGTTAGTGTCTGTTAGTGTTGCAGGCTAATGTCTGTTAGTGTTGCAGGCTAGTGTCTGTTAGTGTTGCAGGCTAGTGTCTGTTAGTGTTGCAGGCTAGTGTCTGTTAGTGTTGCAGGCTAGTGTCTGTTAGTGTTGCAGGCTAGTGTCTGTTAGTGTTGCAGGTTAGTGTCTGTTAGTGTTGCAGGCTAGTGTCTGTTAGTGTTGCAGGCTAGTGTCTGTTAGTGTTGTAGGCTAGTGTCTGTTAGTGTTGTAGGCTAGTGTCTGTTAGTGTTGCAGGCTAGTGTCTGTTAGTGTTGCAGGCTAGTGTCTGTTAGTGTTGCAGGCTAGTGTCTGTTAGTGTTGCAGGTTAAGAGCGTTGTGCCAGTAACCGAAAGGTCGCTGGTTCTAATCCCCAAGCCGACTAGGTGAAAAATCTGTCTGTGCCCTTGAGCAAGGCACTTAACCCTAATTGCTCCTGTAAGTCGCTCTGGATAAGAGCGTCTGCTAAATGACTAAAATGTAAATGTAAATGTTGCAGGTTAGTGTCTGTTAGTGTTGCAGGTTAGTGTCTGTTGGTGTTGTGCCTTTCCCTGCCACTGTTTCTGTTGGGGTGTGATGGAGGAGGGGGTTTCCTGTATTTGGGGGGGGTATGTGTGTCCAGACTATGCTCAGCGCAGCGGTTTTCCCCTGTAGTATCAGAGATGAGCCTAATGGAGGTCCCCAGGCGTAGTGAGAGGAGAGCCACACACCAAGTCACCACTTTCCTCGTTCCCTCCCTCCCTCCCTCCGTCTCTCTCCTGAGAGGAATTTCACAGGCAGTTTGAAAGTGGCCCTTAGGCTAGCCATCATCCCCAATCCCAGCTAGATACCATGTAGTTGGACCCCATCAGCTGTGCAACAGACACCAAGCCTGTCTATAGCCCCAGTCTATCTGTAGACCAGAGAGGAGGGAGACCATTGTCCAGGAACAGACAGTATAGATTTTCTCCGGTTGGAAGTTGGAAACTTTTGTCCTTAATGGCAGCTCACCTGCAGCTCTGTTCTGTTGTGTCTAACTCGCACCTTGTTAGAAGTTACACCAGTTTCAGTGGAGATCTGAGGCTGCAGAAAACGTGTTAAGGGATTTGAGACGTTAGTCATACGATATGGAAGCCATAGCCTATACAGTGGGCCTCCTGAATTCATTACCCTTTATATGCCAATGTGCTTAATGTTTCGATGAGTCCTTTTTTTTTTTCTCCCCCATGGTAAAATTATTTCTCTAATTCAGTTACTACCTCAAATGTTTTCCTAAGAATCTCAAATATCCCCCCTTACATCTGCCATACTCTTTGGAGTCTTTTTTTAAAAAATTGAATTTTAAAACAAACAATCACCTGCAGTGATCTCCACCCAGTCCGGGTCGTCATCCCCGCCCAACCTACAGTATGTGCCAACGACTACCCACCCTATGTGGCAATTTGATGCTTTTTCAGCCATTCCTGAGACTAGAAACTGTCGATGTGCCCTTGAGCAAGGCACTTAACCCTAATTGCTCCTGTAAGTCGCTCTGGATAAGGGCGTCTGCTAAATGACTAAAATGTAAATGTTTTTTTTTTTTTTTATGTAGAAACAGGCTACCTGAGGGCAATACCAGAACAAATGGTCTATTGATTCTGTATATTCGCAAACAAAAATCTGCAGAGCTGCGATGGTTGTATTCCCCAAAATATTCAACATTTTGTTGGTGGCAAGAATTCTGTACAATAATTTTTTTGCTGAAAAGCACAAAGTCTTGAATCTTGCGTCGTTTTTTTTATATCAACTCATACACCCCCTGTAACCATGGAATCGGTACATCAAAAATCTCTTCTCAGCTACTTTGTGATCTGTATGGCGCAGCTGTCAACATCCTGGTCCTCAAATGAAACTGGTCATACTCATTTTGATTCTTCTGCCAGTTTTGATCCTTTACATTGGGCAGACAGATAAGTTCCCAGCATGCCACTTGCCTCCTCCATTTTGGGGGAAATGCTGTGATCTATTGGAATGTCATCTTGGATTGAGCAGACCTTCCCATGCAGTTCTGATAGCTCCATGTCAGACATGAGCAGTGAATTTCAAACACAAAGACCAGGAAGGTTTTCCAATGCCTCGCGAAGAAAGGGCACCTATTGGTTTATAGTTTATTTTTATTTTTTTAAAGCATGGTTAAGTTATTAATTACACTTTGGATGGTGTATCAATACACCCAGTCACTACAAAGATGCAGGCGTCCTTCCTAACTCAGTTGCCGGAGAGGAAGGAAACCGCTCATGGAATTCACCATGAGGCCAATGGTGACTTTAAAACAGTTACAGAGTTTAATGGCTGTGATAGGAGAAAACTGAGGATGGATCAACAATATTGTAGTTACTCCACAATACTAACCTAAATGACAGAGTGAAAAGAAGGAAGCCTGTACAGAATAAATATATTCCAAAACATGCATCCTGATGGCAACAAGGCACTAAAGTAATACTGAAAAATATATAAATAAATACAAAGTGTTATGATTGGGGCAAATCCAACACAACACATTACTGAGTACCACTCTCGATATTTTCAAGCATAGTGGTGGCTGCATCATGTTATGGGTATTCTTGTAATCGTTAAGGACTGGGGAGTTTTTCAGGAAAAAAATTAATTGAATGGAGCTAAGCACAGGGCAAAATCCTAGAGGAGAACCTGGTTGTCTGCTTTCCACCAGACATTGGGGAGATGAATTCACCTTTCAGTAGGACAATAATCTAAAACACAAGGTCAAATCTACAATGAAGTTGCTTACCAAGAAGACAGTGAATGTTCCTGAGTGGCCGAGTTAGTGTTTTGACTTAAATCTACTTGAAAATATATGGCAAGACCTGAAAATGGTTGTCTAGCAATAATCAACAACCAATTTGACAGAGCTTGAAGAATTGTGAAAATAATAATAATAATAATATTTGTTATGGATCCCCATTAGTTCCTGCCAAGGCAGCAGCTACTCTTCCTGGGGTTTATTATGGATCCCCATTAGTTCCTGCCAAGGCAGCAGCTACTCTTCCTGGGGTTTATTATGGATCCCCATTAGTTCCTGCCAAGGCAGCAGCTACTCTTCCTGGGGTTTATTATGGATCCCCATTAGTTCCTGCCAAGGCAGCAGCTACTCTTCCTGGGGTTTATTATGGATCCCCATTAGTTCCTGCCAAGGCAGCAGCTACTCTTCCTGGGGTTTATTATGGATCCCCATTAGTTCCTGCCAAGGCAGCAGCTACTCTTCCTGGGGTTTATTATGGATCCCCATTAGTTCCTGCCAAGGCAGCAGCTACTCTTCCTGGGGTTTATTATGGATCCCCATTAGTTCCTGCCAAGGCAGCAGCTACTCTTCCTGGGGTTTATTATGGATCCCCATTAGTTCCTGCCAAGGCAGCAGCTACTCTTCCTGGGGTTTATTATGGATCCCCATTAGTTCCTGCCAAGGCAGCAGCTACTCTTCCTGGGGTTTATTAAAGATCCCCATTAGTTCCTGCCAAGGCAGCAGCTACTCTTCCTGGGGTCCAGCAAAATTAAGGCAGTTATACATTTTAAAAACATTACAATACATTCATAACTGATTTCACAACATATTAATATCAAATGTAAATATTAAGTGTGTGCAAATGTTACACAATCCAGGTGTGCAAAGCTCTTAGAAACTTACCCAGAAAGACTCACAGCTGTAATCGCTGCCAAAGGTGATTCCAACATGTATTGACTCAGGCGTGTGAATACTTATGTAAATGAGATATTTATGTATTTCATTTTCAATAAATGTGAAGAAATATCAAAAAATGTTTTTCCACTTTGTCATCATTGAGTGTTCTGTGTAAATGGCTGAGGGGAAAAATCTATTTAATTAATTTTGAATTCAGGCTGTAACACAATGTGGAGTACTTTCTAAATGCACTGTCACTCTACTATTCCAATTTACAATATCATTTTAAAACAAAATACCTTTCTCAAACATATTTTCCATAAATACAGGTATTCTATCAACCAGTACATTTTGAGTTTAACCATAATATTTGTTGTAATATTTGTTCTGTCTTTTCTGGGGGATGAAATTGAAATAATTGTAACCATTTCTTTATTGCCTGTTTTGAGAAAGAGATACTTTTGAACGAGGTTCATTTTAAATTAAACCAAAACGATAAGTGCCAATCTGCACAAAGACAAAAAAGGCCATTTTGGAACAAGGGCTTTTCTTAGTATTCTGTATAGGTGTAGTCCCGTGTAGCTCAGTTGGTAGGGCATGGCGCTTGCAACGCCAGGGTTGTAGGTTCGATCCCCGGGACCATCCATATACGTAAAAATGTATGCGCGCATGACTGTAAGTCGCTTTGGATAAAAGCGTCTGCTAAATGGCATATTATTATTATTATTTGTGGGTTCGATTCCCACGGGGGGCCAGTATGAAAAATGTATGCACTCACTTAACTGTAAGTCTCTCTAGATAAGAGCGTCTGCTAAATGACTAAAATGTAAATGTAAGCTTTTAGTGAGAGGTTTAGTGCTTTTAATATTTACTCATCTCAGGACTCATCCTGATTACGTAATCTCAAAAATAGCAACAAAAAAAATCAAACATCCCATTGTTCAGCTGAAAATTAAGAGAATCATTTATTTATTTTTGTCAATGGATCAATGGATACGTCCTCGGAACACTACCCTCCCTTTCTTGTGTGGAATAGTATTGACTGTAATCTGTGTTCCGGTTGGTCGAGGACAGAGATTAATGACCAGTAGAATGCTTGCTTTAATCCCATGTGGCCTAACCAAGAGGTATCTGTAAATCTTGCAATATTCCCTGAATTGCTTAAGTTAATAACCAGCTGCATGAACAAAGAGTGAAAAAAACATACAGGCGTTGTACCAAATTACACCCTATTCCCTATAAAGTGCACCAGGCCCCTGGTCAAAAGAAGTGCACTATGTAGGGAACAGGGTACCATTTGGGATGCAGCCACAGATAATATATTTGCTGTATGTAGATGAATACATTAATGTAAGGGAGTGAAACTGACTCCAGAGCCATGGGAAGATATCAGAGGGCAAGCACCCTGTGAGTTTACTCTGAGTGTACAAAACATTAGAAACACCTTCCTAATATTGAGTTGCTCCCCCCCCTTTTGCCCTCAGAACAGCCTTAATTCGTCAGGGCATGGACTCTACAGGGTGTCGAAAGCGTTCCACAGGGGATGCTGGTCCCATGTTGACTCCCAATGCTTTCCACAGTTGCGTTAAGTTGGCTGGATGTCCTTTGGGTGGAGGACCGTTCTTGATACACACGGGAAACTGTTGAGCGTGGAAAAACCCAGCAGAGTTGCAGTTCTTGACTCAAACCGGTGGGCCTGGCACCTACTACCATACCCTGTTCAAAAGGCACTTCACACTCTGAATGGCACACATACACAATCCATGTCTCAACTGACTCTTGGCTTAAAAGTCCTTCTTTAACCTGTCTCCTCCCCTTCATCTACACTGATTTTAAAGGGGATTTAACAAGTGACATCAATAAGGGATCAAAGCTTCCACCTGGATTCACCTGGTCAGTCGTATGTCATGGAAAGAGCAGGTGTTCCTAATGATTTGTACATAACGCCATATTACTTGCCATTGTCGCTAGATTTCTAGAAACGATTGGCTACTTATTGCCTTTCAACCCGTCATCAATACACTTGTCTAACTTACTCACCAGTCACTCACCTAATAATGAAATCAGTCTTTGCATTAATATGTAGGCCCTAGTCCTAATCTGGAAGGAACCCAGGAGACTCGCCCTGACGATGGTGTTTTCCGTCTCCCAACGAACTGTAGCGTTTTGAAAAATGCCTTCTCCTCTGCTGTCTCTACGGTGTAATGCACGGTAATGACTCGGCAGCATTGTTTAGTGTGGTCCTGGTGACTGGGTCTTATCCTTCAGGACCAATCATTATCAGTAGGCCATTAGGAAAATGAAGACCGACGCGGGGCAGGAGCAATGTGACAAAGTGCTGTGGTTGTGCCTGTTAACCCTGACTGTACCTCAGTTTACAGTTTATCTAGACAATACCTTTGTGGTCTGATGCTTGTGGCGTTGTGATAAAGTGCTGTATCGGTTTAATCCAGACCGAAGGTACGATATCTCTGTGGTTTGTGATGGCGTTGGCTTGGCGTGACAAAGTGCTGCGTCTGTACAGTTTAATCCAGATACAGCATGAATGAACACTTGGTCGGGGGCCATCAGCACTGACTGTGTCTCCTGTGACCCAGTGCGGTGTCTGTTGTGACCCAGTGCGGTGTCTGATGTGACCCAGTGCGGTGTCTCCTGTGACCCAGTGTGGTGTCTGATGTGACCCAGTGCGGTGTCTGATGTGACCCAGTGCGGTGTCTGATGTGACCCAGTGCGGTGTCTCCTGTGACCCAGTGCGGTGTCTGATGTGACCCAGTGCGGTGTCTGATGTGACCCAGTGTGGTGTCTCCTGTGACCCAGTGCGGTGTCTGATGTGACCCAGTGTGGTGTTCTATTAATATTCCAGACGGCGTAAGACTCGCTCAGCAACACCAAAGCCCCCCTGTCTTCTAACTGAAACCAATAGAAGCCTAACTCTTACATTTTACATTTTAGTCATTTAGCAGACGCTCTTATCCAGAGCGACTTAGTTAGTGAGTGCATACATTTTATATACTGGAACTCTACTGTCAAGGACTCGGGTTGTCTTATTTTGAGAGATGTTTTCAAAGGCCAACGGTGCTGCGCTGTGATGATGTCACTGGGACATGTTTCTACAGAAGACTGGTTGATTGACAGTCAGTGGTTGTGGAGGTGACACGTCGTGAAGGCGTGGCAGTTTGTAATGTAGAGATTGGAGGGTGTTGACAGTTTTAAAGGTGGCGGTGCAGTCAAACACTTGATTTTCCTGTTTTAAAATAATAACATTTCCACACTGAGGTTGAAATAACACTCTGAAATTGTGGAAAGTATGATAATGCCCTTTTAGTGTAAGTCTGGAATTTCAGCCTGTTCAGGTGGGATGGAGTTTTTGGCCCAGAGCATGACATCACAATCTGATTATACTGACCAATGACCAGTCATCTTTTATTTGCATGTGTATCCTCCTACTCTGAAGGGGGGGTCGGTTCTACAGCAGTGCCATTCAAACTTTTTCAAATCTAATAACACAGCCTTAAAATGGGTACTTTTTTTTTTTTTTTTTTTTTACTTCAACAAATAACCTTATCAAAATTAAGAATCTGCTTTAGAGTCTAGACAATCATATCCGCCAATCAGGGCTGTGTATGTAAATATATTTACATTTGTATCAACACGCCCACACGATCAGACTGAGCATTTTAATGGTGGCTCAGGGAAATAAATGATTGCAAATATATTTCATGAAATAAAATGCACACAGTGATTTATGAGACATACCTGTGATTATTTAAAGTAGCAGGCAGTAGGGAAACATGGCTTATATTTGAAATGTGGCAATAAACTATTCTTACTTTTTCATTCCTAATGTGTTTCTGTAGGAGAGCAGTGGGCCAGACTCCCAGCAGGTGACGGAGAAGGAGAACGGGGAAGTTACAGCACCAGCTACAAAGGTTGCGACCCCTGAACCTGATGTAGAGGCCATCACCAAGACAGTCACCAGCACCCTCTCCATGCAGGAGTACTTTGCCCAGCGGATGGCTCAGCTAAAAAAGGGTCGTGGCGAGTCTCCCACCGCAACCTCGTCACCAGAGAGCAGTGATGGGCAGCAAGTCCCGGCTGATTTTGTCACTGACGACACGGAGGAACTCACGTCGAAGAAGAAGAAGAAGAAGAAGAAGAGAAAGAGAGAGAGGGAAGAGGATGAAGTGGTGGTAAAGGAAGAGTGTGACGTAGCTCCCGTGTCGGAGGAGTGCGAGAAGAAAAAGAAGAAGAAGAAGAAAAAGCGGGCGGAGAAAGGGGTGTTGGCTGAAGACTGCAGCGCCACCACTGGTGTGGAGCAGAACTGCGAGGACGACCAAACTGTAGACGTAACGGAGTCTGAGGTTGTAAATAAGAAAAGGAGGAATCAGGAGGAGGAGGTTGCAGTGGAGGACGAGGAGGAGGTGATTGTGGTAAAAGAGAAGAAATCTAAAAACAAAAAGAAGAGGAAAGAGCATTTGTAGAAATCTAGAACTGTCTTCTCTTGTCCTCTTGGAGTGTGCACCCTATTCCCTATGTAGTGCAGTACCCCATAGGGCTCTGGTACAAAGTAGTGCACTATAGAGAACAGGGTGCCCATTTGGGACACACAATAGTCCTCAGGTTTCTCTGCTACAGTACAGCAGGCCTCTGGCCATACATGGAAGACCTCGGTCTATGCACAGAGTGATATTCCCATCAGGTTGTTTGGACTGAATATCTGCTGGGAGTAATAAAGGGAGGCCTACGTTTCTGGAGCCATGCAGGATGAGTTTGGTGCTTTCCCAGAGATACACTTTTAGAATGATCATTGTGACCCTATGTTCTCTGGATGTCCCCAATAGTCTCCTTCAGTCCCCCTGTAGTCTCCTTTAGTCCCCCTGTAGTCTCCTGTAGTCCCCCTATAGTCTCCCTGTAGTCCCTGTGTAGTCTCCTTTAGTCCCCCTGTTGTCCCCCTGTAGTCTCTGCTCAATATAGTCTCCCTATAGTCTCTGCTCCATATAGTCTCCCTGTAGTCTCCCTGTAGTCTCCCTGTAGTCCCCCTGTAGTCTCCCTGTAGTCTCTGCTCAATATAGTCTCCCTATAGTCTCTGCTCCATATAGTCTCCCTGTAGTCTCCCTGTAGTCTCCCTGTAGTCCCCCTATAGTCTCCCTGTAGTCTCCCTATAGTCTCCCTGTAGTCTCCCTGTAGTCTCCCTGTAGTCCCCCTTTAGTCTCCCTTTAGTATTCCTATAGTCTCTGCTCCCTATAGTATTCCTGTAGTCTCCCTGTAGTCTCTGTATGACTATATGATGAGCTTTGATGAATTGATATTCGACAGCCATTATAATACAGGGCAGGGGACCTTTCATAGTAATGGACTGATGTGTGTTCGATATCACAATAACGTGTTCTCTTTTTAATCAGATGAAATCAAGCTGTCGGTGTTGCTGATCAATAAATCAAACTCAAAATGAGAACTGTGTTTTTATCTGTTTGAAGAATTTTCTATATTGGCTTTTTGCCTACTGACATTCAGCACATCCAGTACACAGGCCTATATACTGTCCTTACTATAGTCCATATGTTAATGTTTGTAGTGTCTAATGTTTTGTCTGAACCAGGCCTGATACACCACAATTGTGTGTTGGCTAATCACCTTATCGATCGATCCATTAACTGCCTCATCTCATGTTTATATGGATCAGCTACAACATTGTCCTCCATGGGCTCCCGAGTGGCGCAGCGGTCTAAGGCACTGCATCTCAGTGCTAGAGGCGTCACTACAGACCCCGTGTTCGATCGCGGGCTGTATCACAACCGGCCGTGATCGGGAGTCCCATAGGGCGTCGCACAATTGGCCCAGCGTGGTCCGGGTTAGGGGAGGGTTTGGCCGGGGGGGGGGGCTTTACTTGCCAAATCGCGCTCTAGTGACTCCTTGTGGCGGGCCGGGCGCCTGCAGGCTGACCTCGGTCGTCAGTTGAACGGTGTTTCCTCCCGACGCATTAGTGCGGTTAGGCGGGTCGTGTTTCGGAGGACGCATGACTTTGACCTTCGCCTCCCGAGCCCGTTGGGGAGTTGCAGCGATGAGACGAGATCGTAGCTGGGGAGAAAAAGGGGGTAAAATACAATAAAATATCTTTACTGTTATATATAGTCCTCCATATCAGTTGTATTTCTGTTTAGCCAACATAGCGTGGTGCGACATGTTGAATGGTACAGTCTATGTAGGTTGTGCTTTGTGTGACTTGTTGAATGGTACAGTACTTGTCTATTCAGGTTGTGTTTTCATTAGTACCCAATATGCCTTTTGAGGGAATAGACCGACAGAATAAATACACTCCCTTAGCAACTCCCTTAGCAACTCCCTTAGCATCTGACAGTTTCAACACTCTGTTGTGTCATTTATCAAGTTATGAAATACAAACCAAACCCTAATAACAAGCTGGTCCTGTTTGTCATCTGAGTGGGTGATCAACTTTATAAGGAAACTATCTCCAGTGGGTTAGAGAATGGTGCTGGTGACACCAAGGGTAGTGGGATTGGATAAAAGCGTCTGCTAAATGGCATATATATACACTACCGGTCAAAAGTTTTAGAACACCTACTCATTCAAGGGTTTTTCTTTATTGTTTTACTATTTTCTACATTGTAGAATAATAGTGAAGACATCAAAACTATGAAATAACACATATGGAATCATGTAGTAACCAAAAAAGGGTTAAACAAATCAAAATATATTTTTATATTTGAGATTCTTCAAATAGCCACCCTTTGCCTTGATGACAGCTTTGCACACTCTTGGCATTACATTACTGTTACACCAAAAACATTTATTGTGAAATTTTAGGATGGTTAGCTGAAATAGTAAAACAAAAAAAAGCTAATGCACCCAAAACTCATCAACGCCCTCCTCTAGGCAGAATGGGCTTTGATTCAAACAAACTACAGGAAGGTTATTATTTAACACCATCTGAAACTACAGGAAGGTTATTATTTAACACCATCTGAAACTACAGGAAGGTTATTATTTAACACCATCTGAAACTACAGGAAGGTTATTATTTAACACCATCTGCTCTAAACAGTAATTGAAGAAGATTTAAAATGCCATATTCCCATGAAACTGATTGAGATCAAATGATTGCCATGCTGCAGATGCAGTTTGGACGTTAAAGAATTCTCATGAGCGATTGACAGGGACGACGGCCTGTTTTGAAATTAGGAGAACGTCTTAACTTGGCGTTTTTGACGGTATGAAAAAATATAACGTTTTCTTACGTTTATGTCATTTAGCAGACGCTCTTATCCAGAGCGACTTACACATTGGTGCATTCAACTTACAGTGGGGAGAACAAGGGGGGGGGGGGGGGGGGGGGGGGTTACTTTATACTTACATTTACATTTTCTTGAGACAATATGTTTGGGCACAGGAAGACGTTGCAATTGGAGGATGCATTTTATGCATAGGCCTGTTCCACAATGATATTCAATAGGCTACAACTGTCGGTACGAACTTTGACGAATAATTACCTCATTTACATTTGTATTGCGCTCCAGCACCTAAAAAAGCAGCACTACACCATGAGCCAAACATTTTTTTATTAATGTAGGCTACACTGTCCCTCGAATGTCCCGCAAAATCATCCTGTTGTCACGCCTTCGGGCAATTTTTATGTGGTCACCCTAGTAACGGTCTGACCACTTTTTTTATTGTTTGAACTACAAATTGCCCCTTTAACATCCAAACAGGACACAGAAGACACTTCTACAGAAAGAAGACAAAAAAGAAACCTCTCCTCTCTGCAGCCTGACTGTTACTGACCATCATGTCTCTCTATAGCCTGACTGTTACTAACCATCATGTCTCTCTGCAGCCTGACTGAGACTAACCATCATGTCTCTCTGCAGCCTGAATGTTACTAACCATCATGTCTCTCTATAGCCTGACTGAGACTAACCATCATGTCTCTCTGCAGCCTGACTGTTACTGACCATCTTGTCTCTCTGCAGCCTGAATGTTACTGACCATCTTGTCTCTCTGCAGCCTGACTGTTACTGACCATCTTGTCTCTCTGCAGCCTGACTGAGACTAACCATCATGTCTCTCTATAGCCTGACTGTATCAATAGCCTGACTGTATCAATAGCCTGACTGTATCAATAGCCTGACTGTATCAATAGCCTTACTGTATCAATAGCCTGACTGTACTGACTGTATCAATAGCCTGACTGTATCAATAGCCTTACTGTATCAATAGCCTGACTGTATCAATATCCTGACTGTACTGACTGTATCAATAGCCTGACTGTATCAATAGCCTGACTGTATCAATAGCCTTACTGTATCAATAGCCTTACTGTATCAATAGCCTGACTGTATCAATAGCCTGACTGTATCAATAGCCTGACTGTACTGACTGTATCAATATCCTGACTGTATCAATAGCCTGACTGTATCAATAGCCTTACTGTATCAATAGCCTGACTGTATCAATAGCCTGACTGTATCAATAGCCTTACTGTACTGACTGTATCAATAGCCTGACTGTATCAATAGCCTGACTGTATCAATAGCCTGACTGTATCAATATCCTGACTGTATCAATAGCCTGACTGTATCAATAGCCTGACTGTATCAATAGCCTGACTGTATCAATAGCCTGACTGTATCAATAGCCTGACTGTATCTATAGCCTGACTGTATCAATAGCCTGACTGTACTGACTGTATCTATAGCCTGACTGTATCAATAGCCTGACTGTATCTATAGCCTGACTGTATCAATAGCCTGACTGTATCAATATCCTGACTGTATCAATAGCCTGACTGTATCAATAGCCTGACTGTACTGACTGTATCAATAGCCTGACTGTATCTATAGCCTGACTGTATCAATAGCCTGACTGTACTGACTGTATCTATAGCCTGACTGTATCAATAGCCTGACTGTATCAATAGCCTGACTGTATCAATAGCCTGACTGTATCTATAGCCTGACTGTATCAATAGCCTGACTGTATCAATAGCCTGACTGTATCAATAGCCTTACTGTACTGACTGTATCAATAGCCTGACTGTATCAATAGCCTGACTGTATCAATAGCCTGACTGTATCAATAGCCTGACTGTATCTATAGCCTGACTGTATCAATAGCCTGACTGTATCAATAGCCTGACTGTATCAATAGCCTGACTGTACTGACTGTATCTATAGCCTGACTGTATCAATAGCCTGACTGTATCAATAGCCTGACTGTATCAATAGCCTGACTGTATCTATAGCCTGACTGTATCAATAGCCTGACTGTATCAATAGCCTGACTGTATCAATAGCCTTACTGTACTGACTGTATCTATAGCCTGACTGTATCAATAGCCTGACTGTATCAATAGCCTGACTGTATCAATAGCCTGACTGTATCTATAGCCTGACTGTATCAATAGCCTGACTGTACTGACTGTATCTATAGCCTGACTGTATCAATAGCCTGACTGTATCAATAGCCTGACTGTATCAATAGCCTGACTGTATCAATAGCCTGACTGTATCAATAGCCTGACTGTATCTATAGCCTGACTGTATCAATAGCCTGACTGTATCAATAGCCTGACTGTATCAATAGCCTTACTGTACTGACTGTATCTATAGCCTGACTGTATCAATAGCCTGACTGTATCAATAGCCTGACTGTATCAATAGCCTGACTGTATCTATAGCCTGACTGTATCAATAGCCTGACTGTACTGACTGTATCTATAGCCTGACTGTATCAATAGCCTGACTGTATCTATAGCCTGACTGTATCAATAGCCTGACTGTATCAATAGCCTGACTGTATCAATAGCCTGACTGTATCAATAGCCTGACTGTATCAATAGCCTTACTGTACTGACTGTATCTATAGCCTGACTGTATCAATAGCCTGACTGTATCAATAGCCTGACTGTATCTATAGCCTGACTGTATCAATAGCCTGACTGTATCTATAGCCTGACTGTATCAATAGCCTGACTGTATCAATAGCCTGACTGTATCAATAGCCTGACTGTATCAATAGCCTGACTGTATCTATAGCCTGACTGTATCAATAGCCTGACTGTATCAATAGCCTGACTGTATCAATAGCCTGACTGTATCAATATCCTGACTGTATCAATAGCCTGACTGTATCAATAGCCTGACTGTATCAATAGCCTGACTGTACTGACTGTATCTATAGCCTGACTGTATCAATAGCCTGACTGTATCTATAGCCTGACTGTATCAATAGCCTGACTGTATCAATAGCCTGACTGTATCAATAGCCTGACTGTATCTATAGCCTGACTGTATCAATAGCCTGACTGTACTGACTGTATCAATAGCCTGACTGTATCAATAGCCTGACTGTATCAATAGCCTTACTGTATCAATAGCCTGACTGTATCAATAGCCTGACTGTATCTATAGCCTGACTGTATCAATAGCCTGACTGTACTGACTGTATCAATAGCCTGACTGTATCAATAGCCTGACTGTATCAATAGCCTTACTGTACTGACTGTATCTATAGCCTGACTGTATCAATAGCCTGACTGAGACTACCTACAGTCCCTTCGGTAAGTTTTCAGACCCATTGACTTTTTCCACATTTTGTTACGATACAGCCTTATTCTAAAATTGATTAAATTGTTTTTTACTTATCAATCTACACACAATACCCCATAATGACAAAGCAAAAAAACGGAAATATCACATTTACATAAGTATTCAGGAACTCTAGAGCTCTGTCAGAGTGACAATCGGGTTCTTGGTCACCTCCCTGACCAAGGCCCTTCTCCCCCGATTGCTCAGTTTGGCCGGTCGGCCAGCTCTAGGAAGAGTGTTGGTGGTTCCTAACTTCTTCCATGTAAGAATGATGGAGGCCACTGTGTTCTTGGGGGCCTTCAATGCTGCAGAAATGTTTTGGTACCCTTCCCCAGATCTGTGCCTCGACACAATCCTGTCTCGGAGCTCTACGGACAATTGCTTTGACCCCATGGCTTGATTTTTGCTCTGACATGCATTGTCAACTGTGGGACCTTTTATATAGACAGGTGTGTGCCTTTCCAAATCATGTCCAATCAATTGAATATACCACAAGTGGGCTCCTCTGTCCTCCACTCGTTACCTGTATTAATGGCACCTGTTTGAACTTGTTATCAGTATAAAAGACACCTGTCCACAACCTCAAACAGTCACACTCCAAACTCCACTATGGCCAAGACCAAAGAGCTGTCAAAGGACACCAGAAACAAAATTGTAGACCTGCACCAGGCTGGGAAGACTGAATCTGCAATTTCTGGTTTGAAGAAATCAACTGTGGGAGCAATTATTAGGAAATGGAAGACATACAAGACCACTGATACAGTGGGGAAAAAAAGTATTTAGTCAGCCACCAATTGTGCAAGTTCTCCCACTTAAAAAGATGAGAGAGGCCTGTAATTTTCATCATAGGTACACGTCAACTATGACAGACAAATTGAGGAAAAAAAATCCAGATAATCACATTGTAGGATTTTTTATGAATTTATTTGCATATTATGGTGGAAAATAAGTATTTGGTCACCTACAAACAAGCAAGATTTTTGGCTCTCACAGACCTGTAACTTCTTCTTTAAGAGGCTCCTCTGTCCTCCACTCGTTACCTGTATTAATGGCACCTGTTTGAACTTGTTATCAGTATAAAAGACACCTGTCCACAACCTCAAACAGTCACACTCCAAACTCCACTATGGCCAAGACCAAAGAGCTGTCAAAGGACACCAGAAACAAAATTGTAGACCTACACCAGGCTGGGAAGACTGAATCTGCAATAGGTAAGCAGCTCTGTTTGAAGAAATCAACTGTGGGAGCAATTATTAGGAAATGGAAGACATACAAGACCACTGATAATCTCCCTCGATCTGGGGCTCCACGCAAGATCTCACCCCGTGGGGTCAAAATGATCACAAGAACGGTGAGCAAAAATCCCAGAACCACACGGGGGGACCTAGTGAATGACCTGCAGAGAGCTGGGACCAATGTAACAAAGCCTACCATCAGTAACACACTACGCCGCCAGGGACTCAACTCCTGCAGTGCCAGACGTGTCCCCCTGCTTAAGCCAGTACATGTCCAGGCCCGTCTGAAGTTTGCTAGAGTGCATTTGGATGATCCAGAAGAGGATTGGGAGAATGTCGTATGGTCAGATGAAACCAAAATAGAACTTTTTGGTAAAAACTCAACTCGTCGTGTTTGGAGGACATAGAATGCTAAGTTGCATCCAAAGAACACCATACCTATTGTGAAGCATGGGGGTGGAAACATCATGCTTTGGGGCTGTTTTTCTGCAAAGGGTCCAGGACAACTGATCCGTGTAAAGGAAAGAATGAATGGGGCCATGTATCGTGAGATTTTGAGTGAAAACCTCCTTCCATCAGCAAGGGCATTGAAGATGAAACGTGGCTGGGTCTTTCAGCATGACAATGATCCCAAACACACCGCCCGGGCAACGAAGGAGTGGCTTCGTAAGAAGCATTTCAAGGTCCTGGAGTGGCCTAGCCAGTCTCCAGTTCTCAACCCCATAGAAAATATTTGGAGGGAGTTGAAAGTCCGTGTTGCCCAGCGACAGCCCCAAAACATCACTGCTCTAGAGGAGATCTGCATGGAGGAATGGGCCAAAATACCAGCAACAGTGTGTGAAAACCTTGTGAAGACTTACAGAAAACGTTTGACCTGTATCATTGCCAACAAAGGGTATATAACAAAGTATTGAGAAACTTTTGTTATTGACCAAATACTTATTTTCCACCATAATTTGCAAATAAATTCATTAAAAATCCTACAATGTGATTTTCTGGAGAAAAAAATTCTCATTTTGTCTGTCATAGTTGACGTGTACCTATGATGAAAATTACAGGCCTCTCTCATCTTTTTAAGTGGGAGAACTTGCACAATTGGTGGCTGACTAAATACTTTTTTCCCCCCACTGTATATCTCCTACTCTCACCACTCCCCTCCCCCCTTGACCCATCTTCCTCTACTTTCTTCACTGCCTCCGCATATGACAACTTCTTCTCTACTCTTACCCTGGATACCTCAACCTGCTTCTCTCACACTGGACATGTCTGATCCCCAGCCCCATGGCCACCCCTACAATTAGCACATCCCACTACTTTCCCCACTGCTTCACACTCCTTTGTCTCGTGCCCTACTGCACACTTCTCACACCTTGGAATCTCCCTCCTACATACTGCTGCCACATGCCCATAAGTTTGACACCTGTAACATCGTAATGTACTCGGCACATAAGCTCGCGCAGGATAACTTATATATCCTAACTTAACTTTATCCGACAAAGACTCAACTTCAAAACTCAAAAGAACAGACAATGACTCTTCTGTTTCCCCGTTTCTCGCCACCCTGTTTACATCGCACCAAACGAAGAGCATCACACACACCGGGAATCTTCTCCTTCAGTTGATCCACTTTTACATTTACTGCTACACCAGAACTCTCTCTTCTCAATGGCACCCTTTTCCTAAGAGCGAAACAATTCACAATTCTTTCCCCCATTTGTTTAACTCTGAGCGCCTTCTCCCTCTGACCAACAGAAACACAAACAATTATCACTAGACCACTTCCGGTTACCCTCACCGATTCCACTTTACCCAACGCTTTTTTTCACCCATCTTGAAACCACAAATGGATCCGCCAAAAGGCAGAGCAGGAGATGTTCACCCCTCCGCGTCCAGACTGCAAATGAATCGCGCATGCGGGAAGCCGCCGCTGGCTGATCCCACCCTGGCTGATCCCGCCGCTGGCTGATCCCGCCCTGGCTTACATTCAGAACGGGATGTAAATGTAAAACATTTAAAAAAAAAAACAAGAATCGACAGAAGAAAGTTCATCTGTAGTTCTAAACATATTTAGGGTGTTTTTTACTCACTTTTTGTCTCTCTTACAGCGTTATTCCTCTCTCCTACAGCGTTATTCCCCTCTCCTACAGCGTTATTCCCCTCTACTACAGCGTTATTCCTCTCTCCTACAGCGTTATTCCCCTTTCCTACAGCGTTATTCCTCTCTCCTACAGCGTTATTCCTCTCTCCTACAGCGTTATTCCTCTCTCCTACAGCGTTATTCCCCTCTCCTACAGCGTTATTCCTCTCTCCTACAGCGTTATTCCTCGCTCCTACAGCGTTATTCCCCTCTCCTACAGCGTTATTCCTCTCTCCTACAGCGTTATTCCTCTCTCCTACAGCGTTATTCCTCACTCCTACAGCGTTATTCCTCTCTCCTACAGCGTTATTCCTCTCTCCTACAGCGTTATTCCTCTCTCCTACAGCGTTATTCCCCTCTACTACAGCGTTATTCCTCTCTCCTACAGCGTTATTCCTCTCCCCTACAGCGTTATTCCTCTCTCCTACAGCGTTATTCCTCTCTCCTACAGCGTTATTCCTCTCTCCTACAGCGTTATTCCTCTCTCCTACAGCGTTATTCCCCTCTCCTACAGCGTTATTCCCCTCTCCTACAGCGTTATTCCTCTCTCCTACAGCGTTATTCCTCTCTCCTACAGCATATTCCTCTCTCCTACAGCGTTATTCCTCTCTCCTACAGCGTTATTCCTCTCTCCTACAGCGTTATTCCCCTCTCCTACAATGTTATTCCCCTCTCCTACAGCGTTATTCCTCTCTCCTACAGCGTTATTCCCCCTCTCCTACAGCGTTATTCCCACTCCTACAGCGTTATTCCTCTCTCCTACAGCGTCCATCACAATTACATGCACATGGCCAATTATGCAAATTAGGCGATGACATCATTTAGAGACTTCTAGCGACTTTTAGGACAGCCAATAGCTACTTTCCTTACTGAGGAGTTGGTAACAGTGCACATTTTCTGATCAAGCATAAACTGTCTCTTAGGCTATGAAAAAGAACAGGTATGATTAGTCTACTTACACTTCTTCAGGTGAGGTAATATCTTTAGAAACACGACGGAGAAATTGACAGATTACCTTTACCACGTCATTAGAAGTCCTGAAAGTCAAACAAATGGAAAGGGTCTTTCCGACAGCCTAATATTTCCCGTCATCATGCATGCATCAAGCATGTAAGTGAAACGGGGGATACCTAGTCAGTTGTACAACTGAATGCATTCAACTGAAATGTGTCTTCCGCATTTAACCCAACCCCACTCATTATTGGGAATGTTTTTATTTATTTATTTGTTTTCTTTGTCATTTAGCAGACGCTCTTATCCAGAGCGACTTACAGGAGCAATTAGGGCATGTGTGAAAGCTTTTCAATTTGTCTTACTTATTTTACGGTTTACGAAAAAAAAAAAAAAAAAACATCACTGTCAAGAGAGAACCTACATTAAGACAATATGAATAATATAATAATTTGAAAAATTAATGTAAAAATCTAAGGCGGTGTAATGCCATTGAGGGAAATACAAGTTATTACATTCTATAAAATGACAGTTAAGATGACAGCTAAGAACCAATTAGGACTCTATCTTTTATTACTGTCATTAGGCCTAGCCTATTAAATCTGTTTTGGCGTATGACGTGATTTATTAGTAAATGGTGCTGAAATGTCCCTTCTTTTTTCCCCCTCCTCGCAGGCAGGTTTCAAGTTGCAATCAAGGAGGAGCTGAGAGTCTTCCGTGGCGGCTGTTGGAAACCTGCTCCTCAAATATAAAGAGATGTTTTGCCTTCCAACCGCAAGCAAACACCGAATCACAACCTCATAGGAGGAGATCAGAAACCATACACACGGTTCTTCTCATAACCAAAAGTGGTCAACCAGTGTTGCCTAGACTAATAGCCTACAGCTCAACCAATTTAGTCAGTTGAAGAGATCAGATCGTTACAAACGAATTATTTATTCTAAGAAAGTTCTATATAGGGTGACATCAGCTAAATTGGGCCACTTTTTGGTAAATCGTTTGGGACAATAATACAATACCATATATGCCTTTTCCATGTGTTTTTATGATTAATAATGACTGTTTTTGATAATTTTGTGTTGAAATTATTTAATAAAATATAATTATTTAGGCCCTACAGTTCTTGAAACATCAGCTCTGCCAACATTTGTTGCATGAGCAGTTTCAGGTAAAATGGGCCACAGCTTCAGGTAAAATGGGCCAGTCAAACTCCAAAGGGAAATAGTCATTTATCATCAATTTTAATTTTAAAACACAGTTGCTTATACAGCCACATAACATTTAAACTGCATTAAACAAAAATTCATATGTGCCATTCAAAAAACATTTTGGGTGCAAACCCACATATTCAAATGTGCAATTAAAAAAATCCATTTTGGAACAGCATAGATCAGTGAACTGTCAGTGGTGTGTGTGTGTGTGTGTGTGTGTGTGTGTGTGTGTGTGTGTGTGTGTGTGTGTGTGTGTGTGTGAACAACACATTTAGAACAAAATGTGCATTCACAAAAATACAAAAATTCACATTCCAAATTATTAACTGATATGTTTGTGTGAAAACTTTTCAAACACAGTCTTTGCAAATGAAACCATCGTCAGCACAGATACCATTGTCTTCACCACAGCTCTCATGAAACCAGGCAGAACATGGAACACATTTTAACCATTCCTCAGTAGCCTTAGGGTCATTTGGGTTTCTTCACTCCCTCCCTGTATTCATCTAAGGCACCCTTCATCCTCTCCTCTTTCCACAGATTGTAGTTGTTTGGCCTTCCTTTCCCTCCCTGTTTTATCTTTGTATCCTTTCCTCTCTGGTCCTTGCTCCTCCTCTCTTTTCTCTCGTTCTGTCTCCTCTCATTTCCTCTGCATTCCTTTCTCCTCACCTGTTCTCTCACTTCCTGTCTCCTCTGCTTGTCTCCTCTCTCATCCTTCCTTCTCCTCTCACTTCCTCTCTCTTTCCTTCTCCCTCTCTCCTCTCCTCTCGCTTCCTTCTCGTTTGCCATACTCACTGTAAATAAAATACTACCATTATTACTGTTGGGGGGGGTCATGGTGTGAGTGTGTGTGTGTGTGTGTGTGTGTGTGTGTGTATGCACGTACATACACATACAAACACAAACACACACCCTTACACACAAACTCACTCACACACACTCAAACACATGTGTATGTGTGTTTGTGAGTGACACAAATGATGGCCCATTTTAGCTGAAACCATGTGGCCCATTTTACCTCAAGGGGTTAAGGTAAATTGGGCCCCCCAAAAAAGCATCACTTTTTCAAAAAATATGTTCATATACCAAACTAACAACATTATTTCTGATTGATGCCATCAAGACAGATATTATGCATAGTTTTTTATGGGCATGTTGTTGTTTTTTTACAGATTTATCATCCTTATAATAGTTTAGTTAGATTTGGTATGCCAGGCTACTCACCATGCAGCTTTCTGGTGCAGTCTTGATTTGAATTATTGCACTGCCCACCATAGCAACCATGAACCAATCAAATCACCTGTTACTTGTCAAGTACAGTTATGACAACAGTTTGAAATCCTTTGCAGTCATTGGCTCTAAATTCCAGAGGGGCTGGGACCCCCAAACCTTAAATGGCCCATTTTACCTGATGGCCCATTTTACCTGATATCACCCTATCTTATGGAACGTATTTCTTAAGGCGCATTCCATTGTAATAGCATCTAGCGAATTGAGAGCAACTGAAGTTTTGTTGAGAGAGAGAGAGGGAGAGAGGAGAGTGCGCGGAGAGTGAGGATGGCTGCATTGATCAGCGCGTACTCGTCTTGGCCGGAGAGCTTTGAGTGCTCGGCGGGAGATGGGGATGTGGCCGACGGACACGGCTCACACAGAACTCCCGTGGACAAGGCGTCGGAGCCGCGCATCAGACGGCCCATGAATGCGTTCATGGTCTGGGCTAAAGATGAGAGGAAGCGCCTGGCTGCACAGAATCCGGACCTGCACAACGCAGAGCTCAGCAAGATGCTGGGTGAGATGAACGTTTATTTTTTACGGACATATTTTAATATTTATAGATACAATATTTAGGCTATTATCATTATGCTATATCCAGGCTCTGCCAAAAAGTTATCCTGTGTCAAATCACACCTATTCCTAGCCTACAACTTTCCACGGTAGTTGAGATGAGAAATGATGTATTCAACTTTAGCCTAAAGTATATCAAGAAAATATAATCGATCAAAAATATATAAACTTCTTAGTTTCTTGAGCATCATCCATATATGTTATCTCCTACAATAAATGAAAAATAAACTCCTCACGAAAACTTAAAGTGGCAGTAAATTAATGAGTGGACGTCGCTAATTCGATTAAAAGGCAATCAATCTCATTGCACAAAGTTCTCTTAAATGTAGGTAGTTTATCACGAGGCCTGTCGGTCACTTGGATTAGTGCGTAAATCTCAACGTGCGCCCTTGCACGTCGTTATTGTCTGTTTTCCGTCACTCACAATTATATTTCGCTCATAAAATACATAAAAACAGACAAACTATATTAGGCAGTTAAATGTAAAT
The DNA here is from genome assembly GCA_902810595.1 of Coregonus sp. 'balchen'. Classification (NCBI taxonomy): domain Eukaryota; kingdom Metazoa; phylum Chordata; class Actinopteri; order Salmoniformes; family Salmonidae; genus Coregonus; species Coregonus sp. 'balchen'. The sequence goes on along the minus strand of LR778285.1, from coordinate 3,424,341 downwards.
ACATATTTGCTAATTTTGATACATTTTGAAAGCATAGGCCTATCCATTCCTATTGAACTGACGGGGATGAACTTTTAAGGCTCAAAATAAAGACTTACATTTTGACTTATTTGTTGCTTTTTCGTTAAAATTAGGTTAACTTTCGGTATAACAGGTAGTTCATTATTTCGTTAAAATTATTGAATGAGTATTATGTTCCTCTTTGCCCCCCAAAAAAGTGTAGCCCGTATTACAGTGTAGATATAGAGGAAATGTTTTCCTCTAACGCAGTATTCAGTTAAAATATTAATTAAAGTGAAGTTTTTACATGGACTTAATTTGTATTTTATTTTTCAGGATAAGGTATCCTAGCCCAAAATCCCCTTTGCTATTATGATGCTATTATTTTCGGTTAGTGCACAACTCTTCCACCACGGAATATGGTGAATAATTTAGTTTCAACCAGATGTAATTAATAATTTGGTATGTGTGTTAGACTATGCATTTTCCAACTTTAGGTTGCTGAAAGGTGTGAGACACTTTATTGAAGTTTCCACCAACTGAGAATATGTGATGTTTAGATTTAAAATAAAGATGTATTATTTTTAAGGGAACGAGTTTTTCAGTGAGATTTTGTGTGGAATGAAATCGACAAAAATAAATGAGGCTACCTATTCCATGAAAAACACAGATACAACTCATCAACACGAGAGAGAGAGAGTTTAACTGATCAACATTAGAGAGAGAGAGAGAGTTTATACTTTATTTAGATATAAAGCATGGAAGGGAAATTGACAATGTTTTCCTCAAATATATTTTTCTGTTCAATTCCTCCAAAAGAAGAAAACGGACATTTAGTAAAGACATCTTGTGGAAATTAGATCTGACATCACTAGATGTTCATAAATTATCTTCAGGATAATTCTCAACAGTTGAAGGTGCATTTCATTTCAATGCAACAACTATGTCATAATAACTCATGAACAAAACACACCGTGCAACCATTTTGTTTTTACAGGAGCTTTTGCTCTCTGTACGTCCTTCAAAAAGAATAACCTCCATTGAACAAGAAAATAAGTGCTATTTTGGATGATAAAGTCATTTTAAAAAGGTAGAAACTCCAGCACATTGGTGATCTTGGATGTTCCGCAAACATTTTTTTTTTTATGGATTACAAATTCCGTTCTATTGAACATTGACAATTAGTGCTTATTCGTTGATGCTAAACTAATACCAGCTCCGTGTTTTCCACACTAATGTTTCAGTCAGCTAATATGTCTTTTAAAAGTTATCCTCCATCGAACATACAACAACAACAACAACAACAAAATAAGTGAATTGGTCTTATCAATCAATAATAATCATTGCAGACAATAAATGAATATAAGTCCTGTTGTTTCCTCCTCCCAGGCAGGTCGTGGAAGGCCCTGACCCCCCCTCAGAAGCGTCCCTACGTGGAGGAGGCCGAGAGGCTGCGGGTGCAGCACATGCAGGACTACCCCAACTATAAGTACCGCCCCCGTCGGAAGAAGCAGCTAAAACGTATCTGTAAACGTGTGGACCCCGTGTTCCTACTGGGCAGCCTGGCGGGCCCCAACCGGAATTCCCTGCCCGACCCCCGGGGCCTCTGCCTCCCCTTGGGTTTGGATAAGGATGGGGATGGGGTTATTGGCGGCGACGGAGGTGTTGGGTTCTTGACCGTCTCTTCCCCCAGCCCGGGGCCTCTACCTGGGGTTAGATCCTTCAGAGACGTACCGTCCGGCTCCAGCTCCGGCAGCTTCGACACCTACCCCTACGGACTTCCCACCCCGCCTGAGATGTCCCCTCTGGATCACGCTCTAGACCACGACCACCCCTCTTACTACCCTTCCTCCTCCTCCTCTTCCTCCTCCTCCTCGTCCGTCTCCTGCCCCGAGGAATGCCACCAGCAGCACCAACGTCAGGGTCAGACCCCCGGAGGTGGAGGTGGGGGTCACATGTGCCTCAGTCCTTCATCCTACCACCCTGACTACACCCAGACCCAGACTTCCGTCCGCTGTGGTGGCTCCCGCTCCCACCTGGCCCACCTCTCCCATGTGTCCCAGGCCCAGTCCGGAGGCCTCATCCCTGGGAATCCTCTGTCCTACTACAGCCCATCCTCCTGGTCCTCTCAGCTCCAGGTCCACCCGGGCTTCAATCACCCTCACTTAGGCCACCTGTCCCCAGGTCACCAGCACCACCTTGGTCAGCTCTCCCCTCCTCCAGAGCAGAACCACAGTCATCTGGACCAGCTGAGTCAGGTAGAGCTTCTAGGGGAGGTCGACCGTGACGAGTTCGACCAGTACCTGAACTCGACGGCGGCGGGCGCGGCAGCAGCGGGGGTGGGGATGTTCCACTCCGAACAGGGAGGAGGGGGGATGACGGTGACGGGTCACATCCAGGTGACATCGGCCTCAGCGCCGTCTTCTGAGGGCAGCGTCGTCGGGGAAACCAGCCTGATCTCTGTGCTGGCGGACGCCACGGCAACGTACTACAACAACTACGGCATCTCTTAGACGGGGGACGGGTTGCCGAGGTCGCCATGCCGACGCCCACCGCTCCCGTCATCACACCTGGAAATGACCAGGGGACATATGTCTCAAGCCTTTCAGTGTAGTAGTGCTGATCTAGGATCAGACCCCCCCCCCCCCCCCCCGTCCATATAATCTTATTCATTGTGATCTAAACCGATCCTAAGTCAGCACTCCTACTCTGAGAAGCTTGATACCTGTGGCCCTAGGTAGAGGCCATGGAGATGGGTGAGGGTCGACAGCAGGAACAATCACATAGATACATGATTGTTTGGGGCCGAGAGAGGAGGGGGAGAGGGGAGAGAGGGGAGAGGGGAGAGAGAGGAGGGGGAGAGGAGAGAGATAGGAGGGGAGAGTGAGAGGGATGAGGAGTGGAGAGGAGAGGGGCGGAGAGAGGAGGAGGAGGGGGATAGAGAGGGGGAGGGAGGAGAGGGAGGGGGAAGAGGGAGAGAGGGAGGGGGAGAGGGGAGAAGAGAGGAGGGAAGAGGAGAGGAGGGAGAGAGGAGGAGAGGAGAGAGGAGGGTGTAGCAGTTGTCGACTTCTGATATCCATTGCAAGATCTGGACAGTGCGAGAGTCAGTGAGCTCAGCACTGTTGTCACTTCATTTTATCTTCTTCTCCAATAACGTCATGTCATTTAGTCTGTGTCTCTGTTGTCTACGTTTCTCGTAGTATGCTTCTTCAGTACTGATTTTACCTAATGCTTATCGTAAGCTGTATTCATCTTCGTTGAAGTTATATGTACCCAACAATAGTTGGAGTTTTACCTCAGTAGTAAATGAGGATTAGATGGACATTTCTTATGCCAATTCTCCTAGACAACATGACCGGGTCACAAATGGCACCCTACTCCCTTTATAGTGCACTACTAGGAACCGTAGGGCTCGTGTCGAAAGTAGTGCACTATAAAGGGAATCGGGTGCCATTTTGAGACGGAGCCACGGTGTATCATGAAGAAAAATACTTTATATACTTTTTATTTTCAAGTATTTAATGTATAATCATAATCTTTACAATGAACATAGTAATGATGATAACTATGTATTTACTGTATGCTGATTTAGGTTTGTGAAGTTGAATTAATTTAAAATAAAAGTTCCACTTTTATATAAAAATATTTGCAACTTGGATATAACCACACGCCGACATACACAGACCAACATCAGGGTATATCAAAATATTTTGGATAATTTGGTATAATACTGCATAATGCTAATAATACTCAAATATATATGATATTGTACTGAAGAAAGGGGGTTAAGACTTCTTTTCAATAGACAGCTGTTTGCTTATAGCAAGTATTTATAGCAAAAATAGTATTGTGAATGATGAAATTATCTCAGCATTGGTTTTTGCTGCAAGAAGTAACCAAGAGGAACACTGGTTACTGGTAATATTATTATGTCAGTGATGTTGATACGAGTGTGTCACCAATGCCTGCTCGGACTCTCTCTCTCTCTCCCCTCCTCCCCTCTTTCATTCCTCCCTGGTTCAGATGATTAGTGTAAAACATGCTCCCCCCCCTCCTCTGCTCCCCCCTGCTGCTCCCTCTCCTCTCTCCTCTCCCCCCTCCTCCCTTCTTCTCCCCCCCCCTCTTCCTCCTGTTCTTCGTGTCTTCCTCCTCCCCCCTCTCCTCTCTCTCTCTCTACTTCTCTCCCCCCTCCTCCCCCTCTTTCATTCTCTCCTGGTCAGATGATTAGTGTAAACATGCTCGTCTCTCCTCTCTGGCTCTCCTCTCTCTCCTCCCCTCTCTCTCTCTCGCTCTCTCTCTCTCTCCTCTCTTCTTCTCCTTTCTTCTCCCTCTCCCTCCATCGTCTCCTCAGTCTCTCTCTCTCTCTGTTCTTTATAAACTGTAGTTGTAGAGTGAAATAAATAAACAAATAAATCAGCATGTTCTTCACCATTGACTGTTTCTAAAATGTTCCTCATTTCTCTCTCTCCCCCCGTCTCCTTTTTCCTCCCAGAATTCTTCTCTCTCTCTCTGATAAAAGGAATTCAGGGGGCTTTTGACAAATCCTGGAGTCTGGCACTTTAGCTCGGCGGGTCTTCCTGCGTTGTTGTTTTTTGGGACCAGCTGAGTCGTGCTCCTAGTGAAGAGGATGTGACTGCTGCGTGGTGTTTCCTGACTGATAAGACCTGAGCATCAGGATGTTTGGGGGTCGGCTGGGCCGCGGCAGTAAAGAGGGGAGCGGAGGGGAGGGGAGGGGAACCCATTGGTCGGTATGGGGGATAGAGAGGAGGAAACGGGGCTGGGTTTACTGGGGGACCTTGTCGACCTGGCTGGCTGGCTCAACATGCCTCGGCCACACACACACACACATGCAAAGAGACACACACACAGAGGTGGCCACACACGGCTGGCCGGACACCGACTAATTACTCTGTCAGATCAGTCTTAACTGACCTCTGATATCATTTATTATTATGAACAGAACTCTGATATCATTTATTATTATGAACAGAACTCTGATATCATTTATTATTATGAACAGAACTCTGATATCATTTATTATTATGAACAGAACTCTGATATCATTTATTATTATGAACAGAACTCTGATATCATTTATTATTATGAACAGAACTCTGATATCATGTATTATTATGAACAGAACTCTGATATCAGATATTATTATGAACAGAACTCTGATATCAGATATTATTATGAACAGAACTCTGATATCAGATATTATTATGAACAGAACTCTGATATCATGTATTATTATGAACAGAACTCTGATATCATTTATTATTATGAACTGACCTCTGATATCATTTATTATTATGAACTGACCTCTGATATCAGATATTATTGTGAACTGACCTCTGATATCAGATATTATTGTGAACTGACCTCTATCAGATATTATTATGAACTGACCTCTGCAAAGAAAGAATGTCCGTATCCAAGACCACCACACTTACAGTTAAACACGTGTCCAGTTAGGGACTCTCCTTCCCAGTACCCAGTACCTGTTTCTAATAAACCTACACCACACAGCACTACACAGCTCCCATGGGTTGAGTCGCAAGTAGCACCACCATATACCCTATTCCCTATATCGGGCCTGCTCAAAAGTAGTGCGCTATATAGGGAATAGGGTGCCATTTGGGATGAGAATCCCTACACTACAGCACTTTTTGCTCCTGGTGAATCTGATTTAAAGTCCAATGGAATGACAACATTCATCAAATGCCAGAGTTTACAGTTGCAGCACCACTGTGCTCACTCTGACAGGACTAAGATCATACCATGTCCTTCCTGCAGGCTCGCTGGCTCTGTTAGGGGGAGAAGGTTGGCCCCAGGCAGGGGTCTGTAACCGCTCTGTTAGGGGGAGAAGGTTGGCCCCAGGCAGGGGTCTGTAACCGCTCTGTTAGGGGGAGAAGGTTGGCCCCAGGCAGGGGTCTGTAACCGCTCTGTTAGGGGGAGAAGGTTGGCCCCAGGCAGGGGTCTGTAACCACTCTGTTAGGGGGAGAAAGTTGGCCCCAGGCAGGGGTCTGTAACCGCTCTGTTAGGGGGAGAAGGTTGGCCCCAGGCAGGGGTCTGTAACTGCTCTGTTAGGGGGAGAAGGTTGGCCCCAGGCAGGGGTCTGTAACCGCTCTGTTAGGGGGAGAAGGTTGGCCCCAGCACCTACAAGGGTCAGAGTACACTCATAAGAGAAAGGGTTATTCGACTGTCCCCATAGGAGAGCCCTTTATGGTTCCTCTGTGGAAAGGGTTATACATGGAACCAAAAGGGTTCTACCTGGAACCAAAAGGGTTCTACCTGGAACCAAAAGGGTTCTACCTGGAACCAAAAGGGTTTCTACCTGGAACCAAAAGGGTTCTTCAATGTTTTCTCCTATGGGGACAGGCAAAGAACCCTTTTAGGTTCTAGATAGCACCTTTTTTTCTAAGAGTGTAGGGCTCCGTAACAGCCTCCCCCAGCCTCCCCCAGCCTAACCCCAGCCTCCCCTATCCTACCCCAGTTAAAGACTCCCCCTGTGGTGCCCTAACAACCACTTCCCCCGCCCCCGGGGTAGTACATAGGAACAGGGAAAAGGACAAACACTGAACACTAGATCAACTCCAAACACTGAACACTAGATCAACTCCAAACATTGAACACTATATCAACTCCAAACACTGAACACTAGATCAACTCCAAACACTGAACACTAGATCAACTCCAAACACTGAACACTAGATCAACTCCAAACACTGAACACTAGATCAACTGCAAACACTGAACACTAGATCAACTCCAAACACTGAACACTGAAAACTAGATCAACTCCTAACACTGAACACTAGATCAACTCCAAACACTGAACACTAGATCAACTCCAAACACTGGACACTAGATCAACTCCAAACACTGAACACTAGATCAACTCCAAACACTGAACACTAGATTAACTCCAAACACTGAACACTAGATCAACTCCAAACACTGAACACTAGATCAACTCCAAACACTGAACACTAGATCAACTGCAAACACTGAACACTAGATCAACTCCAAACACTGAACACTGAAAACTAGATCAACTCCTAACACTGAACACTAGATCAACTCTGAACACTAGATCAACTCCAAACACTGAACACTAGATCAACTCCAAACACTGAACACTAGATCAACTCCAAACACTGAACACTAGATCAACTCCTAACACTGAACACTGAACACTAGATCAACTCTGAACACTGAACAATATATCAACTCCAAACACTGAACACTAGATCAACTGCAAACACTGAACACTAGATCAACTCCAAACACTGAACACTAAATCAACTCTGAACACTGAACACTAGATCAACTCCAAACACTGAACACTAGATCAACTCCAAACACTGAACACTAGATCAACTCCAAACACTGAACACTAGATCAACTGCAAACACTGAACACTAGATCAACTCCAAACACTGAACACTGAAAACTAGATCAACTCCTAACACTGAACACTAGATCAACACTGAACACTAGATCAACTCCAAACACTGAACACTAGATCAACTCCAAACACTGAACACTAAATCAACTCTGAACACTGAACACTAGATCAACTCCAAACACTGAACACTAGATCAACTCCAAACACTGAACACTAAATCAACTCTGAACACTGAACACTAGATCAACTCTGAACACTGAACACTAGATCAACTCCAAACACTGAACACTAGATCAACTCCAACACTGAACACTAGATCAACTCCAAACACTGAACACTAGATCAACTCCGAACACTGAACACTGAACACTAGATCAACTCCAAACACTGAACACTAGATCAACTCCAAACACTGAACACTAGATCAACTCCAAACACTGAACACTAGATCAACTCCGAACACTGAACACTAGATCAACTCCAAACACTGGACACTAGATCAACTGCAAACACTGAACACTAGATCAACTCCAAACACTGAACACTGAAAACTAGATCAACTCCTAACACTGAACACTAGATCAACTCTGAACACTAGATCAACTCCTAACACTGAACACTGAACACTAGATCAACTCTGAACACTGAACAATATATCAACACCAAACACTGAACACTAGATCAACTGCAAACACTGAACACTAGATCAACTCCAAACACTGAACACTAAATCAACTCTGAACACTGAACACTAGATCAACTCCAAACACTGAACACTAGATCAACTCCAAACACTGAACACTAGATCAACTCCAAACACTGAACACTAGATCAACTGCAAACACTGAACACTAGATCAACTCCAAACACTGAACACTGAAAACTAGATCAACTCCTAACACTGAACACTAGATCAACACTGAACACTAGATCAACTCCAAACACTGAACACTAGATCAACTCCAAACACTGAACACTAAATCAACTCTGAACACTGAACACTAGATCAACTCTGAACACTGAACACTAGATCAACTCCAAACACTGAACACTAGATCAACTCCAACACTGAACACTAGATCAACTCCAAACACTGAACACTAGATCAACTCCGAACACTGAACACTGAACACTAGATCAACTCCAAACACTGAACACTAGATCAACTCCAAACACTGAACACTAGATCAACTCCAAACACTGAACACTAGATCAACTCCGAACACTGAACACTAGATCAACTCCAAACACTGGACACTAGATCAACTGCAAACACTGAACACTAGATCAACTCCAAACACTGAACACTGAAAACTAGATCAACTCCTAACACTGAACACTAGATCAACTCTGAACACTAGATCAACTCCAAACACTGAACACTAGATCAACTCCAAACACTGAACACTAGATCAACTCCAAACACTGAACACTAGATCAACTCCAAACACTGAACACTAGATCAACTCCAAACACTGAACACTAGATCAACTCCAAACACTGAACACTAGATCAACACTACAAACACTGAACACTATAGATCAACTCCAACACTGAACACTAGATCAACTCGCAAACACTGAACACTAGATCAACTCCAACTGACACTGAAACAGATCAACTCCTAACACTGAACACTAGATCAACTCTGAACACTAGATCAACTCCAAACACTGAACACTAGATCAACTCCAAACACTGAACACTAGATCAACTCCAACACTGAACACTAATCATGAACACTGAACACTAGATCAACTCCAACACTGAACACTAGATCAACTCCAAACCTGAACACTAGATCAACTCCAACACTGAACACTAGATCAACTCAAACCTGAACACTAAATCAACCTGACATGAACACTAGATCAACTCCAAACTGAACACTAGATCAACTCCAAACACTGAACACTAGATCAACTCCAACACTGAACACTAGATCAACTCCGAAACGAACCTGAACCACTGACTGATCAACTCCAAACACTGAACACTAGATCAACTCCAAACACTGAACACTAGATCAACTCCGAACACATGAACACTGAAACACTAATCAACTCCTGAACACTGAACACTAGATCAACTCCTGAAACACTTGAACACTAGATCAACTCCAAACACTGAACACTAGATCAACTCGAACACTGAACACTAGATCAACTCCAAACACTGAACACTAGATCAACTCCAAACACTGAACACTAGATCAACTCCAAACATACACTGAACACTAGATCAACTCCAACACTGAACACTAGATCAACTCCAACACTGAACACTAGATCAACTCCAAACCTGAACACCTAGATCACTGAAATAACACTAGATCAACTCCAAACACTGAACACTAGATACAACTCTGAAACGACTAACACTAGATCAACTCCAAACACTGAACACTACTAGATCAAACACTGACACTAGATCAACCAACATGAACACTAGATCAACTCCAAACACTGAACACTGACACTAGATCAACTCAAACACTGAACACTAGATCATCAACCTGAACTAGTCAATCCAACACTGACACTAGACATCCAACACTGAACATAATCAACCACACTAATCACTCAAACACTGAACACTAGATCAACTCCAAACACTGAACACTAGATCAACTCCACAACACTGAAACCACTGAACACTAGATCAACTCAACACTGAACACTGATAACTCAACTGAACACTGATCAACTCCAAAAACTGAACACTAGATCAACTGCAAAACACTGAACACTAGATCAACTCCAAACACTGAACACTAGATCAACTCCAACACTGAACTGATCACCTGAACACTAGATCAACTCCAAACACTGAACTAGATCAACTCCAAACACTGAACACTAGATCAACTCCAAACACTGACACTAGAATACTAGATCAACTCCAAACACTGAACACTAGATCAACTCACATGAACACTACATCAACTCCAACACTGAACACTAGATCAACTCCAAACACTGAACACTAGATCAACTCAAACACTGAACACTAGATCAACTCCAAACACTGAACACTAGATCAACTCCACACAACTGACACTGAACTAGATCAACTCCAAACACTGAACACTAGATCAACTCCAACACTGAACACTAGATCAACTCCAAACACTGAACACTAGATCAACTCCAACACAACTGAACACTAGATCAACTCCTAACACTGAACACTAACAATCCAAATGAACACTAGATCAACTCCAAACACTGAACACTAGATCAACTCCAACACTGAACACTGAAACAGATCAACTCCATAACACTGAACCCTAGATCAACCACCTGAACACTAGATCAACTCAACACACTGAACACTAGATCAACTCCAAACACCACACTGAACACTGAAACTAGATCAACTCCTAACACTGAACACTAGATCAACTCTGAACACTAGATCAACTCCAAACACTGAACACTAGATCAACTCCAAACACTGAACACTAGATCAACTCCACGAACACTGAAACAACTAGATCAACTCCAAACACTGAACACTAGATCAAACTCCAAACACTGAACACTAGATCAACTCCAAACACTGAACTGAAACACTAGATCAACTCCAACACTGAACACTAGATCAACTCCAAACACTGAACACTAGATCAACTCCAAACACTGAACACTAGATCAACTCGACACAACTAATCAAATGCAACATGAACACTAGATCAACTCCAAACACTGAACACATAGATCAACTCCAACACTGACTAGATCACTCTGAAACTAGATCAACTCCAACACTGAACACTAGATCAACTCCAAACTAACACTGAACACTAGATCAACTCCAAACACTGAACCACTAGTCAACTCCAACACTGAACACTAGATCAACTCCAACACTGAACACTAGAATCAACTACCAAACACTGAACACGAACTAGATCAACTCCAACACTGAACACTAGATCAACTCCCTGAACACCACTGAATAATCAACTGCAACACTGAACACTAGATCAACTCCAAACACTGAAACACTAAAATGACTAATCAACTGAACTAGATCAACTCAACCTGAACACTAGATCAACTCCAAACACTGAACACTAGATCAACTCCAAACACTGAACTAACTGATCAACTCCAAACACTGAACACGAATCAACTGAACACTAGATCAACTCCAAACACTGAACACTGATCAACTCAACACACTGAACACTAGATCAACTCCTAAACACTGAACACTAGATCAACTCCAAACACTGAACACTAGATCAACTCCAAACACTGAACACTAGATCAACTCCAACAAAAACACTGAACACTAATATCAACTCCAAACACTGAACACTAGATCAACTCCAAACACTGAACACTAAAGATCAACTCCAACACTGAACACTAGATCAATCAACAGAACACTAGATCAACTCCAAACACTGAACACTAGATCAACTCCAAACGAACACTGACACTAGATCAACTCCAACAACTGAACACTAGATCAACTCTGAACACTGACAGATCAACTCAAACACTGAACACTAGATCAACTCCAAACACTGACACTACACTATAAAACTAGATCAACTCCAACACTGAACACTAGATCAACCAGACACTGACACTAGATCAACTCCAAACACTGAACACTAGATCAACTCCAAACATAACACTGAAAACTAGATCAACTCCTAACACTGAACACTAGATCAACTAAACTGAACACTAGATCAACTCAAACACTGAACACTAGATCACCCAAACACTGAACAACTATGATCAACTCTAACACTGAACCTAGATCAACTCCAACACTATACACTAGATCAATCAACACTGAACACTAGATCAACTCACATGACATAATCAACTCAACCTGACACTAACACTCAACACTGAACACTAGTCAACTCCAAACACTGAACACTAGATCAACTCACCTAACTAATCAATCATCAACACTGAACACTAGATCACCAAACAACTACACTAAAATCAACTCCAAACACTGAACACTAGATCAACTCAACAAACACTAGATAACTATGAACATAGATCACTCCAACACTGACATAGATCAATCCAACTCTGACATAGTCAACTTAAACTGACAAGACACTAACACTGAACTAACAATCCACGAACACTAATCAACTACATGAACTAGAACACCTGACTGTATCCAACTGAGCAATCAACCCTAACTGACACTAGAACACTGAACAAAACAACATGACTAATAACAACATACCAGATCATCACACGAAAAAAACTAATTCACAACTAATTACTCACAATAAATGCAACACTCACATGATGATATATGAATATCAATCAACACTAACATGAACACAGACATACTGTTACATGACATAGTGAAACTCTTGACACTAACTAAAGAATGATCATTATCTAACCTGAACATATATACTGACTGATATTGTGTTCAACTGGCACCTATTCAAGACTGTATTATCTGCTTGCACCTAAACTAACAAACCTAAATACACTGAGTAACTCAAAAACCTATATAACTGTAGTCAAATCACTAAAAACTGATTCTTGCATCAAATCTTTAGACATTATCTTGAGTCACTGGTTACACACAGCGACACTAGTTTGAATAGCTACTTGGAATCATAAAATCTAAAGATCTGATTGTGTTCCTTTTTTCACGACAACACACACATCTCATGGATAATCTGAGCTGCCAATAAGTGATGGGATGTTTTCAACCCACCTTGTAGCCGGTACCTGACTATGTATCAATATGACTGTATTATGTTCCTATACAAATACACTCTCCTTGTGTATTACCTTGTGCTACCATATATATCATACATCAAATATTCCCTTTGTGTGACCTAAGCAGAGGAGTGTTAGACCACTATATGGGATGGGTTGACTATTTAGTTGTCAGGAAGCGAGGGCAAAACACTCAACATGTCAGCTTCAATCCCTTCCCTCTGTTCAGTGTTCACAGTACTCTGTGTGAAGATAACTACACCTCTGTTCATTGTTCACAGGCTGGGGTTATGGCTATGGATACGGAGAACATCAACACATTAACATCAACACACCAGAGGATTTACATTTTAGTCATTTTAGCAGACGCTCTTATCCAGAGCGACTTACAGTTAGCACATACATTATTTTATCGAACCCACAACCCTGGCGTTGCAAACGCCATACTCTACCAACTGAGCTACATCCCCTATACCCATTGGACTTGGGGCTCTGCTGGGAGTTTACCTCATATTTTGATTTTTTTATTCTGCTTTGCCACTAAAATCATAATAAACACTGAGAACTAAAATATTGTGTTATTGTTATGCATATTATTATTATTATTATTATTATTATACTTGGGAACATATTTCTTAAATTAAAATCACTTGGAGCTGATTTCCTGGTGTTTTTTTTTTTTTTTTTTTGGGCCCACCACGTTTTCAATAAAAATAAAAACATGTATGGAATTTTATTGTTGGACGTAAAAGACTGTAAAAAAAAAAAAAAAAAAAAAAAACACGAGGAAATCAGCTCCAAGTGATTTTAATTTAAGAAATCTGTTCCCAAGTATTCCCACGGATAATAGAGAGACACGACGTGATGCTATACCAATGTAAAGAAGGTTTGAAATGATTCTGTTTTAGTCAAACATTATGTCTGTTTGGGCTTCTTGCGGTCAATTGGGGAACACTGCGCTAGACTCTTCCGTTTCATTTGCTGTATCGTAATCAGAGCTGCGAGGTTCTATCCTTTATCTGGATAGGTCAGAAAATGTCAAACGTTGTTCTTCATGCAGATGAGGTGTCAGATTTCATATGCTGCATCTAATCCGAGAGTGGAGGTCGTCACTAGTTACCACAACCACAAAATCATAGTGATTTCTAACCTTAAAGTTGCGCAATACAGAAATCGCTCCGCCATTTCTTGGTTGCTAAAACTCTAATAGTTGGCCTAATTTCAGTTTATGTGACAAAATACGCTAGTATAGTGCAGATAATCATTGTACCATCTAAACCGCTGTGAAATATATTTAACCAAAAATACTGTTGTTTCAGCTGTACGAATCTTGTGTACAAAACCGAAAGTAAAAGATGCAAAAACAAAATTTAACAGGAAGCATAGAAATAGCGCACATAGAACAGATCTACCACTTTTCTTAGACTTGATTTCAAGTAGAATGACAGACCTATAACTCACATTTCTATGTGAAATTGGTCTGTCGCCCAAAAAGTCACATATTGTCACTTTAACCCTAACCTTAAATGAAGACCAAAAAGTCCCCTGGCTTTAATGTCATCATCTCTAGTTCCTTTCCACATCAAGCTGATGATCAGCATCTGCAGGAGATTGATTGGAGGTATTACAGGATCTAAAGCTGAAATAACAAAGTATTTCTTGTTATTCTTCTCTGATCCAGCTTGAGCCCCAGTCTAAGGAAACACCCCGGCAGCTAGTCTGTTCTTGTTCCTCTCCCATACAGCTCTTGGATCAGTACTGGATAATTACTCTGTCAGGTTGTCTGTTCTCGTTTATTTTTTAGCTACAGGTCCCAGATCAGCATTATGGAACCAGCCTGTCTGGTAGTCTGATCTACTTCCTGTTCCCCCTCTGTCTCATCACCTTCCTGGGCTAACACCCTCTCCTTTCCTCTCCTCCACCAGGCTAATGCAGGCTAATAGCTACCCTATCTGACGCTGACTGGATGCTGTTGCTCTGTTGAGTGGATAAGGTCTGGGTCTGGTCCAGGACAGCTGTGTTGAGTGGATAGGGTCTGGGTCTGGTCCAGGACAGCTGTGTTGAGTGGATAGGGTCTGGGTCTGGGTCTGGTCCAGGACAGCAGTGTTGAGTGGATGGGGTCTGGGTCTGGTCCAGGACAGCTGTGTTGAGTGGATGGGGTCTGAGTCTGGTCCAGGACAGCTCTGTTGAGTGGATAGGGTCTGGGTCTGGTCCAGGACAGCTCTGTTGAGTGGATAGGGTCTGGGTCTGGTCCAGGACAGCTCTGTTGAGTGGATAGGGTCTGGGTCTGGTCCAGGACAGCTGTGTTGAGTGGATGGGGTCTGGGTCTGGTCCAGGACAGCTGTGTTGAGCGGATGGGGTCTGGGTCTGGTCCAGGACAGCTCTGTTGAGTGGATGGGGTCTGGGTCTGGTCCAGGACAGCTGTGTTGAGTGGATGGGGTCTGAGTCTGGTCCAGGACAGCTCTGTTGAGTGGATAAGGTCTGGGTCTGGTCCAGGACAGCTGTTTTGAGCGGATGGGGTCTGGGTCTGGTCCAGGACAGCCGGTCCTCATGGACAGAGGTGCATAGTGGTGATCTTTGTAAGTAACATCTACGTCCCAAATGGCACCCAATTCCCTACACTACCGTTCAAAAGTTTGGGGTCACTTAGAAAAAATGTTGTCCATTAAAATAACCTCAAATTGATCAGAAATACAGTGTAGACATTGTTAATGTTGTAAATGGCTATTGTAGCTGGAAACGGCTGATTTTTTAAAATGGAATATCTACATAGGCGTACAGAGGCTCATTATCAGCAACCATCAGTCCTGTGATCCAATGGCACGTTGTGTTTGCTAATCCAAGTTTATCATTTAAAAAGGCTAATGGATCATTAGAAAACCCTTTTGCAATTATGTTAGCACAGCTGAAAACAGTTGTGCTGATTAAAGAAGCAATAAAACTGGCCTTCTTGAGACTAGTTGAATATCTGGAGCATCAGCAATTGTGGGCCAGAAACAAAAAACGTTCTTCTGAAACTCGTCAGTCTATTCTTGTTCTGAGAAATGAAGGCTATTCCATGCGAGAAATTGCCAAGAAACTGAAGATCTCGTACAACGCTGTGTACTACTCCCTTCACAGAACAGCGCAAACTGGCTCTAACCAGAATAGAAAGAGGAGTGGGAGGCCCCGGTGCACAACTGAGCAAGAGGACAAATACATTAGAGTGTCTAGTTTGAGAAACAGACGCCTCACAGGTCCTCAACTGGCAGCTTCATTAAATAGTACCCGCAAAACACCAGTCTCAACGTCAACAGTGAAGATGCGACTCCGGGATGCTGACCTTCTAGGCAGAGTTGCAAAGAAAAAGCCATATCTCAGACTGGCCAATAAAAAGAAAAGATGGGCAAAAGAACACAGACACTGGACAGAGGAAGATTGGAAAAAAGTGTTATGGACAGACTAAACGAAGTTTGAGGTGTTCGGATCACAAAGAAGAACATTTGTGAGACGCAGACCAAATGAAAAGATGCTGAAGGAGTGCTTGATGGCATCTGTCAAGCATGGTGGAGGCAATGTGATGGTCTGGGGGTGCTTTGGTGGTGGTAAAGTGGGAGATTTGTACAGAGTAAAAGGGATCTTGAAGAAGGAAGGCTATCACTCCATTTTGCAACGCCATGCCATACCCTGTGGATGGCGCTTGATTGGAGCCAATTTCCTCCTACAACAGGACAATGACCCAAACACAGCTCCAAACTATGCAAGAACTATTTAGGGAAGAAGCAGTCAGCTGGTATTCTGTCTATAATGGAGTGGCCAGCACAGTCACCGGAGCTCAACCCTATTGAGCTGTTGTGGGAGCAGCTTGACCGTATGGTACGTAAGAAGTGCCCATCAAGCCAATCTAACTTGTAGGAGGTGCTTCAGGAAGCATGGGGTGAAATCTCTTCAGATTGACAACTAGAATGCCAAAGGTCTGCAAGGCTGTAATTGCTGCAAATGGAGGATTATTTGACGAAAGCAAAGTTTCAAGGACACAATTATTATTTCAATTAAAAATCATTATTTCTAACCTTGTCAATGACCACATTTCTTATGCATTTTGCAATATTTCCTATTCGAACTCACTTAATGTGTGTTTTCATGGAAAACAAGGACATTTCTAAGTGACCCCAAACTTTTGAACGGTAGTGCATGTGTGCACTACTTTTGACCAGAGCCCTAAAGTAGTGCACTATGTAGGGAATAGGGTGTCATTTGGGACGTAAACCATATCCACCGGAGACGTGCAGGAGGCTGTTTGTCTGTCTGCTCACTTTGCTAGGCGTGTGGACAACGACCGACGACGAGTCAATCGCGTCACAGCTTGGCTTGGCTAAAGGCCTGTACCTGAATGTGGGATAGATGACGTGTGTTGCATTGTGGTCTGTAGGTCAAAGGGAAGTGGCTCATTTGAACTACGTGACTGTTAACATACATTAATGTACACAGGGTGGGTAACACGAACTGTCACACTATAGACCTACATTAGGTCTTTATTCTGGATCTACTTACATATGTGTCATGTACGACATAATGAATGTGATCAGTCCGCGTGGGATGAGTCTCACCCTTCCACTGACGAGGACACAAACGCAAGCGTCTGATCGTGCAATGAACTTTCTACCAATTAAAACACTCAGAACGGCGAGAGGGATAAAACAGACGAACCCCTTCCATCATAAAACCTCATGAAAACATGCAGGTGCCCAGGTACATTTCACGTTTCCAGTTGGAGTGTGTTAACGTTACATTACAGCGAAATAATAAACCTGTTTACAATCTGTACTTGGCTTCCACCCTGGCCAACCAAAAAAAAAAACCTTTACAGCTGAGGATTATGGGTACAGCAGCTATTCTCCGCCTCATTGTGATGAGACAACAGACACAGCAGGCGGTGCCGAGCAGGCATGAGCGACGCCGGACCAAGAATGGACCAGACTCGACGAGGGACGGCTGCCATGTGGCAGAGGAGTCGGGGGGGGGGGGGGGGGGGGAGACAGATGGGGACCCCTGGAAGAACTTTGGGGGGACGGAGCGCAGCGCTGCGACGGGAGCGGCCAGCCGGCACCAACCCACCTGTACCTACGGCTGAATGCAGCAGCTGAACGAGGTCCCACACCTGTTCTGAACAGATACAGGCAGACTGGAGCCATTAGCACGTAGAGGGAGTCTAGTGTGTGTGTGTGTGTGTGTGTGTGTGTGTGCGTGTGTGTGTGTGTGTGTGTGTGTGTCCAGAGTCCAGAGAAGTACGCCTGCATGGCTGCCAGTCCAGGGAAGGAATAGGTCTGCATCCCAAATGGATCCTTATTTAGTACACTACTTCTGAACCGGGGCCCATAGTGGGACTATACAGGAAATAGTGTGCCAAAATGGTGTTCCTTTTGGGACTCCATTGACCCATTACAGCAAGCTGACCAAACCCCATTCTGCCAAGCAGCTGCTCTTGGTGTGTCTGTTTGTTCACATGTAATTAGGACTGAACAGACTTGGTTCTTCAGCGCATTTCGAAGAAAATGTTCTTGCCATGTTCTTGTCTTGTTTGTACATTATAAGTCGCCCCAAGCTTGAAGTTATAACTTCAATAATAATAACAATTACATTCAGTTATAGAGTTCTGTGGTTCTAGAGGATCCATTTTCTAAAGTAACAGCAGTTTTTAAGGCACATTTATTTTCTGCAGAGCTGACTAGTTCATTAATCAGAAATATCCCAGTGACACATATGGCAAAACCATCCAGTTTTTCTCTAGTAATGCAAAACAAAATTGCAGTGAGAGAGGCACGTCCTATTTTTAACAGCATGGTAATGGAAACTGTATGTATGGACGTGTGTGTCTTTTTGTGTGTGCACGTGTGTGTGTGTGTGTGTGTGTGTGTGCATGTGTGTGTGTGCGTGTGTGTGTGTGTGTGTTGCGTGTGTGTGTGTGTGTGTGTGTGTCTTTTGTGTGTGTGTGTGTGTGTGTGTGTGTGTGTGTGTGTGTGTGTTGCGTGTGTGCTACGCATGCATACATCTTTGAGTTGTTGTTGCCTGTTGCTGCTACAGCATCTCTCTGTCTGATAATGTGAACTGAAAGTGTTAACCTGATATTTGTTGCTGTCCTTTTACTCTCTCAGTTTAGTAATACTCTCTCAGTTTAGTAATACTCTCTCAGTTTAGTAATACCCTCTCAGTTTAGTAATACCCTCTCAGTTTAGTAATACCCTCTCAGTTTAGTAATACCCTCTCAGTTTAGTAATACTATCTCAGTTTAGTAATACTCTCTCAGTTAAGTAATACTCTCTTGGTTTAGTAATACTCTCTCAGCTTTCTCAGTTTAGTAATACTCTCTCAGTTTAGTAATACTCTCTCAGTTTAGTAATACTCTCTCAGTTTAGTAATACCCTCTCAGTTTAGTAATACCCTCTCAGTTTAGTAATACCCTCTCAGTTTAGTAATACCCTCTCAGTTTAGTAATACTATCTCAGTTTAGTAATACTCTCTCAGTTTAGTAATACTCTCTCAGTTTAGTAATACTCTCTCAGCTTTCTCAGTTTAGTAATACTCTCTCGGTTTAGTAATACTCTCTCAGCTTTCTCAGTTTAGTAATACTCTCTCAGTTAAGTAATACTCTCTTGGTTTAGTAATACTCTCTCAGTTTAGTAATACTCTCTCAGTTTAGTAATACCCTCTCAGTTTAGTAATACCCTCTCAGTTTAGTAATACTCTCTCAGTTTAGTAATACTCTCTCAGTTTAATAATACTCTCTTGGTTTAGTAATACTCTCTCAGTTTAGTAATACTCTCTCAGTTTAGTAATACTCTCTCAGTTTAGTAATACTCTCTCAGTTTAGTAATACCCTCTCAGTTTGAAAATAATACCCTCTCAGTTTAGTAATACTCTCTCAGTTTAGTAATACTCTCTCAGCTTTCTCAGTTTAGTAATACTCTCAGTTTAGTAATACTCTCAGTTTAGTAATACTCTCTCAGTTTAGTAACACTCTCTCAGTTTAGTAATACTCTCTCAATTAAGTAATGCACTCTCAGTTTAGTAATACCCTCTCAATTAAGTAATACTCTCTCAGTTTAGTAATACTCTCTCAGTTTAGTAATACTCTCTCAGCTTTCTCAGTTTAGTAATACTCTCTCGGTTTAGTAATACTCTCTCGGTTTAGTAATACTCTCTCAGCTTTCTCAGTTTAGTAATACTTTCTCAGTTTAGTAATGCACTCTCAGTTTAGTAATACTCTCTCAGTTTAGTAATACTCTCTCAGCTTTCTCAGTTTAGTAATACTCTCTCAGTTTAGTAATACTCTCTCGGTTTAGTAACACTCTCTCAGTTTAGTAATACTCTCTTGGTTTAGTAATACTCTCTCAGTTTAGTAATACTCTCTCAGTTTAGTAATACTCTCTCGGTTTAGTAACACTCTCTCAGTTTAGTAATACTCTCTCGGTTTAGTAATACTCTCTCGGTTTAGTAATAGTCTCTCAGTTTAGTAATACTCTCTCAGTTTAGTAACACTCTCTCAGTTTAGTAATACTCTCTTGGTTTAGTAATACTCTCTCGGTTTAGTAATACTCTCTCAGTTTAGTAATACTCTCTCAGTTTAGTAATACTTTCTCAGTTTAGTAATACACTCTCAGTTTAGTAATATACTCTCAGTTTAGTAATACATTCAGTTTAGTAATACGCTCTCCGTTTAGTAATACTCTCTCAGCTCTATCAGTTTAGTAATACTCTCTCAGTTTAGTAATACTTTCTCAGTTTAGTAATACACTCTCAGTTTAGTAATATACTCTCAGTTTAGTAATACATTCAGTTTAGTAATACGCTCTCAGTTTAGTAATACGCTCTCAGTTTAGTAATACACTCCCAGTTCAGTTATACACATTCAGTTAAGTAATACTCTCTATTTAGTAATACTCTCTCAGCTCTCTGTTTAGTAATACTCTCTCAGCTCTCTCAGTTTAGTAATACTCTCTCAGTTTAGTAATACTCTCTCAGTTTAATAATACTCTCTCAGCTCTCTGTTTAGTAATACTCTCTCAGTTTAGTAATACACTCTCAGTTTAGTAATACCCTCTCAGTTTAGTAATACCCTCTCAGTTTAGTAATACTCTCTCAGTTTAGTAATACTCTCTCAGCTTTCTCAGTTTAGTAATACTCTCAGTTTAGTAATACTCTCTCAGTTTAGTAACACTCTCTCAGTTTAGTAATACTCTCTCAGTTGAGTAATGCACTCTCAGTTAAGTAATACCCTCTCAGTTTAGTAATACTCTCTCAGTTTAGTAATACTCTCAGTTTAGTAACACTCTCTCAGTTTAGTAATACTCTCTCAGTTTAGTAATACTCTCTCAAGCTTTCTCCAGTTTAGTAATACTCTCTCGGTTTAATATATACTCTCTCGGTTTAGTAATACTCTCTCAGCTTTCTCAGTTTAGTAATACTCTCTCGGTTTAATAATACTCTCTCGGTTTAGTAATACTCTCTCAGCTTTCTCAGTTTAGTAATACTCTCTCAGTTTAGTAATACTCTCTCTGTTTAGTAATACTCTCTCCGCTTTCTCAGTTTAGTAATACTCTCTCAGTTTAGTAATACTCTCTCAGCTTTCTCAGTTTAGTAATACTCTCTCAGTTTAGTAATACTCTCTCGGCCCTCACTGCTGCTCGATCATCCTACTTTTCCAACTTAATCGAGGAAAATAAGAACAATCCAAATTTCTTTTTGATACTGTTGCAAAGCTAACTAAAAAGCAGCATTCCCCAAGAGAGGATGGCTTTCACTTCAGCAGTGATAAATTCATGAACTTCTTTGAGGAAAAGATCATGACCATTAGAAAGCAAATTACGGACTCCTCTTTGAATCTGCGTATTCCTCCAGGGCTTAGCTGTCCTGGATCTGCACAGCTCTGCGAGGGCCTGGGATCGGGAGAGACACTTAAGTGTTTTAGTACTATATGTCTTGACACAATGATGAAAATAATCATGGCCTCTAAACCTTCAAGCTGCATACTGGATCCTATTCCTACTAAACTGCTGAAGGAGCTGCTTCCTGTGCTTGGCCCTCCTATGTTGAACATAATAAACAGCTCTCTATCCACCGGATGTGTACCAAACTCACTAAAAGTGGCAGTGATAAAGCCTCTCTTGAAAAAGCCAAACCTTGACCCGGAAAATATAAAAAACTATCGGCCTATATCGAATCTTCCATTCCTCTCAAAAATTTTAGAAAAAGCTGTTGCGCAGCAACTCACTGCCTTTCTGAAGACAAACAATGTATACGAAATGCTTCAGTCTGGTTTTAGACCCCATCATAGCACTGAGACTGCACTTGTGAAGGTGGTAAATGACCTTTTAATGGCGTCAGACCGAGGCTCTGCATCTGTCCTCGTGCTACTAGACCTTAGTGCTGCCTTTGACACCATCGATCACCACATTCTTTTGGAGAGACTGGAAACCCAAATTGGTCTACACGGACAAGTTCTGGCCTGGTTTAGATCCTACCTGTCGGAAAGATATCAGTTTGTCTCTGTGAATGGTCTGTCCTCCGACAAATCAACTGTACATTTCGGTGTTCCTCAAGGTTCCGTTTTAGGACCACTATTGTTTTCACTATATATTTTACCTCTTGGGGATGTTATTCGAAAACATAATGTTAACTTTCACTGCTATGCGGATGACACACAGCTGTACATTTCAATGAAGCATGGTGAAGCCCCAAAATTGCCCTCGCTAGAAGCCTGTGTTTCAGACATAAGGAAGTGGATGGCTGAAAACTTTTTACTTTTAAACTCGGACAAAACAGAGATGCTTGTTCTAGGTCCCAAGAAACAAAGAGATCTTCTGTTAAATCTGACAATTCATCTTGATGGTTGTAAAGTCGTCTCAAATAAAACTGTGAAGGACCTAGGCGTTACTCTTGACCCTGATCTCTCTTTTGACGAACATATCAAGACTGTTTCAAGGACAGCTTTTTTCCATCTACGTAACATTGCAAAAATCAGAAATTTTCTGTCCAAAAATGATGCAGAAAAATTAATCCATGCATTTGTTACTTCTAGGTTAGACTACTGCAATGCTCTATTTTCCGGCTACCCGGATAAAGCACTAAATAAACTTCAGTTAGTGCTAAATACGGCTGCTAGAATCCTGACTAGAACCAAGAAATTTGATCATATTACTCCAGTGCTAGCTTCCCTACACTGGCTTCCTGTTAAGGCAAGGGCTGATTTCAAGGTTTTACTGTTAACCTATAAAGCGTTACATGGGCTTGCTCCTACCTATCTTTCCGAGTTGGTCCTGCCGTACATACCAATACGTACGCTACGGTCACAAGACGCAGGCCTCCTAATTGTCCCTAGAATTTCTAAGCAAACAGCGGGAGGCAGGGCTTTCTCCTATAGATCTCCATTTTTATGGAACAGTCTGCCTACCCATGTGAGAGACGCAGACTCGGTCTCAACCTTTAAGTCTTTACTGAAGACTTATCTCTTCAGTAGGTCATATGATTGAGTGTAGTCTGGCCCAGGAGTGTGAAGGTGAACGGAAAGGCTGGAGCAACGAACAGCCATTGCTGTCTCTGCCGGGCCGGTTCCCCTCTCCACTGGGGTTCTCTGCCTCTAACCCTGTTGCAGGGGCTGAGTCACTGGCTTGCTGGTGCTCTTTCATGCCGTCCCTGGGAGGGGTGCGTCACTTGAGTGGGTTGAGTTACTGACGTGATCTTCCTGTCTGGGTTGGCGCCCCCCCCTTGGTTTGTGCTGTGGTGGAGACCTCTGTGGGCTATACTCGGCCTTGTCTCAGGATTGTAAGTTGGTGGTTGGGGATATCCCTCTAGTGGTGCGGGGGCTGTGCTTTGGCGGAGTGGGTGGGGTTATATCCTTCCTGTTTGGCCCTGTCCGGGGGTTTCTTCGGATGGGGCCACAGTGTCTCCGGACCGCTCCTGTCTCAGCCTCCAGTATTTATGCTGCAGTAGTTTATGTGTCGGGGGGCTGGGGTTAGTTGGTTATACCTGGAGTACTTCTCCTGTCTTATCCAGTGTCCTGTGTGAATTTAAGTATGCTCTCTCTAATTCTCTCGTTCTCTCTTTCTCTCTGAGAACCTGAGCCCTAGGACCATACGTCAGGACTACCGGGCATGATGACACCTTGCTGTCCCCAGTCCGCCTGGCCTTGCTGCTATTCCAGTTTCAACTGTTCTGCCTGCGGCTACGAAACCCCTACCTGTCCCAGACCTGCTGTTTTCAACTCTTAATGATCGGCTATGAAAAGCCAACTGAGAGACCTGAGCCCTAGGACCATACGTCGGGACTACCGGCCGTGGTGACTCCTTGCTGTCCCCAGTCCGCCTGGCCTTGCTGCTATTCCAGTTTAAACTGTTCTGCCTGCGGTTATGGAACCCCTACCTGTCCCAGACCTGCTGTTTTCAACTCTTAATGATCGGCTATGAAAAGCCAACTGAGATTTATTCCTGATTATTATTTGACCATGCTTGTCACTTATGAACATTTTTGAACATCTTGGCATGGTTCTGTTATAATCTCCACCCGGCACAGCCAGAAGAGGACTGGCCACCCCTCATAGCCTGGTTCCTCTCTAGGTTTCTTCCTAGGTTTTGCCTTTCTAGGGAGTTTTTCCTAGCCACCGTGCTTCTACACCTGCATTACTAGCTGTTTGGGGTTTTAGGCTGGGTTTCTGTACAGCACTTCGAGATATTAGCTGATGTAAGAAGGGCTATATAAAATAAAATTGATTGATTGATTGGTTTAGTAATACTCTCTCAGTTTAGTAATACTCTCTCAGCTTTCTCAGTTTAGTAATAATCTCTCAGTTAAGTAATACTCTCTTGGTTTAGTAATACTCTCTCAGCTTTCTCAGTTTAGTAATACTCTCTCAGTTTAGTAATACTCTCTCAGTTTAGTAATACTCTCTCAGCTTT
Source organism: Coregonus sp. 'balchen' (assembly GCA_902810595.1). NCBI lineage: Eukaryota > Metazoa > Chordata > Actinopteri > Salmoniformes > Salmonidae > Coregonus > Coregonus sp. 'balchen'. Next base: position 3,399,277 of record LR778285.1, on the reverse strand, counting down.
CTCAGTTTAGTAATACTCTCTCAGTTAAGTAATACTCTCTTGGTTTAGTAATACTCTCTCAGTTTAGTAATACTCTCTCAGCTTTCTCAGTTTAGTAATACTCTCTCAGTTTAGTAATACTCTCTCAGTTTAGTAATACTCTCTCAGTTAAGTAATTCACTCTCAGTTTAGTAATACCCTCTCAGTTTAGTAATGCACTCTCAGTTTAGTAATACTCTCTCAGTTTAGTAATACTCTCTCAGTTTAGTAATACTCTCTCAGCTTTCTCAGTTTAGTAATACTCTCTCAGTTTAGTAATACTCTCTCGGTTTAGTAACACTCTCTCAGTTTAGTAATACTCTCTCGGTTTAGTAATACTCTCTCAGTTTAGTAATACTCTCTCAGTTTAGTAATACTCTCTCGGTTTAGTAACACTCTCTCAGTTTAGTAATACTCTCTCGGTTTAGTAATACTCTCTCTGTTTAGTAATACTCTCTCAGTTTAGTAATACTCTCTCGGTTTAGTAACACTCTCTCAGTTTAGTAATACTCTCTCGGTTTAGTAATACTCTCTCAGTTTAGTAATACTCTCTCAGTTTAGTAATACTTTCTCAGTTTAGTAATACACTCTCAGTTTAGTAATATACTCTCAGTTTAGTAATACATTCAGTTTAGTAATACGCTCTCAGTTTAGTAATACTCTCTCAGCTCTATCAGTTTAGTAATACTCTCTCAGTTTAGTAATACTTTCTCAGTTTAGTAATACACTCTCAGTTTAGTAATATACTCTCAGTTTAGTAATACATTCAGTTTAGTAATACGCTCTCAGTTTAGTAATACGCTCTCAGTTTAGTAATACACTCCCAGTTCAGTTATACACATTCAGTTAAGTAATACTCTCTATTTAGTAATACTCTCTCAGCTCTCTGTTTAGTAATACTCTCTCAGCTCTCTCAGTTTAGTAATACTCTCTCAGTTTAGTAATACTCTCTCAGTTTAATAATACTCTCTCAGCTCTCTGTTTAGTAATACTCTCTCAGTTTAGTAATACTCTCTCAGCTCTCTGTTTAGTAATACTCTCTCAGTTTAGTAATACTCTCTCAATTTAGTAATACTCTCTCAGCTCTCTCAGTTTAGTAAAACTCTAATTTCATTAAATGCATTCAAAGCCTGCAAGTGATTATTTATTTTGATTCTTTCCTTCTGCTTTTTCATTTTGCAGAACCTATATTATGTGGCTGGTCCTATCATCCTGTCTGTGCTAACTGGGTTTAGTCAGCATACTGCATCCTGACCAGCAGACACAGTAATGATGTTGCTGACTGACGTTACAAGGTCAGACGTCTCCCTTTTAACAGCTCTGATGGACCAAGACGAACTAAGCTACTACACTACACAGCCCCGTTGAAAAGTTGTTGCACAGGAACAAAAAAAAAACCCAACAACAACAACAACGTTTCTCAGACACTTACAATCACTGCCATCTCCACATAAGATGACTAGATTATTTAAATAGTGCACTAAAATTAAAGATTTTAATTAATTAGAAAACATTGTAATTAAAAAAAAATACTAATATTAAGCCTACAATCTTCATAGGGCTCTCAAGGCTTTCAGAGCCCGTTCATAAACTCTGATAAACAACATAAACTGGTCTGATCTGAATCATCACTGTTCTGCTCTATGTCCCCCAAAGGCTTCTATGGAAGCATGAAAAGCTATGATGATTGAGAAAGTTGGTTTCTACAAAACGAAAACAACAGAATCCTCCAGTGTTGATTATGTGGTAACGTCACCCCCATGACACAGAAGAGTTTTCCGGAGCCTTGATCTTCAGAGAGCGTCCAAAATGGCACCCTATTCCCTTATCAAGTACACTACTTTTGATCAGAGCCTTATGGACCCTGGTTAAAATTAGTGCACTATAAAGGGAAAAGGGTGCTATTTGGGACGCAAGCCCAGTGTTGACATTATAGCAGCGTTAGGGAGGAACGGTAGCAGGTGGCCTTGACGACTGGAACTGGACTGGACACTGTGCTGTCATTTCCACACTCACTTTTCCCACCACCACACCCTACCCCACCAAGGGGGAGGTTGAGGGAGAGGTTTATGTGTGTGTTTATTTGTGTGTGTTTGTGTGTGTGTGTGTGTGTGTGTGTGAAACATTGGGGTTGTTGTTGGAGAGGTTGAGGGAGGTGTGTGTATGCGTGAATTAATTAATTAATGCATGAATTAAAATGTACGGGTCAAATCGCCAGTTGCCGACCCATCCCTTACGGAATATGGGTGCTGTATGAATTATGGGTGCTGTATGAATCATGGGTGCTGTATGAATTATGGGTGCTGTATGAATCATGGGTGCTGTATGAATCATGGGTGCTGTATGAATTATGGGTGCTGTATGAATTATGGGTGCTGTATGAATTATGGGTGCTGTATGAATCATGGGTGCTGTATGAATCATGGGTGCTGTATGAATTATGGGTGCTGTATGAATTATGGGTTCTGTATGAATTATGGGTGCTGTATGAATCATGGGTGCTGTATGAATCATGGGTACTGTATGAATCATGGGTGCTGTATGAATTATGGGTGCTGTATGAATCATGGGTGCTGTATGAATCATGGGTGCTGTATGAATCATGGGTGCTGTATGAATTATGGGTGCTGTATGAATCATGGGTGCTGTATGAATCATGGGTGCTGTATGAATCATGGGTGCTGTATGAATCATGGGTGCTGTATGAATTATGGGTGCTGTATGAATTTAGCCTATGTGACATAAGCTAGACATAAGCTAGACCTACGTTGGAGTGCATTCTCGCAGTACTTCACCCGACAACAATGAGACAGTCTATAGGGAGGAGGTCAAAGACCTGGCAGTGTGGTGCCAGGACAACAACCTCTCCCTCAATGTGAGCAAGACAAAGGAGCTAATCGTGGACTACAGGAAAAGGCAGGCAGAACAGGCCCCCATTAACATCGACAGGGCTGTAGTGGAGCGGGTCGAGAGTTTCGAGTTCCTTGGTGTCCACATCACCAACAAACTATCATGGTCCAAACACACCAAGATAGTCATGAAAAGGGCACGACAACACCTTTTCCCCTCAGGAGACGGAAAAGATTTGGATCCCCAGGTCCTCAAAAAGTTCTACAGCTGCACCATCGAGAGCATCCTGACTGGTTGCATCACCGCCTGGTATGGAACTGCTCGGCATCTGACCGTAAGGCGCTACAGAGGGTAGTGCGTACGGCCCAGTACATCACTGGGGCCAAGCTTCCTGCCATCCAGGACCTATATACTAGGCGGTGTCAGAGGAAAGGCCAAAAAATTGTCAAAGACTCCAGTCACCCAAGTCATAGACTGTTCTCTCTGCTACCGCACGGCAAGCGGTACCGGAGCGCCAAGTCTAGGACCAAAAGCCTCCTTAACAGCTTCTACCCCCAAGACATAAGACTGCTGAACAATTAATCAAATGGCCACCTGGACTATTTACATTGACACCCCCACCCCCTCCATTTGTTTTTACACTGCTGCTACCCACTGTATATTATCAATGTATAGTCACTTTACCCCTACCTACATGTACAAATTACCTCGACTAACCTGTACCCCCGCACATTCATTCGGTACCAGTACCCCCTGTATATAGCCTCGTTATTGTTATTTTATTGTGTTACTTTTTAGAATTTTTTACTTTAGTTTATTTGGTAAATATTTTCTGCATTGTTTGTTAAGGGCTTGTAAGTAAGCTAAGTAAAGGTAGAGCCTCACCGCCACGGAGGAATGCTGGGGAGCTTGTTCACTCAACGGCCCCTAATTTCACCAGCAAGTTAGAAATATCTATTGGGTCAAATAAATGTGGGAGCCAGCAGCAAGCTGCCTTTTATCACAAAAACACAACGAGAAAAGTAAGGATTCATCACGCTTGTTCAGGCAAGCTGAAGCTCCTGTCAAAATGACTAGCTAGCTGGCATGCTAAATAATAGCGGGTAAGCCATTGATATACAATAGCAGCTAAGCTAACGTTAGCATTAGTAAGCTAGTGTTAAACGATTTTTTAAAAGGTTTAGCTGCTAAATATGTATTTTCTGTCCACAAAGAAATGTTGTATAGAAAACTTAAGCCATATAACTGTTTAAAAGCCGATTATATTGACAATTGTTCTATCAAGTCAGGATGGCCGAGCGGTCTAAGGCGCTGCGTTCAGGTCGCAGTCTCCCCTGGAGGCGTGGGTTCGAATCCCACTTCTGACAATACTTTTTTTCCCCGTTTCACCTAAAATCCTTGATAGTAAACATTTCCCGTATACACAACCTAATAATGAAGCATAAACTGTAACCATACATGTAAAATACTCATTTTAATTGAAAGTTGATTATAGCCTGTTTTGAAAGTACTGCTGAAATAAGTGACCACTGCAACCAACATCATCCACCACTAAATTACCCTGTCCCCCGTCATTTTTCTCTTTTATTTGAGTTTATTATGAAAGTTTTAAAAAAGGATGAGGGTTACAGTCGGTATTTCAGATAGTGGGAAGTGAGGCCTAAAAGGTTTTGATATATAAAAGCATCAACCAGTGGGTCTTGCGTTGGGTATACAGAGATGACCAGTTTACCGAGGAGTGTAGAGTGCAGTGATGTGTCCTATAAGGAGCGTTGGTGACAAATCTGATGGCCGAATGGTAAAGAACATCTAGCCGCTCGAGAACACCCTTACCTGCCGATCTATAAATTACGTCTCCGTAATCTAGCATGAGTAGGATGGTCACCTGAATCAGGGTTAGTTTGGCAGCTGGGGTGAAAGAGGAACGATTACTATAGAGGAAACCAAGTCTAGATTTAACCTTAGCCTGCAGCTTTGATATGTGCTGAGAGAAGGACAGTGTACCGTCTAGCCATACTCCCCAAGTACTTGTGCGAGGTGGGGGGGGGGCGGGACATTTCCAGATATCATCAGCAGTAATTCAATCAAGGCACGGCAGAGGACAGGGAGAGCTCTGCAGTGTTGATTTTTTTTATGACATTTGGAATGTGTATCAATCAGATGGTTACACGTTCATATTGTACCGCAATTTCATCAGGTAACATGAATGCAAAGCCGGCGAGAGGTGGTCAGAATAGGATGGGAGGCCAAGAGTCCGTTTAACCAATAGAGAGTCAGAGTCGCGAGTGTGGAAACAAACATGGTCTGTCCCACGGTCGGGTAAACGAGCAAGTTCACAGTCAAGATAGCTAGCTAAGGTCAGTGCCTAAATGTTTAAGGTCAGTGCCTAAATGTTGATGTTTCTGCGGTCCACGTGGAAATCATCAGGACATTATTTCCCACTCCCAATTCGTGACTACACAGTATTGGAACAGTGACTCATTTTGTTGTTGTTTTGGCTCTGTGCTCCAGCACTTTGGATTTGAAGTGATACAATGACTATGAGGTTAGTCCATTTAGAAATTACAGCACTTTTTGTACATAGACCCCCCCGTTTTAGGGAACCAAAAGTATTGGGACAAATTCACTTGTATGTGTATTAAAGTAGTAAAAAGTTAATTATTTGGTCCCATATTCACAGCACGCAGTGACTACATCAAGCTTGTGACTACAAATGTGTTGGATGCATTTGCCCAATAGAATTGAATGGTAAATAATGTATTGTGTCATTTTGGAGTCACCTTTATTGTAAATAAGAATAGAATATGTTTCTAAACACTTCTACATTAATGTGAATAATGATGAGTGGGAAAGTTACAGACGCACAAATATCATACCCCCCACCCCAAAATGCTAACCTCTCACCATTACAATACCAGGGGAGGTTAGCATTTTGGGGTGGGGGGTATGATATTTGTGCGTCGCGAAACTTTGCCACTAATCATTTTTCACATTAATGTAGAAGTGTTTAGAAACACATTCTATTCTTATTTACAATAAAGGTGACTCCAAAATGACACAATACATTATTTACCATTCAATTCTATTGGGCAAATGCATCCAACACATTTGTAGTCTTGGGGATCTATAACCTTCTCACTCTTTTCAATTGATGTTGTGCTTGGTTCAGGAAAGCCCTCTCATTGGACGTGGGTGGATGACATCATCACCAGTCGCTCTGACTAACCAGTGAGGCTCAACAGGGGCCTCTGCATTTTAACATTTACGTCATTTAGCAGACGCTCTTATCCAGAGCGACTTACAAATTGGTGCATTCACCTTATGATAGCCAGTGGGACAACCACTTTTTTTATATTTTTTTTTATGGGGGGGTGGGGTAAGGGGGTGGGGGGGGGTGGGGGGGGGGGGGGGGGGGGGGGGGGGGTAGAAGGATTGCTTTATCCTATTCCAGGTATTCCTTAAAGAGGTAGGGTTTCAAGTGTCTCCGGAAGGTGGTCAGTGACTCCGCTGTCCTGGCGTCGTGAGGGAGCTTGTTCCACCATTGGGGTGCCAGAGCAGCAAATAGCTTTGACTGGGCTGAGCGGGAACTATGCTTCCGTAGAGGTAGGGGGGCTAGCAGGCCAGAGGTGGATGAATGTAGTGCCCTCGTTTGGGTGTAGGGTCTGATCAGAGCCTGAAGGTAAGGAGGTGCCGTTCCCCTCACAGCTCCGTAGGCAAGCACCATGGTCTTGTAGTAGATGCGAGCCTCAACTGGAAGCCAGTGGAGTGTGCGGAGGAGTGGGGTGACATGAGAGAACTTGGGAAGGTCGAACACCAGACGGTCTGCGGCATTCTGGATGAGTTGTAGGGGTTTAATGGCACAGGCAGGGAGCCCAGCCAACAGCGAGTTGCAGTAATCCAGACGGGAGATGACAAGTGCCTGGATTAGGACCTGTGCCGCTTCCTGTGTAAGGCAGGGTCGTACTCTGCGAATGTTGTAGAGCATGAACCTGCAGAATCGGGTCACCGCTTTGATGTTAGCAGAGAACGACAGGGTGTTGTCCAGGGTCACGCCAAGGCTCTTTGCACTCTGGGAGGAGGACACAATGGAGTTGTCAACCGTGATGGCGAGATCATGGAACGGGCAGTCCTTCCCAGGGAGGAAGAGCAGCTCCGTCTTGCCGAGGTTCAGCTTGAGGTGGTGATCCGACATCCACACTGATATGTCTGCCAGACATGCAGAGATGCGATTTACCACCTGGTTATCAGAAGGGGGAAAGGAGAAAATTAATTGTGTGTCGTCTGCGTAGCAATGATAGGAGAGACCATGTGAGGATATGACAGAGCCAAGTGACTTGGTGTATAGAGAGAATAGGAGAGGTACTAGAACTGAGCCCTGGGGGACACCAGTGGTGAGAGCACGTGGTGCGGAGACAGATTCTCGCCACGCCACCTGGTAGGAGCGACCTGTCAGGTAGGACGCAATCCAAGAGTGAGCAGCGCCGGAGATGCCCAACTCGGAGAGGGTGGAGAGGAGGATCTGATGGTTCACAGTATCAAAGGCAGCGGATAGGTCTAGAAGGACGAGAGCAGAGGAGGGAGAGTTAGCTTTAGCAGTGCGGAGAGCCTCCTTGACACAGAGAAGAGCAGTCTCAGTTGAATGACCAGTCTTGAAACCTGACTGGTTTGGACCCGTTGTCTGCTAGCCCTCACCCACCACAGAGAGTGGTGGTCCTGCCCGTTGTCTGCTAGCCCTCACCCACCACAGAGAGTGGTGGTCCTGCCCGTTGTCTGCTAGCCCTCACCCACCACAGAGAGTGGTGGTCCTGCCCGTTGTCTGCTAGCCCTCACCCACCACAGAGAGTGGTGGTCCTGCCCGTTGTCTGCTAGCCCTCACCCACCACAGAGAGTGGTGGTCCTGCCCGTTGTCTGCTAGCCCTCACCCACCACAGAGATGGGTGGTCCTGCCCGTTGTCTGCTAGCCCTCACCCACCACAGAGAGGGGTGGTCCTGCCCGTTGTCTGCTAGCCCTCACCCACCACAGAGAGGGGTGGTCCTGCCCGTTGTCTGCTAGCCCTCACCCACCACAGAGAGGGGTGGTCCTGCCCGTTGTCTGCTAGCCCTCACCCACCACAGAGAGTGGTGGTCCTGCCCGTTGTCTGCTAGCCCTCACCCACCACAGAGAGTGGTGGTCCTGCCCGTTGTCTGCTAGCCCTCACCCACCACAGAGAGGGGTGGTCCTGCCCGTTGTCTGCTAGCCCTCACCCACCACAGAGAGGGGTGGTCCTGCCCGTTGTCTGCTAGCCCTCACCCACCACAGAGAGTGGTGGTCCTGCCCGTTGTCTGCTAGCCCTCACCCACCACAGAGAGGGGTGGTCCTGCCCGTTGTCTGCTAGCCCTCACCCACCACAGAGAGAGGTGGGTCCTGCCCGTTGTCTGCTAGCCCTCAACCCACCACAGAGAGAGGTGGTCCTGCCCGTTGTCTGCTAGCCCTCAGACACCACAGAGAGGGGTGGTCCTGCCCGTTGTCTGCTAGCCCTCAGACACCACAGAGAGGGGTGGTCCTGCCCGTTGTCTGCTAGCCCTCACCCACCACAGAGAGGGGTGGTCCTGCCCGTTGTCTGCTAGCCCTCTGGTTCCGTGTTGTTTTACTCTTCCTCTGGCTGCAGTATGGATCGTTTACAGCAATGGCTCAAAACTGCCTTTTTCTTTTCTTTGACCGTGTTCTAATGACATTTCTGTGTCTGTGCCACTCGACCTGGCTTTAGTCAAATGCACTGACTGTAAGACGCTCCGGATGAGAGCGTCCACTAAATGTCCAAAATGTAAACGTGATCTCTGTCAAGTCAGAGACTCATGTCCTCTATTGTAGATTCAGCAACACATTACTGTAGCAGTGTAACCTGTATGCTAGTCACGTGTAGGCTAACTGACTTCTGTGACGCAAGGACTTGACTGGCTGAGATTTGTCTACTTATTCAATTAGTTGAATAACTTGTTCAGTTACTTAAGTCTCGATGTTAACCACTGTGTCTTTAAATACTGTTTATTATACCTACTGTATATTCTACCTACTGTATATTCTATCTACTGTATATTCTATCTACTGTATATTCTACCTACTGTATATTATACCTACTGTATATTATACCTACTGTATATTCTATCTACTGTATATTATACCTACTGTATATTATACAGTGAGGGAAAAAAGTATTTGATCCCCTGCTGATTTTGTACGTTTGCCCACTGACAAAGAAATGATCAGTCTATAATTTTAATGGTAGGTTTATTTGAACAGTGAGAGACAGAATAACAACAACAAAATCCAGAAAAACGCATGTCAAAAATGTTATAAATTGATTTGCATTTTAATGAGGGAAATAAGTATTTGACCCCCTCTCAATCAGGAAGATTTCTGGCTCCCAGGTATCTTTTATACAGGTAACAAGCTGAAATTAGGAGCACACTCTTAAAGGGAGTGCTCCTAATCCCAGTTTGTTACCTGTATAAAAGTAACCTGTCCACAGAAGCAATCAATCAATCAGATTCCAAACTCTCCACCATGGCCAAGACCAAAGAGCTCTCCAAGGATGTCAGGGACAAGATTGTAGACCTACACAAGGCTGGAATGGGCTACAAGACCATCGCCAAGCAGCTTGGTGAGAAGGTGACAACAGTTGGTGCGATTATTCGCAAATGGAAGAAACACAAAATAACTGTCAGTCTCCCTCTGCCTGGGGCTCCCATGCAAGATCTCACCTTGTGGAGTTGCAATGATCATGAGAACGGTGAGGAATCAGCCCAGAACTACACAGGAGGATCTTGTCAATGATCTCAAGACAGATGGGACCATAGTCACCAAGAAAACAATTGGTAACACACTACGCCGTGAAAGACTGAAATCCTGCAACGCCCGCAAGGTCCCCCTGCTCAAGAAAGCACATATACAGGGCCGTCTGAAGTTTGCCAATGAACATCTGAATGATTCAGAGGAGAACTGGGTGAAAGTGTTGTGGTCAGATGAGACCAAAATTGAGCTCTTTGGCATCAACTCAACTCGCCGTGTTTGGAGGAGGAGGAATGCTGCCTATGACCCCAAGAACACCATCCCCACCATGAAACATGGAGGTGGAAACATTATGCTTTGGGGGTGTTTTTCTGCTAAGGGGACAGGACAACTTCACCGCATCAAAGGGACGATGGACGGGGCCATGTACCGTCAAATCTTGGGTGAGAACCTCCTTCCCTCAGCCAGGGCATTGAAAATGGGTCATGGATTTGTATTCCAGCATGACAATGACCCAAAAAACACGGCCAAGGCAACAAAGGAGTGGCTCAAGAAGAAGCACATTAAGGTCCTGCTTGTGGCCTAGCCAGTCTCCAGACCTTAATCCCATAGAAAATCTGTGGAGGGAGCTGAAGGTTCGAGTTGCCAAACGTCAGCCTCGAAACCTTAATGACTTGGAGAAGATCTGCAAAGAGGAGTGGAACAAAATCCCTCCTGAGATGTGTGCAAACCTGGTGGCCAACTGAAAGAAACGTCTGACCTCTGTGATTGCCAACAGGGGTTTTGCCACCAAGTAGTAAGTCATGTTTTGCAGAGGGGTCAAATACTTATTTCCCTCATTAAAATGCAAATCAATTTATATTTTTTTTTACATGCATTTTTCTGGATTTTTGTTGTTGTTATTCTGTCTCTCACTGTTCAAATAAACCTACCATTAAAATTATAGACTGATCATTTCTTTGTCAGTGGGCAAACGTACAAAATCAGCAGGGGATCAAATACTTTTTTCCCTCACTGTACCTACTGTATATTATATCTACTGTATATTCTACCTACTACCTACTGTATATTATACCAACACAGTTGTGAAAAGGGTACAACAACGCCTCTTCCCCCTCAGGAGGCTGGAAAGATTTGGCATTTGGCATTTTATTGTGTTATTTTATTGTGTTACTATTTTCTATTTGTTAATTTTCTTACTTTTTAACTGCGTGGTTGGGAAAGGGCTCGAAAGTAAGCATTTGATTTGTCTCTATGGCTCAACCCAACCTTTTAGTTTTTGCATCTGTTGCATTTTTTAAGTCCGCAACTAAAAAACAAACTAAAAACAAAAGCAGGTAGTCTGAAGTCTCTCTGAAGTCTCTCTGAAGTCTCTCTGATGTCTCTCTGAAGTCTCTGAAGTCTCTCTGATGTCTCTCTGAAGTCTCTCTGAAGTCTCTCTGAAGTCTCTCTGAAGTCTCTCCGAAGTCTCTCTGAAGTCTCTCTGAAGTCTCTCTGAAGTCTCTCTGAAGTCTCTCTGAAGTCTCTCTGAAGTCTCTCTGATGTCTCTCTGAAGTCTCTCTGAAGTCTCTCTGAAGTCTCTCTGAAGTCTCTCTGATGTCTCTCTGAAGTCTCTGAAGTCTCTCTGATGTCTCTCTGAAGTCTCTCTGAAGTCTCTCTGAAGTCTCTCTGAAGTCTCTCTGATGTCTCTCCGAAGACGGCCTTATGACTTATGCCCATGATGACAATTATTTCACTTCCAGTGCCCCTCACCCTCTCCTCCAGTCCAGATGTCTAATTGGCCGTCTAGCTCTCGATCAGTCTGAAACGGTATAGCCCCACAGGTTCCCACGTGGACAGGGTTGGCTTCCCGGATAACGCCTAGTCATGGACATCCATTGGCTCCCTGTGGCATACCGTTGAAAACGTGCTAAGTTTGTCTCCCCTGGGTTTATGCAATGCTGAAGTCCTTGTCATGTGTCTGCCCAAAGTCTCAGCAGATTTGGTAGCGATCTGAGGGTTAGCGATTAGAGAGGCTTTCCATTCTATCCTTAGCCTGCTCCTAACCCACGACGACCAGATTAGCAGGTAGCGGACAGGAGTGGCCCCACAGGGAGGGAGGAGAGAGAGAGAGGGTGGGGGGAGAGAGAGAGAGAGGGTGGGGGGGAGAGAGATAAGAGTGTGGTGGGGCCGAAGAGCACGAGACTAGAAGTGGTTTTGGTCGGCGGACTACGACCCAAGAGAAACTTCTGCTCCGATGTATCTCTCCGCTCCGCGTTGGGAGCTCGCGCGCGATCTCGTTCTTGCTCACAGGTACCCCCATACGCTACGCTCGGAGGAGACTATCATAGAGAACGACGGCGCAGGAGAGAAAAATGAAGAGAGATGCGAGAGAGAGCGAGAGAGGAGACGATGAGAGAGAGAAGGGAGAGGAGAGTAGAGAGAGAGGAGAGAAGAGAGAGATTGAACCTATATATTAGCGGACGACAGGAGAGGCCTCACAGGGAGGGAGGCGTAAGGCTTCAGACCTGACACTTCCTTCTGTCCTCTGATCGCTCGGTCGCTCGGTCGCTTGGTATGCTCACAGTGTGCAGACTGAGGGTTTGTTGTCATATGGAGACTTAATGTAGGGATCTGGTTGATGAAGTTGGTTTACCTACCTGTCGTTGTGGTTTTTCAAGCAGTTTGGTTCTCTTTATCTGCTGGGATTCGGGGATCATGATTGTTGAAAGCGTGAGTAATATCATCTGTTGCATCTATACTGGTAATGCTTGGACCCAGAGTTTGCGCCTGTTTTTTCAAAAGGGAATTAAACATTGAGGATATAACAGAAAATGTAAAGTAATTGTTAGGAGATAGAACAAGATATGAGGGAAGGTGTGAATACAGATAGTTGTCTTTGTGTTAAATCCCTTACTGAAATATTAATATAAACTTTGCACCGTGTGCAAATGTTTAGTACTGTAGATCTGGGGCTAAGGCTATATGTGTTGCACGCAGAGATGGCCTGTTATCTGCAGGGCAGCAAAGGGCAGAGATGGCCTGTTATCTGCAGGGCAGCAAAGGGCAGAGATGGCCTGTTATCTGCAGGGCAGCAAAGGGCAGAGATGGCCTGTTATCTGCAGGGCAGCAAAGGGCAGAGATGGCCTGTTATCTGCAGGGCAGCAAAGGGCAGAGATGGCCTGTTATCTGCAGGGCAGCAAAGGTTAAGACTGTCGGGAGAATAACTCAAAAGGTTGAGGGAATGTGCTCATTGGTCATTGGTTCATTAAAGACCTAATGGGGATGTATTGGTGTTGCTATCAAAAGGACAACCTTTAACGAGAGAAAACAATGACTGCATTCCAAAACAAAGTTGCTTCCTAATGGTTCCTTTCATAATCCTCTTCGGTCCTTGAGCTTTGCTTCATTCTCATGTAGCAATTTAAGGCCAATGTTGTCAACAACGCGGTCAGTCTTGTAGACAAAGTTACACATTTTACATGATCATATTCAAGCACAGTATCAAGCCGTGACATTGCCCTGCAATTGTTCGTTATGAATGACATTGAATGTAAAGTCCTCTATTTAAAGGGTTTTATCCCTAAGATAAGGTCTACTGCCAAGCTCTCTTGTATGGCTCCTTCCTTAGTCTTTATCTGCTTAAGGCCATGCAGAATATGTTCAGGACTTAATGTTTCAGTGAACACCTAACACCGAATGTGAGAAGTACATTTAAGGAGAAGAAATGCAAGAATTAAGTACTGTTGTTCTATCGTGCATGCAATGGTGTCTGAGGGGGAAAGAACAATGTTCGTTATTTGCAGTAACTTCCAAATGGATGTGGCAGTTTCACCAATAGATCCATTTTAAAGATCCAATGCAGCCGTTTTGTCTAATTTCTCGTGATTGCCCAAGGTTCAGACAGATTTTTATCTATCATTGGATTCAAGCATTACCTTAGTCCTGTTTAAGTTGCCTGTCTCAGCCGTTCACCATGTCTTCTTGATCTATGCTCTACTGTCTGTGCCTGTTCTAACGTACAGCCGCTCTTACCTGTCTGTCTGCTCTCTACCTGTCTGTCTGCTCTTACCTGTCTGTCCTGCTCTCTACCTGTCTCACTGCTCTCGTCACCTGTCTCTGTTCCTGCTCTCTACCTGTCTCACCTGCTCTCTACCTGTCTGTCTCTACCTGTCTGTCCTGCTCTTACCTGTCTCACCTGCTCTCTACCTGTCTACTGTTCTCTACCGTCTGTGCTCTCTACCTGTCTCACCTGCTCTCTACCTGTCTGTCCTGCTCTCTACCTGTCTGTCCTGCTCTCTACCTGTCTGTCCTGCTCTCTACCTGTCTGTCCTGCTCTCTACCTGTCTCACCTGCTCTCTACCTGTCTGTCCTGCTCTCTACCTGTCTCACCTGCTCTCTACCTGTCTGTCCTGCTTCTTACCTGTCTCCTGCTTCACCTGCTCTCTACCTGTCTCTACCGTCGTCCTGCTCTCTACGGTCTTATCCTGCTCTCTACCTGTCTGTCCTGCTCTCTACCTGTCTGTCCTGCTCTCTACCTGTCTCATTTTTAAAAAATGGATTGGTTTAGTACTTCACCAGATGGTCAAAGCAGTTTATATCTATTGTAATAAGGGGTGATGCATGGCAGCCATTTTGCGGCAGCCATTTTTAATCACATCAGTGATCACAGTGGAGAGGTGACTCTAGGTGGAGGTGACTCTGTTTTAAGAATGGCGTGAGCTTCCCTAATCCTGAATACACAACAGGGGTGAGCAGCCACTGGCTAGATTGTGAACAATTAAGGAAAAGGGATTTTATGCTCTAGGTGTATTTTAAGCCGATCCAGGTGAAAGTTTGTAGATCTACTCTTGAGTGTACCAAACATTAGAAACACCTTCCTAATATTGAGTTGCTCCCCCCTTTTGCCCTCAGAACAGCCTCAATTCGTCGGGGGCGTGGACTACAGGGTGTCGAAAGCATTCCACAGGGGATGCTGGCCCATGTTGACTCCAGTGCTTCTCCACAGTTGTGTCAAGTTGGCTGGATGTCCTTTGGGTGGTGGACCATTGTTGATACACACGGGAAACTGTTGAGCATGAAAAACCCAGCAGCATTGCAGTTGTTGACACACTCAAACCGGTGCGCCTGGCACCTACTACCATACCTGGTTCAAAGGCACTTAAATATTTTGTCTTACCACATACACAGTCCATGTCTCAATTGTCTCAAGGCTTAAAAATCCTTCTTTAACCGGTCTCCTCCCCTTCATCTACACTGATTAAAGGGGATCTAATGGACAAGGTTTGTTCTCTGTCAGACTACGGCGTCTGTATTGCACTTGTCGATCTTACGTCTCTACACTATACTGAATTAGTTCTGCAGGAGAGAACCATTCTGTCTCTTCACTATACTGAATGAGTTCTGCTGGAGAGAACCATTCTGTCTCTTCACTATACTGAATGAGTTCTGCAGGAGAGAACCATTCTGTCTCTTCACTATACTGAATGAGTTCTGCAGGAGACAACCATTCTGTGTCTTCACAATACTGAATTAGTTCTGCAGGAGAGAACCATTCTGTCTCTTCACTATACTGAATTAGTTCTGCAGGAGAGAACCATTCTGTCTCTTCACTATACTGAATGAGTTCTGCAGGAGAGAACCATTCTGTCTCTTCACTATACTGAATGAGTTCTGCAGGAGACAACCATTCTGTGTCTTCACAATACTGAATGAGTTCTGCTGGAGACAACCATTCTGTGTCTTCACTATACTTAATGAGTTCTGCAGGAGAGAACCATTCTGTGTCTTCACTATACTGAATGAGTTCTGCAGGAGAGAACCATTCTGTCTCTTCACTATACTGAATGAGTTCTGCAGGAGAGAACCATTCTGTCTCTTCACTATACTGAATGAGTTCTGCTGGAGAGAACCATTCTCCAGTAAACCTGTTGTTATATCCAACTTCCTGTAGCCTACTTGTTAATTACCACATAGTCTGTTATTCTCTGACGTGCCAGTAGACTTGAATCTTTTCTCATCACGTTCAAGGATTTTAGCGTTAACCCTCCACATAGTCTCTTAAGACAACTGCATTTGTACTGTACACTGTACTGTATTTATGTAGTGTACTGTATTTATGTAGTGTACTGTATTTATGTAGTGTACTGTATTTATGTAGTGTACTGTATTTATGCACTGTACTGTATTTATGTAGTGTACTGTATTTATGTAGTGTACTGTATTTATGCACTACATAAATACAGTACAGTGTACAGTACACTACATACATACAGTACACTACATAAATACAGTACAGTTTACATACTGTATACTGTACTATATTTACGTAGTGTACTGTATACTGTAGTGTATTTATGTAGTGTACTGTATTTATGTAGTGTACTGTACATTGTACGCTATTTATATACTGTACTGTATTTATGTAGTATATACAGTATGTTGAACTGGTTGATACTGGTATTATGGGGGAAATGTATATATTGAACAATAACTTCTAATGCTTTGATATTTAGGACAGTGACTTGCAGTAGATTAACTAATGGACAGGTCCACTTTGAATCGGTCAGCTCGCTAGGCCTAAGCTCTTTATATAAAGTCACATGAAGCTTACCTCTGCTGCCGGCTGTCTCACCTGCTCTCTACCTGTCTCACCTGCTCTCTACCTGTCTCACCTGCTCTCTACCTGTCTGTCCTGCTCTCTACCTGTCTGTCCTGCTCTCTACCTGTCTGTCCTGCTCTCTACCTGTCTCACCTGCTCTCTACCTGTCTCACCTGCTCTCTACCTGTCTCACCTGCTCTCTACCTGTCTGTCCTGCTCTCTACCTGTCTGTCCTGCTCTCTACCTGTCTGTCCTGCTCTCTACCTGTCTGTCCTGCTCTCTACCTGTCTCACCTGCTCTCTACCTGTCTCACCTGCTCTCTACCTGTCTGTCCTCACCCTCCATTAATGTCATGCAAAAAGTACTGCATTCCAAAACAAAGTTGCTTCCTAATGGTTCCTTTCATAATCTTCTCATGTAACAATTGAAGGCCAATGTTGTCAACAACGCGGTCAGTCTTGTAGACAAAATTACACATTTTACATGATCATATTCAAGCACAGTATCAAGCCGTGACATTGCCCTGCAATTGTTCGTTATGAATGACATTGAATGTAAAGTCCTCTATTTAAAGGGTTTTATCCCTAAGATAAGGTCTACTGCCAAGCTCTCTTGGTATGGCTCCTTCCTTAGTCTTTATCTGCTTAAGGCCATGCAGAATATGTTCAGGACTTAATGTTTCAGTGAACACCTAACACCGAATGTGAGAAGTACATTTAAGGAGAAGAAGTGCAAGAATTAAGAACTGTTGTTCTATCGTGCATGCAATGATGTCTGAGGAGGAAAGAACAATGTTAGTTTTTTGCAGTAACTTCCAAATGGATGTGGCAGTTTCACCAATTAAGGATTCCAGTTTTAAAGATCCAATGAAGCCGTTTTGATCTCAATATAAAATATTTTCTGTGTAGCAATTAAGTACCTTACTGTGATTGTTTTCAATTAAAATGGTCAAAATGAAACAAAAATAGCTTCTTAGCAAAAACAAAATTTCTCAAGCAAGAATTGAGTTAGGACTGTCTGGGAGTGGTTTGAGTGAGGGGCCTAATTGGACGAGCCTAATGTAACCTAAAAACGAGCTGTTATTGGCGGAGAGTTTTGAAACTCTCTTTGTTATTGGTTTATTCACTTATACCACCTGGTGGGTGATTTCATCAGGCGGTCCAAAACTCCACCCAGCAAAATGTGTTTACATTTCAGGTGGTCTTTTCAAACAGCTCTTACACTAAAAGGACATCATCATAATTTTCATAATGTCACAGTATTATTCCAACCTCCTAGTGTGGAGAACTATATAAAACACAGGTATATCACGTTTTTGACTGCACCATCATTAGACCCCGTTAACCTTCTCCCTCTTCCTCTCTTCCAGTGCGGGGCGAATGGGAGACAACCAGCCGGCGTAACCATGACAACAACCACCTGCCCCTCCCTTATCTCGGCTGAGATAACTTCATCCAGAGGCGGGGGACTGACCAGGAAGTAACAGCCATTGGACAGGAAGTAATAAAGATGTCTTCCCACAAGCGCAGCTTCCAGTGCTTCGATGCCATCTTGGACGACGGTGGCCACCAACACCCCAAACCCTCACTCCCCTTCGGGCTGCATTCTGCCCCCGCGCCGCCCCCCAGCAGATCCCCACATAGTGGGGGTAGCATTCACCAGGAGCCCCTGGAGGACCGGGGGTGCTACCTGTGTGCCCAGGCCACAGAGGCCAGACAGGAGGCCCAGAGAGAGGCCCAGAGAGAGGCCCAGAGAGAAGCTTCATCCTGGTACCTCCCTCCGGTCCACCCACACCACCACCCCCAGCAGTATGTCCGCAGGCGGCCGGTCCGGCCTGACGAGCCCCCTGCTGAGGCCTCTGACCACCACCACCTCCACAGGCACAGCAAGAAGGTGGTGCTGGTGAAGAATAGCGACCCCTCTGTTCGGAGGACCATCGTGCTCCATCGCGGGACCATCCGCAGCCTGGGCCTGTTTCTGGAGGAGCTCTCTGAGTTCATGCAGTACCACGTCAGGAAGCTGTGCACTCTGGAGGGACGCAAGGTGACACCACTGACCGTCTATTACAACAACATCAGATAGTAGATACCCACACACATAACCCACTAATATAGAGATAACCCACTAGTGTACACTCTGGAGGGACGCAACAGAGTAGAATGGGATACTTCTCATAGAGAAATTTGCTTTGTTACAAAGTACAGGCTTTCCAACATACATCACAAGACATAATAACCAGGAAATAAAAACAGATTGTGTTAAATTGTTTTTAGTCATCACATTAAAGATTTGGTTTGGAAAATGTTACGCAACAGCGTGGAGACTTGAGAGCAGTTTTCTTTTTTTTTTTTTTTTTTAATTGCCTGAGAGGTGTGGAAACGTGAGAGGGAAAGAGAGGCCTCTAGTGGCAGGAGTTACTTTATCTTTACTAAGCCCCAAAGCGCCTTCAACCCTGATATGCTGAGATTCCATTTTTCTATTCAGAACCCAATTTGTATTAATTACAGTACGAGAACCTCAAAGTTTTGTTCAGGAAAAGCCTATCTCTTTAAGAGGCAGAGATTTCTCTGGCTTGTTCGGCGCCTGTCCTCTATTTAAAGGGTTTTATCCCTAAGATAAGGTCTACTGCCAAGCTCTCTGGTATGGCTCCTTCCTTAGTCTTTATCTGCTTAAGGCCATGCAGAATATGTTCAGGACTTAATGTTTCAGTGAACATCTAACACCGAATGTGAGAAGTACATTTAAGGAGAAGAAGTACAAGAATGAAGTACTCGTTTATCCAGAGCGACATCCGGGAGCAATTAGGGTTAAGTGCCTTTCTCAAGGGTTCAGACAGATTTTTTAAAAATCTAGTCAGCTTGGGGATTCAAACCAGCAACCTTTCGGTTAGTGGCCCAATGCTTTTAACCACTATGCTACCTACCCCCTACCATGTTCTACCCAGGGTAAACATTCTGTAAAGTTCTGTACTGCTCTCCACTTCTGTCCATTAGTGGTGCTAACACTGGTGATGTAGCGCCCCGAGGATGCATCCGAACCAAACCTCTACAGCAGGGGTTGTAGATAACAAGGAATGAGCCGTAGGGTGACAAAGGATCAAGTTAAAAGTTAAAAGTCTAGTTCCAGAAAAAGTTAATACTGTCAAAGATGTATTCATATTTTGTGCATGTCCGTTGATTATCCTCAGACAGTTTATCAAAACTGGCATCTCCGTCCAGTCAAAAAATCCGAAAGGCCAAATGAGTCTCTTCAAGATTGCTCTGAATGTAATATTTGTTCTATTGTACATTCAGTTGTACTTACTGCTTACAGTGCATTTTTCAACTGTAAAAAGCACACTGGCAGTTGAAACAGATAAATGGCTTTGTCCGTGGTCACACGTAGCCCAGATGAAGATAATTAATCGCTGCTGTAGTGGAAGATGCATTTCTGAGCGACTCCTGGTTTCAAATAGCCTGTGTATTCTCAACACTGACCTGCTTCTAGTCTTTCAAAATAGCTCTGTTTTGACCAGGATTAATAGTTACTCAGGAGGGCTGAAACATCCCAGCAGTCTAAATATATATTTATATATATACAGTGGGGAGAACAAGTATTTGATACACTGCCGATTTTGCAGGTTTTCCTACTTACAAAGCATGTAGAGGTCTGTAATTTTTATCATAGGTACACTTCAACTGTGAGAGACGGAATCTAAAACAAAAATCCAGAAAATCACATTGTATGATTTTTAAGTAATTAATTTTGCATTTTATTGCATGACATAAGTATTTGATCACCTACCAACCAGTAAGAATTCCGGCTCTCACAGACCTGTTAGTTTTTCTTTAAGAAGCCCTCCTGTTCTCCACTCATTACCTGTATTAACTGCACCTGTTCGAACTCGTTACCTGTATAAAAGACACCTGTCCACACACTCAATCAAACAGACTCCAACCTCTCCACAATGGCCAAGACCAGAGAGCTGTGTAAGGACATCAGGGATACAATTGTAGACCTGCACAAGGCTGGGATGGGCTACAGGACAATAGGCAAGCAGCTTGGTGAGAAGGCAACAACTGTTGGCGCAATTATTAGAAAATGGAAGAAGTTCAAGATGACGGTCAATCACCCTCGGTCTGGGGCTCCATGCAAGATCTCACCTCGTGGGGCATCAATGATCATGAGGAAGGTGAGGGATCAGCCCAGAACTACACGGCAGGACCTGGTCAATTACCTGAAGAGAGCTGGGACCACAGTCTCAAAGAAAACCATTAGTAACACACTACGCCGTCATGGATTAAAATCCTGCAGCGCACACAAGGTCCCCCTGCTCAAGCCAGCGCATGTCCAGGCCCGTCTGAAGTTTGCCAATGACCATCTGGATGATCCAGAGGAGGAATGGGAGAAGGTCATGTGGTCTGATGAGACAAAAATAGAGCTTTTTGGTCTAAACTCCACTCGCCGTGTTTGGAGGAAGAAGAAGGATGAGTACAACCACAAGAACACCATCCCAACCGTGAAGCATGGAGGTGGAAACATCATTCTTTGGGGATGCTTTTCTGCAAAGGGGACAGGACGACTGCACCGTATTGAGGGGAGGATGGATGGGGCCATGTATCACGAGATCTTCGCCAACAACCTCCTTCCCTCAGTAAGAGCATTGAAGATGGGTCGTAGGGCTGGGTCTTCCAGCATGACAACGACCCGAAACACACAGCCAGGGCAACTAAGGAGTGGCTCCGTAAGAAGCATCTCAAAGTCCTGGAGTGGCCTAGCCAGTCTCCAGACCTGAACCCAATAGAAAATCTTTGGAGGGAGCTGAAAGTCCGTATTGCCCAGCGACAGCCCCGAAACCTGAAGGATCTGGAGAAGGTCTGTATGGAGGAGTGGGCCAAAATCCCTGCTGCAGTGTGTGCAAACCTGGTCAAGACCTACAGGAAACGTATGATCTCTGTAATTGCAAACAAAGGTTTCTGTACCAAATATTAAGTTCTGCTTTTCTGATGTATCAAATACTTATGTCATGCAATAAAATGCAAATTAATTACTTAAAAATCATACAATGTGATTTTCTGGAATTTTGTTTTAGATTCCGTCTCTCACAGTTGAAGTGTACCTATGATAAAAATTACAGACCTCTACATGCTTTGTAAGTAGGAAAACCTGCAAAATCGGCAGTGTATCAAATACTTGTTCTCCCCACTGTATATATATATATATATATGTATGTATGTGAGGGAATATCCCAATTGCTTTCCCAAATGACAAACATCAGAAGTGCCTATGTCTGGAGAGGGTTATAGTTTTGTTGGCTCTCACTGGAATCAGCAAAGTATGTCTCCAGTTTAATTTGATATGTATTTTCTCATGTTGAGATGTTGGGTGTTTTGATGTCTGGTGTTTCATGACCAAACTTAAACATTACATTGGTACGCTATTTGGGATAGTAGGTTATTACATTTCACAACCTTTAATATTTAATCAAAGTTATAGTATTCACCAAATTAACACTTAATTGTGCAAACTAAGGAAGGTGAAAAAAAAAACGTGTTGATTAATTTGTGTTAGATTTGTGGATTGCAAATTGAACTACTTAATTTTGAGTCCGATGAACATATAACATGGAGATTCCACCCGAACCACAGAGTGAAGAGAATAGTTTGTTACTTGAGCAGATAAATCACTAGGTCATTATGCTACCTGTAATGGATTACAGTGGTCATTACAGTGATCACAACTCTCTCTGCTGTGGTTCCTGCTTTCGCCCATTCAGCAAACTCCTAGGGCTGGAAACGGGCGGAATTGACGGAAAACTAAAACAACCAATTCCTATTGGACAAATCCAAGTAGTTCCTCGCAGTTTTATGTTTGTTTTTTTCCCCCTGTTTGGTGCCAACTAAATACTACCTAGACCTCCTGCGTTCTGGTCTGTTGTAATTCCTTCCTGCTTTCCCCAAACTCAGCAAACTCCCAGGACTGCTGAGCCATGCTTGGGGCTCTTTGTCTGGTGACAATGGGAGCCGTCCGGTGGAAAGACAACAGAATGCACAGTCACCTCAGGCGATGGGGACTAGGACTAGGAGATGATCCTGGGTTAGGAAGATAATATGGCCAGACAGACTGACCCTCACACAGCCCTTTGCTGCTGCTGGGATGTTGCACCACTAACACGGCAGAGGCACTAAAGTGGTTTAATATAGGAAACGCAGAGGTCACTTTTTTTTTTTTTTTTAATTTCTTTCATTTTTATTTTTTATTTTTTTATTTTTTTTTGGTCATTTAGCAGACGCTCTTATCCAGAGCGACTTACAGGAGCAATTAGGGTTAAGTGCCTTGCTCAAGGGCACATCGACAGATTTTTCACCAAGTCGGCTCGGGGATTAGAACCAGCGACCTTTCGGTTACTGGCACAACGCTCTTACCCACTAAGCTACCTGCCGCCCTACTTGTTCACTGTTACATTTGTGAACGTCTAAATCAACATTTGGGGCCATTTAATCAGCGTGCCTCCCTCCTATAGACAAAGGGAGAAGTGCTATGGAAAGGGCTCAATTTTGTCGTTTCTGAGCATATGCAATGTTGTCTGCCTCCGATGTAAAACAAACGTTTGACTTCCACACAAAATTACTTCTTTACTTATTTTAGGTTTAAAGGAAGAGTGTAGGTCGCATTCTTTATCGTAGAGCTATGAAATAAATATATTTCGATCCTCCTGCTCGAGATAAATTCAGCGATTGCTTTGCCATCTCTGTGCCGTGAAGCAGTCGAGCTGGATGAATGTTTTTCGAAGGACCGCCCCTTTGACATACCATTGCAGTGAAGTGATATAAATGGATGTAATGATGCAGCCGACCACCAGAGGGAGGCAAATACAAAAAAAAATCGACAGAGGACGTTTACATAGTCCTAGCAAGGTCTGGATGGCTGTCTTCTTTTTTTTTATTTTTTATTTTTTTTATTTCACCTTTATCTAACCAGGTAAACCAGTTGAGAACAAGTTCTCATTTACAACTGCGACCTGGCCAAGATAAAGCAAAGCAGTGCGATAAAAACAACAACACAGAGTTACATATGGGGTAAAACAAAACAAAGTCAAAAAATACAACAGAAATACATATATATACAGTGTGTGCAAATTTAGCAAGTTATGGAGGTAAGGCAATAAAATAGGCTATAGTGCAAAATAATTACAATTAGTATTAACACTGGAATGATAGATGTGCAAGAGATGATGTGCAAATAGAGATACTGGGGTACAAATGAGCAAAATAAATAACAATATAGGGATGAGGTAGTTGGGCGGGCTAATTTCAGATGGGCTTAGAAAACGGTGGGAAATCAATAAAATAAGTCATGTAAACATATACATATTTTTAAAAGTAATTCTAGTGCCCGATTTCCTGGACTGTCACTTTAAGAGGTTTAAGTGATTTACTACTGTTTGCATGGCATGAAATAATCAACAATGCAATTTAGGTAGATGGAAAAATATTTTTCAAAAGTTGCATTGTATTTGACTGCTTTAAGTTAATAATTGATTGAATTTATATAATGCTTTTCCAGATGCTCAAAGCGCTTACATAGAGCAAAATTCACCACCTTAAAACCTTTTACTGCAGTGGGCTAAATCAGTGCCACACAGAGGGATTCTTGGTAGGTCTTAAACAAGCCTACTTTGAAACAAAAGTATACACCTCACACATATGGGCTTAAAAAAAAATAAGACACGTGTACCATGTCAGATATAGAGTTAGAGATGTATTCAATTTTGAGTTTGCATCCCAATATTAAACGTTATATACATCACAGAAGACTGAAATATAACAAAACCGTTTGACATTGAAACACCAGATGTCTGTTTTTATTAAATAATCTTTATTTAATTATTAATAATATTAGTAACATTCCACCCATGAGGACAAAGAGGGCGCTTTTGGTCATTGACTGCAGGAAAGGGTTACAGTGATATGGACGTAAGTCAACATGCAGTAGGCCTCAAACAGACTTCCCCTAATTAACTCTAGCTGATCATATCAGAATGCTGTTTTAATGATTAGCCTTAATGTTAGTGTGGGAAAGTTAAGATGGCAGATGTTTATGATTCCTGAACTCATTAACATCTTCATGTTGTTGATGGCTGTAGTCCATAACGACTTTGAATCCATGTCCATATCCTGCGTTTGGCCTAACTTTAACCATATAGCGTCATTTAACTCTTTATGTGAACATTATTCATTCAGGGTTTGTCTCATTGAGATAAAACATTTCTTGCAAGAGAGAGACCTGACAATCTCAATTTCGATCACAACTGATTTTGACTAACTCTCTTTGTCCGTTTTCTCATCTACCGGAACATTTTTCTCACCTTTCTATCTGTGTTCCTCAGATCGACAGTGTTCAGAGTCTCTTGCAGTGCCCCAGTGTGTTGATTTGTGTGGGCCGTGAGCCCTCCCACCCCAACCTTCCGGAGAACTTCTGGAAAAACTCGGACGCCAAGCTTCCACGACTGAGTCCAAAGTCTCTGGGACGCTCCAACACAGCCAGTGAAGGACAGGAGTCCAAGAAAACGGGTATAAATACAACTCAACAACGTCTTACACTGTCATTACAATACATTTTTGATCAATTCTACTACTATGTTAAGCAAAACATTTTATTTGGAAAGGTCGGTATCATGGCCATCATAGATATCAATATCATCATCAATCTTCAACAACAAATCTGATAATTCTTTGTAAAAGAAAGTTATTGAACTTTATTTTATTAGCAAATTGAAATATCATCAGTGTCAGCCTTCTTATAAACCTAACTGATCATTTATTTTTCTCTCCTATTCACTAATACAGGCAGCTTAGGACTTGAGACAAAGAAAAGTGTCATCCACCAAAGATCTGAATCCAGCAACCGGTCAGCCAGGCACTCCATATCATCTGACAAATCACTCCCACCAATCAACTCTACGTCCCCGGCCCATGTTGGCCCCTGCCCTCATTCAAGTGAAGGCTTGATGGAGGATGACATCGAGAAAAGGGTGCTAGTCAACAAAGACGGCAGCTTGTCAATGGAAATGAAAGTGCGTTTCCGACTACTGAACGACGAGACCCTGCATTGGTCCACACAAATAAAGAAGTCGGTAGGAACGACCAACGAATACCTCCAAGGATACCACGACAACCGCTTTCTTCAGCAGAGTAGTGTGGAGAGCTGTTCAGAGCCGGAGTCCCTTTCACCAGGCGAGGCTGACGATGCCTACATCACAAAGCTCTATCAGAAGCATCTGGAGGACCCTCACTGTCAGCACTGCTGCGGCCACTGCCAGGAGTACGAGATCTGGAAGAGCCATATTTCCGGCGGGCAGGGGACTGTCTACCAAGTCACCTCCTCCAGCTCCAGTGCTTCCTCACGCACCATTGTCCGTAAAAAGGGATTGGTGGAGACCATGTCCAGTGAGGAGATCACCGAGCACGTGGTGGAGAAGCGCTTCCAACAGACTGTGGAGGAAGCGGGGGGCGACACCACGGTGGAGTACTGCACCATCAGCCGCGGCTGCAGCAGGAGCGAGACGCGCTTGACGACAACGTCTGCCAAGAGTGAGAGTAGGGTGTCCACCGAGGAGAAGAGCGAGATCCTTGGCAAGAGCGAGAGCGTTGACATAACAAGCCAGGCATCGGATAACGACGAGGCTACCGCTGATAGTTCTTCCTCTGCTCCCTCCAAGGAGTCTCGGAGCGAGGTTAGCGTCAAGATCACTGATGCAGAGGAAGAGGAGCGGCCTTTGTCTGCTGTTAGTCTTTCCTCTCAGATTCTGGCATCGCTCAGGGAAGACCAGGATGATGAGGACGACGACCTTCCACCAAGTGCTTCGAGAGCGTGTGTATGTTCTCAGTATAGTAACGCTGAAGAGGAGGAGGATCCCACCAGAAGGGAGGAGGAGCCCAGCAGAAGTGCTGTTTTGAACACAGCAGCAACACCAATGCAACATGTATCTCCCAGGCCTCCTAGTAGTAAGAAGGCATCTTATGTGCACTCTAAGTCAGTCAAGGCTGAGTCTCCGGCACCAGCAGATGGACAAGATGACCAAGAATCAAACGAGTGTAAATGTGAAGCATCTGACGAAGCAGGAGATGCAACGGATGCTGATGGCGAAAGTGCTGAGACTGCAGTAGAAAAGGAAGCGGGTCAAGAAGGGATCCCTTCAGAGGACACTGAAACCGAAGACCCAGAAACAAAGGAGAGGGCAATGAGCTCGCTGTCTGTCAAATCAAATGTCTCTACCAGATCCAGGAGGCCCAAAGTTGGGGATTCAGGAGTTCAGGAGGAAAAGGGAGAGTGGTCATCAAGTCCTATGTCAGTCAAATCCAATGCCTCAGCAAAGTCAAGGAAGTCCAATGTTTCAGATGTAGAATATGTAGAAGTACAGGAACATCAAACAGACAAAAGATCCTCAAGTGCCATGTCAGTTCAATCAAATGCCTCAACAAGATCTAAGTCTAAAATGTCAGAAGTGGCAGCTGAAGAAAACATTACACCAGAAGAAGACGCAAAAACAGCATCAAGTGCTTTGTCAGTTAAATCGAATGCCTCAAGGAAGTCTAAAGTTTCTGATGTTCCTTCTGAAGACAACGCTGAAGACGAATTGGATGAAGCGGAGGAGAGAGCAGCTAGTGCTATGTCTGCTATGTCCAACGTGTCTACCAGAGGATCCAGCACTATGTCTGCTAAATACAATATGTCAGCAAGAAATACGATGCTTCTGATGAAATACGATGTTTCTGATAATCCCGCTGCAGACGTTCCTGCTGAAGAAAATGCAGGAGACGAAGCAGGGGAAACTAAAGAGAGAGCACCCAGTGCTATGTCTGCTAAGTCTGCTAAGTCTAATGTTTCTGCAAAATCAAAGAAGTGCAAGGTTTCTGAACTCTGTCCAGAAGAAGAACTTAGAGCAGCCAGTGCCTTGTCTGGTAAGTCCGCCGTTTCGGCAAGAAGCAAGAAATCCATAGTTGTTCCTGCTGAAGAAAATGCAGATGTAGAACAAACTGAAGAGAGAGCATCCAGTGCTATGTCTATTAAATATAATGCCGCAGCAAGATCAAGAAAGTCTACAGCAGAAGATGATGTTGGGGAAACCGAGGAGAGATCACAGAGCGCTATGTCTGCTAAGGCAGATGTTCCTGCTGAAGAAAATGCTGAACCTGAGGTTGAAGTGGAGGAGAGAGCACCGAGCGCTATGTCAGTTAAGTCCAATGTTTCTACCAGATCAAAGAAGACCAAGGTTTCTCAACTTTGTGTTGGAGAAGATATTGAGAGAACATCCAGCGCTATGTCTTCTAAGTACAACCGGTCATCAAGATACAAGAAATACTATGTTTCTGATGGAGAAGAGGATCAAACTGAAGAGAGACCATATAGTGCTATGTCTGCTAAGTCCAATGTTTCCAATGCTCAAGACAACGCAGAAGTGGAAGAATCTGAGAGAGCAGCTAGTGCTATGTCAGAAGCTACTGCTGAAGAAAATGCAGAAGAGGAGGTAGAACAAACAGAAGAAAACGTCCCAGAGGAAGCAGAGGAAACAGAGAAAACAGAGGAAGCAGAGGAAACAGAGGATCGTGCTTCCAGTGCTGTGTCAGTTAAATCCAAAGCTTCAGAAGTTCCTCCTGAGGAAAATGAAGACGAGCAATTGGAAGAAATTAAAGAAAGAGCACCTAGTGCCATGTCTGCTAAGTCAGCTAAGTCTAATATTTCTGCAAAATCAAAGAAGTGCAAGGTTTCTGAACTCTGTCCAGAAGAAGAACTTAGAGCAGCCAGTGCCTTGTCTGGTAAGTCCGCCGTTTCGGCAAGATGCAAGAAATCCATAGTTGTTCCTGCTGAAGAAAATGCAGATGTAGAACAAACTGAAGAGAGAGCATCCAGTGCTATGTCTATTAAATCTCATGCCTCAGCAAGATCAAGAAAGTCTACAGCAGAAGATGATGTTGGGGAAACTGAGGAGAGATCACCGAGCGCTATGTCAGCTAAGTCTAATGTTTCGGCAAGATCTAAGAAATCCAATGTTTCTGAAGCTCCAGCTGACGAAAATGCAGAACAGGAAGAAGAAACTGGGGAGAGATCACCGAGCGCTATGTCTGCTAAGTCCAATGTTTCTACCAGATCAAAGAAGACCAAGGTTTCTCAACTTTGTGTTGGAGAAGATATTGAGAGAACATCCAGCGCAATGTCTTCTAAGTACAACCGGTCATCAAGATACAAGAAATACTATGTTTCTGATGGAGAAGAGGATCAATCTGAAGAGAGACCATATAGTGCTATGTCTGCTAAGTCCAATGTTTCCAATGCTCAAGACAACGCAGAAGTGGAAGAATCTGAGAGAGCAGCTAGTGCTATGTCGGAAGCTCTTGCTGAAGAAAATGCAGAAGAGGAGGTAGAACAAACAGAAGAAAAAGTCCCGGAGGAAGCAGAGGAAACAGAGGAAACAGAGGAAGCAGAGGAAGCAGAGGAAACAGAGGAAGCAGAGGAAGCAGAGGAAACAGAGGAAGCAGAGGAAACAGAAGAAGCAGAGGAAACAGAGGATCGTGCTCCCAGTGCTGTGTCAGTTAAATCCAAAGCTTCAGAAGTTCCTCCTGTGGAAAATGAAGATAAGGATTTGGAAGAAATTAAAGAAAGAGCACCTAGTGCCATGTCTGCTAAGTCAGCTAAGACTAATGTTTCTGCAAGATCAAAGTCCAAGGTTTCTGAACTTTGTCTTGAAGAACCCGAGAGAGCATCCAGTGCTATGTCTGCTAAGTCTGCTAAGTACAATATGTCAGCAAGACACAAGAAATACGACTTTTCAGATGATCCTGCTGCAGAGGAGGAGAGAGCAGCTAGTGCTATGTCAGCTAAGTCCAATGTCTCTACAAGATCCAGGAGGTCAAAAGCTTCTGAATTTCCTGCTGAAGAAAACATAGAAGATGAGGTAGAAGGAACTGATGTTCCTGCTGAGGAAACAGCAGAAGACGCAGCAGAGGAAAACGCAGAAGCAGATGTAACAGAGGAACAAGCTCCCAGTGCTATGTCAGCTAAGTGTAATGTTTCTGATATTCCTGCTGAAGACAATGCAGAAGACACAGTAGAGGAAACTGAAGAGAGAGCGCCTAGCGCCATGTCAGCTATGTCATCTAAGTCCAATGCGTCTTCAAGATTGAAGAAAACCAAGGTTTCACAACTTTGTGTTGAAGAAGACGCTCAGAGATCATCCAGCGCCATGTCTGCTAAGTACAATCGGTCATCAAGATACAAGAAATATGACTTTTCAGATGAAAAAGAGGATGAAACTGAAGAGAGAGCAGCTATGTCCAATATTTCTGATGATCCTGCTGAAGACAACGCAGAATATGAAGTTGGGGAAACTGAGGAGAGAGCACTAAGTGCTATGTCTGCTAAGTCAAACGCTTCAGCAAGATCTATGAAATCTAAAGCTGCCGAGGAAGAAACTGAAGAGGGAGCTGAGAAAAACGCGGAAGTGAAGGTAGAAGAAACTTATGTTCTGGCTGATGAAAATGCAGAAGGGGAGGACCGAGCTCCCAGCGCTATGTCTGCTAAGTCCAATGTTTCAGCAAGATCCAAGAAATCCAATGTTTCTGCAAGATCAGCGAAGTCTAAAACTTCTGAAGTTCCTCCTGAGGAAAACGGAGACGAGGAATTTGAAGAAATTGAAGAGAGTGCACCTAGTGCCATGTCAACTAAGTCAAATAAGTCTGTTTCTGGAAAATCAAAGAAGTCAAAGGTTTCTAAACTTAGTCCTGAATTAGATACTGAAGAGAGTGCACCCAGCGCGTTGTCTGGTTCGTCTGCTGTTTCGGCAAGACGTGAGAAATCTAAAGCTTCTGAAGTTCCTGCTGAAGAAACAGCTGAAGACGTTCCGGCAGAAGAAAATGCAGAAGAGAAAGTAGAAGAAACTGAAGAGAGAGTTGAAGAAACTGTAGAAGAGGAAAAAGAAGTTCCTGCTGAAGAAACAGCTGAAGATAAAGAAAAAGAAACTGAGGAAAGGGCACCGAGCGCTATGTCTGCCAAGTCAGCTAAGTCTAATGTTTCAGCAAGATCCAAGACATCCAGAGCTTCTGAAGTTCCTGCTGAAGAAGAGGATCAAACTGAAGAGAGAGCACCCAGTGCTATGTCTGCTAAATCTAATGCTTCTGCAAAATCAAAGAAATCCAATGTATCTGCAAGGTCAGTGACGTCTAAAGCTTTAGAAGTTCCTCCTGTAGAAAATGGAGACAAAGAATTGGAAGATATTGAAGAAAGAGCACCTAGTGCTATGTCAACTAAATCTAATGTTTCTGCAAGATCAAAGAAGTCCAAGGTTTCTGAACTTTGTCTTGAAGAACCCGAGAGAGCATCCAGTGCTATGTCTGCTAAGTCTAATGTTTCTGAACTCTGTCTTGAAGAACCCAATAGAGCATCCAGTGCTATGTCTGCTAAGTCTGCTAAGTACAATATGTCAGCAAGACACAAGAAATACGACTTTTCAGATGATCCTGCTGCAGAGGAGGAGAGAGCAGCTAGTGCCATGTCAGCTAAGTCCAATGTCTCTACAAGATCCAGGAGGTCAAAAGCTTCTGAATTTCCTGCTGAAGAAAACATAGAAGATGAGGTAGAAGGAACTGATGTTCCTGCTGAGGAAACAGCAGAAGACGCAGCAGAGGAAAACGCAGAAGCAGATGTAACAGAGGAACAAGCTCCCAGTGCTATGTCAGCTAAGTGTAATGTTTCTGATATTCCTGCTGAAGACAATGCAGAAGACACAGTAGAGGAAACTGAAGAGAGAGCGCCTAGCGCCATGTCAGCTATGTCATCTAAGTCCAATGCGTCTTCAAGATTGAAGAAAACCAAGGTTTCACAACTTTGTGTTGAAGAAGACGCTCAGAGATCATCCAGCGCCATGTCTGCTAAGTACAATCGGTCATCAAGATACAAGAAATATGACTTTTCAGATGAAAAAGAGGATGAAACTGAAGAGAGAGCAGCTATGTCCAATATTTCTGATGATCCTGCTGAAGACAACGCAGAATATGAAGTTGGGGAAACTGAGGAGAGAGCACTAAGTGCTATGTCTGCTAAGTCAAACGCTTCAGCAAGATCTATGAAATCTAAAGCTGCCGAGGAAGAAACTGAAGAGGGAGCTGAGAAAAACGCGGAAGTGAAGGTAGAAGAAACTGATGTTCTGGCTGATGAAAATGCAGAAGGGGAGGACCGAGCTCCCAGCGCTATGTCTGCTAAGTCCAATGTTTCAGCAAGATCCAAGAAATCCAATGTTTCTGCAAGATCAGCGAAGTCTAAAACTTCTGAAGTTCCTCCTGAGGAAAACGGAGACGAGGAATTTGAAGAAATTGAAGAGAGTGCACCTAGTGCCATGTCAACTAAGTCAAATAAGTCTGTTTCTGGAAAATCAAAGAAGTCAAAGGTTTCTAAACTTAGTCCTGAATTAGATACTGAAGAGAGTGCACCCAGCGCGTTGTCTGGTTCGTCTGCTGTTTCGGCAAGACGTGAGAAATCTAAAGCTTCTGAAGTTCCTGCTGAAGAAACAGCTGAAGACGTTCCGGCAGAAGAAAATGCAGAAGAGAAAGTAGAAGAAACTGAAGAGAGAGTTGAAGAAACTGTAGAAGAGGAAAAAGAAATTCCTGCTGAAGAAACAGCTGAAGATAAAGAAAAAGAAACTGAGGAAAGGGCACCGAGCGCTATGTCTGCCAAGTCAGCTAAGTCTAATGTTTCAGCAAGATCCAAGACATCCAGAGCTTCTGCAGTTCCTGCTGAAGAAGAGGATCAAACTGAAGAGAGAGCACCCAGTGCTATGTCTGCTAAATCTAATGCTTCTGCAAAATCAAAGAAATCCAATGTATCTGCAAGGTCAGTGACGTCTAAAGCTTTAGAAGTTCCTCCTGTAGAAAATGGAGACAAAGAATTGGAAGATATTGAAGAAAGAGCACCTAGTGCTATGTCAACTAAATCTAATGTTTCTGCAAGATCAAAGAAGTCCAAGGTTTCTGAACTTTGTCTTGAAGAACCCGAGAGAGCATCCAGTGCTATGTCTGCTAAGTCTAATGTTTCTGAACTCTGTCTTGAAGAACCCAATAGAGCATCCAGTGCTATGTCTGCTAAGTCTGCTAAGTACAATATGTCAGCAAGACACAAGAAATACGACTTTTCAGATGATCCTGCTGCAGAGGAGGAGAGAGCAGCTAGTGCTATGTCAGCTAAGTCAGCCAAGTCAAATGCTTCAGCAAGATCGACAAAATCTAAAGCTTCTGGAGTTCCTGCTGAGGAAAATGCAAAAGAGATAGAAGAAACTGAGAGAGCACCTAGTGCCATGTCAGCTATGTCTGAAGTTCCTGCTGAACCTGAGGATGAAACTCCAGCTCCAGCTGACGATAACGCGGAAGAGGACGTGGAGGTAGCTGAGGAGAGAGCACCCAGTGCTATGTCAGCTAAGTCAGCTAAGTCCAATGTCTCTGCAAGATCCAAGAAATCTAAAGCTTCAGAAATTCCTGCTGAAGAAAATGCAGAAGAGGATGTAGAGGAAACTGCT
Source organism: Coregonus sp. 'balchen' (assembly GCA_902810595.1). Classification (NCBI taxonomy): domain Eukaryota; kingdom Metazoa; phylum Chordata; class Actinopteri; order Salmoniformes; family Salmonidae; genus Coregonus; species Coregonus sp. 'balchen'. Next base: position 3,366,517 of record LR778285.1, on the reverse strand, counting down.
GAGCCAGAGGACGAAACAGAGGATCGAGCTCCCAGCGCTATGTCTGCAAAGTCCAATGTTTCAGCAAGATCCAAAAATGTTTCTGCAAGATCAGCGAAGTCTAAATCTTCTGACATTTTTCCTATGGAAAATGGAGATGAGGAATTGGAAGAAATTAAAGAAAGAGCACCTAGTGCCGTAGCTGCTAAGTTTGCTAAGTCTAATGTTTCTGCAAGATCAAAGAAGTCCAAGGTTTCTGAACTTTGTCTTGAAGAACCCGAGAGAGCATCCAGTGCTATGTCTGCTAAGTCTGCTAAGTCTAATGTTTCTGAACTCTGTCTTGAAGAACCCAAGAGAGCATCCAGTGCTATGTCTGCTAAGTCAGCTAAGTCTAATGTTTCTGCAAGATCAAAGAAGTCCAAGGTTTCTGAACTTTGTCTTGAAGAACCCGAGAGAGCATCCAGTGCTATGTCTGCTAAGTCTGCTAAGTCCAAGGTTTCTGAACTTTGTCTTGAAGAACCCGAGAGAGCATCCAGTGCCATGTCTGCTAAGTCAGCTAAGTCTAATGTTTCTGCAAGATCAAAGAAGTCCAAGGTTTCTGAACTTTGTCTTGAAGAACCCGAGAGAGCATCCAGTGCTATGTCTGCTAAGTCTGCTAAGTCTAATGTTTCTGAACTCTGTCTTGAAGAACCCGAGAGAGCATCCAGTGCTATGTCTGCTAAGTCTGCTAAGTACAATATGTCAGCAAGACACAAGAAATACGACTTTTCAGATGATCCTGCTGCAGAGGAGGAGAGAGCAGCTAGTGCTATGTCAGCTAAGTCAGCCAAGTCAAATGCTTCAGCAAGATCGACAAAATCTAAAGCTTCTGGAGTTCCTGCTGAAGTGGAAGTGGAAGTGGAGGCTTCAGAAGTTCCTGCTGAAGAAACCATTGAATATGAAGTAGGGGAAACTGAAGCGAGAGCACCGAGCGCTATGTCAGCTAAGTCTAATATCTCTGCAAGATCCAGGAAGTCCAGAGTGTCTGAAGTCCCTGCTGAAAAAGAGGATCAAACTGAGAGAGCAGCTAGCGCTATATCTGCTAAGTCCGAAGTTCCTGCTGACGAAACTGAGAATGAAACAGAAGAGAGAGCACCCAGTGCTACGTCAGCTAAGTCAGCTAAGTCCAATGTCTCTGCAAGATCAGGGAAATCCAAAGCTTCTGAAGTTGCTTCTGAAGAAAAGGCTGCAGAGCAGGTAGAGGAAAATGTGGAAAAAGCAACAAGTGCTGTGTCGGCAAGATCAGCCGGAACCCACGCATCTGCCAGGACCCAAGCATCAGCCAGGACCCACGGATCAGACAGAACCCACATATCAGACAGGATCCACGCATCAGACAGGATCCACACATCAGACAGGACCCACATATCAGACAGGACCCACATATTAGACAGGACCCACGTATCAGACAGAACCCACGCATCAGACAGGACCCATGCATCAGAGAATAGCAGAACTGCTGAAGTGACTGAGAGACCTAAAAGCAACATGTCCAATGTGTCGTCCCACCTGCAAGTGAAAGGACAAAAGGACAAAAACAATACGGATGATGCCAAAAGTGACAAAGGGAGTGATATTTCAATGAAGACAAACAGATCAAAGAAGACTGCCACTAGAGATCATGTAGACACTCCCAGACCTAACTCTGTTGCGTCAGAGAGTCATCTCACTCCTACTCCACCACACTGCCCACCAACCCCTAGACAAACTAAACAACCTGTTATTCTACTTGGTGTCTCGAGTGACAGTAACAAGTTACACGCAGCAGATCCAGTGAAGGAGAACTCTGACATCTTATGCGATGGCCCCTTAGAAGCGACAGGCAGGAATGTCAGTGACAACAAAAGTGGCAAGAGCAGCAAGCGCAAACACAGGAAAGGGGTTTCCTCTTGCAGTTCCTCCCTACGGTTGCTGGAAGGAGATGTCTCTGAGCTGGTTCCCTCCAATCTACCCAACGCCTCTCCAACAGATGTTGTGAGTGAGTGGCTTAAGAAAATACCATCCGACAGTGCGATGTACGACATTGGGGATGAATTCAGTGACAGAGGCCATTCACCGGAGATGGCACCAAAGGAAAAACCGAATGGGACGGAGGAGATTGACATCACTGCTGAGTGTGAGACTCAAAAAGAAAAGGAAGAGCCCAAAGAGACAGCAGCCAACCATGTGGCTGACGGTGAGGAGCCAGCGGAGACCCCACCAGAGACCCCACCAGAGGGCACCGCTCCACAGGAGGATATATCAAAGAGCTTTCACTCCTCAGTGCAGGTGATGAAAGTGCTGTTGAGTCCCAAGCTTGACCGGTGTCACAGCTTACCGGAAGTTTCCCCAGTGTACGGACGTAAACTGAGCACCTCAGCCAGAGGTCTCCTGGATTGCCTCGCAAAGCTGCAGTTGATAGACTTTGATCCCAATGACGATGCAAACGCTAAGGAAGCAAGGTACAGAGAGCTAATGAACATCCTCCAGTCCCTCTGGTTGTGTGACCCTGCAGAGAATCAAAAGACACAGCAGAATGGCTGTGATCAACACTCTGTGGACGGTGATACCAAAGCAAAGTCCTCCTCTGGGGTGGACGTCAGCAGTGGCTCAACAGGCTCAGGTAAGAGCTCAGGTGGTGTGGCTCAGGCACCGAACGCAGAGGGGGAAGCATTGCTGAAGGTACAAGAAGTTGATGAAACTGCAGAGGAACAGGAAAGCCCAGAGTCCTCAATCCCATTGTCTGATCCAGCCACTCTGGACGTAGCCAGTCAGGTCCAATGGACCACAGAGGAAGGAGGAGGAGAAGGAGGAGGAGGAACAGCAGTGGAGGAAGAGAAACAAAAAGATGAAGACATCCCGGCGTCTGATGACACCGTTAGAAATGAAAGTCTGAGAGAATTACCAGAAACACCCCCGTCTTCCAACAAGAGCTCAGACCCTCGAGAGGACACAAGCTCTGGCTCTCCTCCGTCTGTCCAAAGGGCACAACTAGCCAAAAAGGTTTCCCTAGATCCTGATCCTGTCTGGGTCTTGAAGTTACTGAACAAACTAGAGAAGCAGTTCATGACACATTATGTGGATGCCATGGCTGAGTTCAAGGTTCGCTGGAACTTGGACGAAAGCAAACAGCTCGATGCCATGATAGCCGAACTGAAAGACGATGTGCACAGGAGGATACAATTAAGCGTCGACAGGGAACTGAGGAAGATCCACGGTCGGGCTGGAAGACCAAGACCACCCAAAGAAGAATTGTCACGAGAATCAAGTGCACAAACAGAGACGAGGCGAAGAAGACTGAAGGTCGTGCGCAACCAGTCTATTGATTACCGAGAGGAGAAAAGCGACGATGCAACTGGCACTTCTTTCAGTGACCAACGGAGTGATGATGAATATTGCCCTTGTGAAACTTGTATAAAAAAGAAACTAGAATTGGGGCCACTGCTTCCTGCAGAAGTTTTGCATATTGCTCCAGTCATAATGGCGTTTGATCTAAAGTCAATCCTCCAGTTGAAAAAGGACCCTACTCCAAATACACAAGAAGTTGACGTTACTGATGACACTGAAACTATGGATGAAGCCAAAGTAGTGAAAACTAGTATTATACATTCATTTGATTTAAAGTCAATTCTCCAGTTGAAAAAGGACAATCCTCCACAGATACAAGAAGAAGTCAATGTTACAGATGAGACTGGAGGTATGGATGAAGCCAAAGCAGCGGAAACTCTTGTTGAAAACGTTATCAACAGGGCTAAGAAGGAGGTGGAGGAATCACGAGAACAGAAAGATGCTGAACATGATGATGAAATGGGTGATAAAGCTGAGGCAGCAGTAGAAGAGACAGCTAAAGATGAAGCAGGAGAAGAAGAGGAAGCTGATATTGCTGAAGATGAAGTAGCAGAAGAAGAAACTGTTGACGCAGAAACTACAGAAGATGAAGCAGGAGAAGAGGAGGAGGAAGCTAAAGCAGAAACAGCAGAAGCTGAGAAAGCAGAAGATGAAGCAGGAGAAGAAGAAACTGCTGAAGCAGAGACAGCAGCTGATGACGAAACAGCAGGAGAAGAGGACACTGCTGAAGTAGAGACAGCTGATGAAGAAGCAGAAGAAGAAACTGTTATAGCAGCAGGATCAACAGCAGAAGAAGCGGAGAGCACTGAAGCAGAGGCAGCTGATGATGAAATGGCAGGAGAGGAGGAAGCTGAAGCTGAAACTGCAGAGGCAGAGACTGCTGAGGATGCAGGAGAAGACAAGGAAGCTGAAGTAGAGGGAGAAGATGACACTGTCGAAGCTGAGAGTGCCAAAGTAGAGTCAACTGAAGATGAAACTGCCGGAGAAGATGAGACTGTTGGAGAGGAGGAGAGTGCTGAGGCAGAGACAGCAGAAGAGGAGGAAGCTGAAACTGAGGCAGTTGAAGAGGAAACTGCAGGAGAGGAGGAAGATGAAGCAGTAGAGGATGATGCTGAAGCTGAGACTGCTGACAATGAAACAGCAGGAAGAGAGACTGCTGAAGAAGAGGCAGCTGAAGAGGAATATGAGAAAGCCGAAGCTGAGACAGCAGAGACAGAAACCGCTGATGAGACAACAGGTGAAAATGATGCTAAAGGTGAAACAGCTGGAGACGAAACTGCCGGAGAAGAGGAGGCTGCAGAATCTGAGACAGCAGCAGAAGAAGAGACAGCTCAAGATGAAACTGCAGGAGAGGAGGAGGCTGCAGAAGAAGAGATAGCTGAAGAAGAGGGTACAACTGAAGTAGAGGCAGCTGACGAGGAAACTGCAGAAGCTGAAACAGTTGAAAATGGAACAGGCATTGAAGACGACGAGGAGACTGCTGAAGCAGAGATAGCTGAATATGAAATAGCTGAAGCTGAGGCAGCAGAAGAAAATACTGCTGAAATAGAGGCAGATGAAGATGAAGCTGCCTTAGAGCCAGAGACAGCGGAGGCAGAGGCAGAAGAGGAGGCTGAAGCTGAGACTGCAGACGATGAGACTGCTGGAGAAGATGAAACCACAGGGGATGAGTCAGCAGAAAATGAAACAACTGGCGAGGAGTCGGCTGAAGTTGAAACAACCGGTGATGAGTTGGCACCAGCTGAAACTGCAGGAGAAGAGACAGCACAAGCTGACACTGCAGCTGACGACGAAACAACTGACGACGAAACAGCAGACGAAGAAGAGACTGCCGAAGCAGAGGCAGCTGAAGCAGCAGGAAATGGAGCTGAAGAGGATGTAGAAAAAGTGGAAGCTGAAAAAGAAGAGAAAATAGAGCCAGTAGTCGAGGAGACGGAGGGTCACAATGACATGTCGGAGATAAAAGCAGACGATGAGGCGGAGGAGGGCGAAACGACAGACCAAGATATGGTTCAGGAGGAGGAAGAAACAGAACAAGAAGAGGAGGCAGAAGAAGCAGAGAGTGAGGACCTTGCAAACGGAAGCCAAGACCAAGCCGAAGATGTCATAGAGGGGTTTGAAAAGGAAGAAATAGAAGCGGAAATGACGGCGAGAAACGAGACAGCCAATGAAGAGGATTGCTGCGGAAACTTTGGGCACTCGGTCGACGGAGGGGATGAGGATTTGTCTGAGCTGGAAGTGTCGGCAGATGAGGGGGAACAATCAGAAGTGCCAGCCGTCAGGAAAGACAACATGGAGGAAACTGTTGAGGAAACTCCAGTGACCTCATTCGATGCCTTGACCAGAGCAGAGTTCTCTGAAGATGGTGCCAACGCCGACGTTGAGGATTCAGAGGCTGATGTAAACAACCAAGAGTCAGAGGCCCAAGAGGCCCAAGCAGAGGCTGAGCTTCAGGCGGAGGAGGAAGCTGAAGAGGAGCAGGAAGCTGAGGAAACCCCAGTTGAAGAGACTCCAGTTGAGGAGCTGAATGAGGAAGGGGAGGAGGAGCAGGAGGAAGTGGAAAAGAAGGATGCAGCAGAAGACGACGCTGCTGCTGCTGCTGAGGAAGACCAGGAGGAAGCTGAAGAGGAAGTTGAGGAGGGGCAGGAGGAAGTGGAGGAGAAGGAGGAGGAAGAGGAGAAGGCTGAAGTTGAGGAGGAGCAGGAGGAGGATCAGGCTGAAGTTGACGAGGATCTGGCAGAAGCTGAGAAGGGGAAGGAGGAAGATGAGGAGGATACAGCTGAAAACTATGCTGCTCCTGAGGAAGAACCAGCCAATGAGGCTGATGATGTCACAAGCAAAGGACAGTCTGAAGACAACAGTGATGGCGATGGACATTCTGGGACATCTGAAACGAGCCTACATAGCCAGCCAACCAAATCTTCCATGGAATCCCAACCAGGCTCGCTGGACGAAATCCTGGATGAAGAGGCCGAGAGAGAGTCCAACAGCGAGAAGAGTTCACAGACAGGGTCAGGGATAAGCTCAGGCCACCACCTCTTGGTGAAGAGAAAGCAGATGGACACAGAGGACGAGAGCAGAGTGTCAGAAGTCACAGAGTCAGCCAGCGAGGTTCTCGAGCGACAAGTAAGTTCCCCAAAGAAGAAGACTCCAAAGAAGTCTCTGGCAAGATCTGTCAAGTCAAGCAAGGCCAAGGATATTGATCAAGACGATCTTGATTTCTAAAAACTCTTCAAACTTAATTTACGATATTTTGCTTGTAAAACAAAAATTGGGCAATGTTTATATGACCCCCCCATTTGACCATATTCTTGCCTGCATATGCCTTTTATACCTCCCGCGGTAATAGAGGTGTGCAGATGTGGCTGGGCGCCTATTTTATTAAATCCATTGAATTTACACCATCAAAAAGAAAATCCATTATTAATTCGTTCCCACACAACTTGAGTCACGGAAATATGTGGAACCACTGTCATATATAAAAAAAAAAAGGTGATATTTTGAAACAGAGCCCATGCTTTCCTACCCTCACGCCACGTTGTTAGGGGGCAGGCATAGAGAGTTGAGAGTTTCTTCATCATGATACCAATAGAAAATAATAGAAATCCTATTTTCAAAAGCATGTGCGTCTCATGTTCATATTTCATAACCTCCGCGGGCTTTTAGAGTTGCCTACACGCGATCGAGCAAAGTAATAGGCCTACTCTTGATTTAGGCTACATTGCTACATGCTAAAAATGTTTCTGATCAGTGATAGATGAGCTATACCTCCACTTATTTGCCCAGCCAGAGAATTAACCAAATATACAGACGGAGATTGAGTGAAACAAAATCACATTGATCGAGACAAGTCAGTGAAGTCACAGGCTTTTGTTCGGGAATAAAGCGACTAAGTGACTGCGAGTGAAGTGCAAAATAATTCACTTGTTAAACTACATATACTGTATAACATGCTGGCAAAATGTTCTAATAAATCAGCCAACTAGACAAGACGATCAGAGCATCACTCACCTCAACTTAGCTAACATTTCCCCAGCCTAATTGTAGCCTAACCAATATCCAAACGGACATTGATTGATTTATCAAGATGAGTCCAAACGCTTGTCTCAAAGCAGCGCGATGTATTCAGACCCTTTGCTGTGAGACTCGAAATTGAGCTCAGGTGCATCCTGTTTCCATTAATCATCCTTGAGATTTTTCTACAACTTGATTGGAGTCCACCTGTGGTAAATTCAATTGATTGGACATGATTTGCTGGCTCCCCTTCCTCTGCGGAAGCATAGTTCCCGCTCAGCCCAGTCAAAACTGTTCGCTGCTCTGGCACCCCAATGGTGGAACAAGCTCCCTCACGACGCCAGGACAGCGGAGTCACTCACCACCTTCCGGAGACATTTGAAACCCCACCTCTTTAAGGAATACCTGGGATAGGATAAAGCAATCCTTCTACCCCCCCCCCCCCCCCCACACACACAGCGGAGTCGCTCACCACCTTCCGGAGACATCTGAAACCCCACCTCTTTAAGGAATACCTGGGATAGGGTAAAGTAATCCTTCTACCCCCCCCCACCCCACAGCGGAGTCACTCACCACCTTCCGGAGACATTTGAAACCCCACCTCTTTAAGGAATACCTGGGATAGGATAAAGTAATCCTTCTACCCCCCCCCCCCCCCACACACACACAGCGGAGTCGCTCACCACCTTCCGGAGACATTTGAAACCCCACCTCTTTAAGGAATACCTGGGATAGGATAAAGTAATCCTTCTACCCCCCCCCCCCCCCCCCCCACACACACACACACACAGCGGAGTCGCTCACCACCTTCCGGAGACATTTGAAACCCCACCTCTTTAAGGAATACCTGGGATAGGATAAAGTAATCCTTCTACCCCCCCCCCCCCCAAAAAAAAAAATTGTAATTGTAAAGTGGTTATCCCACTGGCTATAGGGTGAATGCATCAATTTGTGAGTCGCTCTGGACTAGAGCGTCTGCTAAATGACGTAAATGTGCCCTTGAGCAAGGCACTTAACCCTAATTGCTCCTGTAAGTCGCTCTGGATAAGAGCGTCTGCTAAATGACTAAAATGTAAATGTAAAATGTAAATTTGGAAAGGCACACAACTGTCTATATTAGGTCCCACAGTTGACAGTGCATGTCAGAACAAAAACCAAGCCATGAGGTCGAAGGAATTGTCCGTAGAGCTCGGAGACAGGATTGTGTCGAGGCACAGATCTGGGGAAGGGTATCAAAAAATGTCTGCAGCATTGAAGGTCCCCAAGAACAAAGTGGCCTCCATCATTCTTCAATGGAAGAATTTTGGAACCACCAAGACTCCTACTTGAGATGGCCGCCCGGCCAAACTGGGCAATCGGGGGAGAAGGGCCTTGGTTACGGAGGTGACCAAGAACCTGATGGTGACTCTGACAGAGCTCCAGAGTTCCTCTGTGGAGATAGGAGAACCTTCCAGAAGGACAATCATCTCTGCAGCACTCCACCAATCAGGCCTTTATGGTAGAGTGGCCAGACGGAAGCCACTCCTCAGTAAGAGGCACATGACAGTCCACTTGGAGTTTGCCAAAAGGCACCTAAAGACTCTCAGACCATGAGAAACAAGATTATCTGGTCTGATGAAACCAAGATTGAACTCTTTGGCATGAATGCCAAGCGTCGCGTCTGGAGGAAACCTGGCACCATCCCTACGGTGAAGCATGGGGGTGGCAGCATCATGCTGTGGGGATGTTTTTCAGCGGCAGGGGCTGGGAGACTAGTCAGGATCGAGGGAAAGAGTACAGAGAGATCCTTGATGAAAACCTGCTCAGGACCTCCGACTGGGGGAGAAGGTTCACCTTCCAACAGGACAACGACCCTAAGCAGACTGCCCAGGAGTGGCTTCGGGACAAGTCTCTGAATGTCCTTGAGTGGCCCAGCCAGAGCCCGGACTTGAACCCGATCTAACATCTCTGGAGAAACCTGAAAATAGCTGTGCAGCGACGCTCCCCATCCAACCTTCCAGAGTTTGAGAGGATCTGCAGAGAAGAATGGGAGAAACTCCCCAAATACAGGTGTGTCAAGCTTGTAGCGTCATACCCAGGAAGACTCAACGCTATAATCACTGTCAAAGGTGCTTCAACAAAGTACTGAGTAAAAGGTCAGAATACTTATGTAAATGGATATAAACATTTTTTTTTTCATACATTTGCAAAAAGTTCTAAAAACCTGTTTTTGCTTTGTCATTATGGGGTATTTTGTGTAGATTGATGAGGGGAAAAAAACTATTTAAACAATTTTAGAATAAGGCTGTAACGTAACAAAATGTGGAAAAAGTCAAGGGGTCTGAATACTTTCTGAAGGCACTGTATCCAGTTGACCACAAGCAGCCTGACGCAGGTAGGTTGCTTCAAATGTATAATAACAATTGGATGTTTCAGTAAGCAACAATTTGATACATGCCTTCAATTGATTTAGCTTTCTACTTTATTCCAATAGTTTCATCATTCAGTGATATTTATTCCCACAGTCATTCACTATGAATCCATCCAGTTGTGGCTAAGAAAACAGTGCATGCTTAGTGGTGGGCTATGCGAAGAGATGGGTGAAGTGACATGCCTTGCAAAGTTTAGAACTGGCAGGTGGATGGTTAACGGGCACTGCCTAGCAACTATCAAAAGTTTAGAACTGGCAGGTGGATGGTTAACGGGCACTGCCTAGCAACTATCAAAAGTTTAACAGCGTAGTGCGTGCCATTAACGCCTCAGCATTACGGCTACGTTTCATACCAAGCCATAGGCAGAACATTACCCAAATGATTACTAGGTCGTTAGGCAGAAAAAAAAGTAGAGGGTTTGATACCGGCAATACCTTTCAGATGTAAGGAAAAGCAGGAAAAAAGTTGGCTGTACGGTAAAGTTGGCGGAAAAACGGATTGGTTTGAAAGGGATAATAGAATTGTTGATAATGATCCATCACTTGATTAAATAATGATCCATCACTTGATTAAATAATGATCCATCACTTGATCAAATAATGATCCATCACTTGATTAAATAATGATCCATCACTTGATCAAATAATGATCCATCACTTGATCAAATAATGATCCATCACTTGATCAAATAATGATCCATCACTTGATCAAATAATGATCAAAGCACTTTATTTAACTTTAACTTTATTTCAGTACTGCTACTGTCATTGCACATGTCACATGGCACAGGAAAGTAATGCAAAAAAAAGGGAATATTTTCAAACTTGAAATATGCAAACTGAAATTAGTCGAATTCTCTGTTATTTTCGCAGAACAGAAAATATATATTTATTTTTCTGGAAGATTATTTACACTTGTTTACGTTGTTTTATTTTTTATAAACTACGTTTGAGTGGTTTTAATGCAATAATCAACTATAACTGTAATGAATAGAATCATTAATTGTTCAAATAAATGTTTTGTATTCTACTCACCTATTAATAAGCCGAACTACAAACGGAGCTATAGTTATATACACTATGTACTGTATAAGTGAAACTTGAATCTAAAATTAAGTACCTCAGGCACAATAAATATATTTTGTAGATATTTTAGGATTATATATATATATATATATCACATTTTTCGGCAACATTCTTTGTTGCCTGTCTATGACTGAACAAATCTCATGTAGCTTGAAGCTATACATTCCAAATGTATGTATGTATGTATGTATGAAAGAGAGAATATATGTCTTTAGGATTATATGTAATTAATCTAATTTAAAGTTTTCTTTAAATCAGATTGCTGTGGCTTCGAATGATCAAATGAACATGATATGTTTGAGATAATGTATTTTTCGAGATGAAATTGCACTAAATATTTTAACAGACACTTTTATGATAGCGTACGATACTTAACTATTTAAGCTACAAACACTATTTTATTTATTTTTAGTGGAAACAGGTTGTTGACCCACAGAAGTTTCTTTAAGTTACATGTTTTTTGTCACTTAATAACCATTCCAGAATGTTGACCCAATTTCACCATTTAATTTTATTATCCTGTTGATGATCTTTGAAATTTCTAATTCCAACTGACATGCATAACTCAATGGTTAAAATAAGCTTTTGCCACTTTAGGTGTAAACCCATTAAATACACACATTGGACGCGTTCTACAAACGGGAAAAAAAATAGGCCTTAGATGCTTCTTGATTAACATCAGTGAACCACCATTTTTAATTTTATTCACTGCACAAGATTGAACACCACCGTCAAATACAAATGAAGAGAAACCTATAGAAGCAACAAAACCTTGAGTCGATGATTCTCCCATCGTAGAAAATACAAAAGTCACTGCATCTACAGGATATCAGAAACCAAGTGGCAATATATATATATATATATATATATATATATATATATATATTTTTAAAATATAAATGTTTGTATCAAATTAAGTTATTGAATGTTTCCACATGTATTTCTGTGCTGTATTTATCCTGTATAAAAATATATTTTCTCAGTTGTACAGTTGATGATGGTAAATCATGTACTGATATGGTTTATGAAATAAAATATATTTAAGAAAAGGCCTTGTTTATTCATTTCTTGATTCATTTTTATTAATTCATTAATATATTTTAATTTTCTCTTTACTCATTCATTTATTTGTCCTATGGTTGTCCTATGGTTGTCCTATGGTTGTCATATGGTTATCCTATGGTTGTCATATGGTTATCCTATGGTTGGCCTATGGTTATCCTATGGTTGTCCTATGGTTGTCATATGGTTATCCTATGGTTGGCCTATGGTTATCCTATGGTTGTCCTATGGTTGTCCTATGGTTGTCATATGGTTGTCCTATGGTTATCCTATGGTTATCCTATGGTTGGCCTATGGTTATCCTATGGTTGGCCTATGGTTGACCTATGGGCTCCCGAGTGGCGCAGCGGTCTAAGGCACTGCATCTCAGTGCTTGAGGTGTCACAACAGTCCCCCGGGTTCGATTCCAGGCTGTATCACAACCGGTTGTGATTGGGAGTCCCATAGGGCGGCGCACAATTGGCCCAGCGTCGTCCGGGTTTGGCCGGTGTAGGCCGTCATTGTAAATAAGAATTTGTTCTTAACTGACTTGCCTAGTTAAATAAAGGTAAAAAAAAATGGTTGGCCTAAGGCTATTTTTTTCAAGAGAAAAGGATCCCCCAGCTATGTCGAAATACAGTATCACTCTATGACATCCTTGACACATTAGATAATATATAGATAATGCCTCCTGAAAAACATTACAGGAGAAAACCAGCAAACTATTAATAATACGACCTACATCAATCAATGTAGTACTATGGAAACTGATAGGATATAGAACCATGTAACACTATGGAAACCGATAGGATATAGAACCATGTAACACTATGGAAACTGATAGGATATAGAACCATGTAACACTATGGAAACTGATAGGATATAGAACCATGTAACACTATGGAAACTGATAGGATATAGAACCATGTAACACTATGGAAACTGATAGGATATAGAACCATGTAACACTATGGAAACTGATAGGATATAGAACCATGTAACACTATGGAAACTGATAGGATATAGAACCATGTAACACTATGGAAACTGATAGGATATAGAACCATGTAACACTATGGAAACTGATAGTATTTAGGACCATGTAACACTATGGAAACTGATAGTATATAGAACCATGTACAGATGTAGAATCTTAATTTGATCACCTTGTTGTTATAGGAAAGGCTTACTGTACACACATCCAGTTATTTCTCCATTTCTATCTAGCTGTACACTCAAAGGGAGAATTTGAGTCTGAATCTTATAATTCGTTTGATATGACATGTTCATTCTCAGTTTTAATGAACAGTCATCTCTCTTTGACATGCCTGTACTTATTATCAGGTTTTAGTGAATAGTCTCCCCCTGTCCTGTCAGTGTGGGTTGGTGGATGAGTATGTGAAGCTTTCTGTCCGTCCAGACTTCCTTCTAGACCTAGACCTATAGCGAGCCACTGCTACAAGAGAGGCGCCCCATTGGACAAGGCTGATGGATGTGCCTCTTTCTGAGTAATCCCATTGGTCCCTACCTGAGGGGATGTGACATAAATAGTAGGTGTCACTCTGATGGACCGTGTGGCACTGAGGACGGTCACCTAGGTCTCCCTGGCCTGCATCACAATATAGTACAGTGCCTTCTCACCCATCTACACACTATACCCCATAGTGGCAAAGTGAAAACTTTGTTTTTAGACATTTTTGCAAATGTATTGTAAATTAAATACAGAAATATCTCATTTGCATAATTATTCACACCCCCTGAGTCAATACATGTTAGAATCACCTTTTTTTTGCAGCGATTACAGCTGTGAGTCTTTCTGGGTAAGTCTCTAAGATCTTTACACACCTGGATTGTACAATATTTACACAGTATTCTTTTAAAAATTCTTCAAGCTGTCAAGTTGGCTGTTGATCGTTGCTAGACAGCCATTTTAAAGTCTTGCCATAGATTTTCAAGCCGATTTAAGTCAACACTGTAACTAGGCCACTCAGGAACATTCAATGTCTTCTTGGTAAGCAACTCCAGGGTATATTTGGCCTTGTGTTTTAGGTTATTGTCCTGCTGAAAGGTGAATTTGTCTCCCAGTGTCTGTTGGAAAGCAGACTGAACCAGGTTTTCCTCTAGGATGTTGCCTGTGCTTAGATCTATTCCGTTTATTTTTATCCTAAAAAACTCCCTAGTCCTTGCCGATGACAAGCATACCCATAACATGATGCAGCCACCACCATGCTTGAAAATATGAAGAGTGGTACTCAGTGATGTGTTGTGTTGGATTTGCCCCAAACATAACGCTTTGTATTCAGGACATAATGTTAATTTCTTTGCCACATTTCTTGCAGTTTGCCTTGTTGCAAACAGGATGCATGTTTTGGAATATTTTTATTCTGTACAGGCTTCATTCTTTTCACTCATTTAGGTTAGTATTGTGGAGTAACTACAACGTTGTTGATCCATCCTCAGTTTTCTCCTATCACAGCCATTAAAACTCTGTAACTATTTTAATGTCACCATTGGCCTCATGGTGAAATCCCTGAGCAGTTTCCTTCCTCTCCGGCAACTGAGTTAGGAAGGACATCTGTATCTTTGTAGTGACTGGGTGTATTGATACACCATCCAAAGTGTAATTAATAACTTCACCATGCTCAAAGGGATATTCAATGTCTGCTTTTTTTCAATTATTTTTCATCTACCAATGGGTGCCCTTCTTTGCGTGGCATTGGAAAACCTCCCTGGTCTTTGTGGTTGAATCTGTGTTTGAAATTCACTGCTCGACTGTATCATTGTATGTGTGGGGTGCAGAGATGAGGTAGTCATTCAAAAATCATGTTAAACACTATTATTGGACACAGAGTGAGTCCATGCAACTTATTGTGTGACTTGTTAAGCACCTTTTTTTCACTCCCGAACCTATTTAGGCTTGCCATAACAAAGGGGATGAATACTTATTTACTCAAGACATTTCAGCTTTTAATTTTTGATTAAAAATCTCGAAAAACATAATTCCACTTTGACATTATGGGGTATTGAGTATAGGCCAGTGACAAAAATCTTATTTTAATCCATTTTAAATTCAGGCTGTAACACAACAAATGTAGTGAAAAGTCAAGGGGTGTGAATCATTTCTGAAGGCACTGTATGTATATTTACAGTCCCCCTTATCCAAACGGATTACTCATTTCTCTAGCTCTTATCAATGGCTCTTATCAATTTATAAATTACAGTGCATGGAGAATGCTGTTATTTCTATCAGGAAAAATAAAGTTTTTACACATGGAATTGACAGGTTCCCTCGACCTTATTCATGGTTTCCTCACAAGTAAAGGTGGTGGAATTATGAATAAATTAGTTATGAATAAATGAAGTCAAGGTCAATATAGGGTGTATCTGTAGACACACCTCTGCCACACATTCATTTCTTAGATCTCCACCCAGAACGAATAGCAGGGTGAATAGCATGCTGTACTCATGCTTAAGTTCAAGGTCAGAATACGCATACAGAGAGAAGCGCATGAAAAAAAAAAATGTACGTTCCATTTACGCGCTTAACTCGGGTCGGAATCGGCCCCATAGAGAATAGGGTGTCATTTGGAAAACAAATCAAAGTTCATTGGTCGGGTACACTGTTTATCAGGTCAAAACAAGTACTTTTATTTGAGTATTTCAATGGTTATTTGTAAAAAAAAATTAAATAATTGTCTGCCAAATTGTATTTCAAATCCTCAAATACACTCCCATGGATTTAACCAAGGTATTTTAAAAATACTGTCAAATACTTTCCAAGTGTATTTCCAGATACATTAAAATATGTCTACTTGTCTTTTCAAATAAAATACATATGAATACTTCCCTCGAATGTATGTGAAAGTAATTGTGATATTTGAAATAGTATTTGAACCCAGGTCCGGTATGTTTAGGAGTAACCGTATTATATAATATTGCAAACAACAAGATTTAAATGCATGCCCGCTATGGGGTTGGTGAGGCCGATTTGGACCGTGTCCATAATGTAGTTCCCTCAAAAATCCTCTGGAAATGCGGGCAAATAGTCCGAGAGGTTATAGGAGGTTGTAGGAAGCAGCTGCTAGCTGGCAGGGGTCTATTTCCGTGTTGAACACTGGGAGAGAGGAGGAGATGTATTCTACAGCACAATAAAGGGGGACTTTCCCCCTCAGTCCTGTTTACCTCTCAGTGCCATGCTCCTGGAGACACACACACACACACACACACACACACACAAAACACGTACGCACGCACGCACGCACACACACACACACACACAAAGCACGCACGCACGCACACACACACACACACACACACACACACACAAAACACGCATGCACACACACACACACACACACACACGCACACACACACACACACACACACACACACACAAAACACGCACGCACGCACACACACACACACACACACACAAACACACACACACACAAAACACACACGCACGCACGCACGCACACACTCACACAAACACACACACACAAAACACGCACGCACGCACGCACACACACACACACACACACACACACACACACACACACACAGACACACACACGCAGGTGGTCTAAACAGAATGCTGTGAAGTGCTGCCCAGACAGTAATCCTACCCCAGTGTCCTACACGACTCCCATAGGAAACAAACATCACTTCCTGGTGTTACCAGATTTATTGTCCCCCCTCTTACAGTCTTTGACATACTCTGAAAGATGTCTTCCTTGTAATCTGTTCTTTCTTTGATTCATTCTGTCAGTGTGACAGCAGGGATATGAAGCACCTGAAAGAGAGAAATGTTTATATTCCTGCAAATACAATACATCTCCATTCAGATTGGTGTGTGTGTGTGTGTGTGTGTGTGTGTGTGTGTGTGTGTGTGTGTGTGTGTGTGTGTGTGTGTGTGTGTGTGTGTGTGTGTGTGTGAGTGTGAGTGTGTGTGTCTAAGTGAGAAGAAGGAAATACCCAGTCAAGGTTATAAACTGAAAAAGTAGATCATTGTTTCATTTTGAAGAATTGACTAAGCATTTATCAGCTGGTCATTTTCCTATCCTTGTATAAAGCAGCTACATTGTTTTAGCTCAAAAACACGTGCTCTACTGCTCTCTAGTGTGAATATGAGCACATGTCCTCTTTGTATCAAAAAACACACAAGCCTCTGAAAATGTCACTGGAACCTCATTGTAATCTCTTCACTCCACCTTGTGGTGAGTATTGGTACAGTCCCGTGTAGCTCAGTCGGTAGAGCATGGCGTCTTGCAACGCCAGGGTTGTGGGTTTCGATTCCCACGGGGGGACCAGTATGAAACATTTATGCGTTCACTAACTGTAAGTCGCTCTGGATAAGAGAGTCTGCTAAATGACTAAAATGTAAAATGTACTGAATCCCATTGTAATCTCTTCAGTCCACCCTGTGGTGACTATAGGTACTGCTTCCTACTGAAAGTGGATGAAAAGGGGTTCTGAGTCCCAAAATGGCACCTTATTCCCTATAAAGTGCACTACTTTGAGTCCCATTGGTTCCTGGTCAAAAGTAGTGCACCAAATAGGGAATAGGGTGCCATTTGGGACACAGTCAATGAAGGGTTCTAGATGTGGAAGAGAGTGATAGATACAGGTAACTGCCAAAATAAAGGAAACATTTGAGTAAATGTGAGTCGCTTATATGTTGAGTCAGGGTGTGTATATTCTTTGTTGTGTATGTTCTATGTTGTATTATCTAGTATGTGTATTTCTATGTTGGCCGGGTGTGGTTCCCAATCAGAGGCAGCTGTCGCTCGTTGTCTCTGATTGGGGACCATACTTAGGCAGCCTATTGGGCACTATTGAGTGGTGGGATCTTGTTCCGTGTGAGGTTTGTTGTGTGTTACCTTGGGACTTCACGTATCGTTGGGTTGTTGTTTTGTCGTGTGTTTATTTAGTTTAATAAACATGTACGCATTTCACGCTGCGCCTTGGTCTGACCCGTCGTTAGACGAACGTGACTAAATGAGGGATACAAAGTATATTGAAAGCAGGTGCTTCCACAGAGGTGTGGTTCCTGAGTTAATTAAGTAATTAACATCCCATCATGCTTAGGGTCATGTATAAAATTGCTGGGCAGGCCATTATTTTAGCTACCATGTCTATGCCCCCATAGGATGACAATGCCCCCATCCACAGGGCACGAGCGGTCACTGAATGGTTTGATGAGCATGAAAACGATGTAAACCATATGCCATGGCCGTCTCAGTCACCAGATCTCAACCCAACTGAACACTTATGGGAGATTAACAAAACACCAAAAGATAGAATTTCTCGTGAAAGAATCCCTCCAATTGAGTTCCAAGGTGCATGTTAAGCCACTTTATGTTGGGGTTTGCTTTAGTTTGGCAGTTACCTGTATGTGAAAGTAGTGATCCGACATGACTGATACTCACAGTAGCTGAGACCCCAAACCACAGGAACTGAGACTGACGTCATGGAAAACCAACACACACACACACACACACACACACACACACACACACACACACACACACACACACACACACCTTCAAAAGATGTGCAGTTATTATACATTTCATTCCCAAAGCTACAGTACCGGTCTGAGACAGGACCTTATTTACAGTACCTGTACATACACCTAATAAAACAGTATTTAATATCCCCACCCCCGTACATACACCTAATAAAACAGTATTTAATATCCCCACCCCCGTACATACACCTAATAAAACAGTATTTAATATCCCCACCCCCGTACATACACCTAATAAAACAGTATTTAATATCCCCACCCCTGTACATACACCTAATAAAACAGTATTTAATATCCCCACCCCCGTACATACACCTAATAAAACAGTATTTAATATCCCCACCCCCGTACATACACCTAATAAAACAGTATTTAATATTCCCACCCCCCGTACATACACCTAATAAAACAGTATTTAATATCCCCACCCCCGTACATACACCTAATAAAACAGTATTTAATATCCCCACCCCCGTACATACACCTAATAAAACAGTATTTAATATCCCCACCCCCGTACATACACCTAATAAAACAGTATTTAATATCCCCACCCCCGTACATACACCTAATAAAACAGTATTTAATATCCCCACACCCGTACATACACCTAATAAAACAGTATTTAATATCCCCACCCCCGTACATACACCTAATAAAACAGTATTTAATATTCCCACCCCCGTACATACACCTAATAAAACAGTATTTAATATCCCCACCCCTGTACATACACCTAATAAAACAGTATTTAATATCCCCACCCCTGTACATACACCTAATAAAACAGTATTTAATATCCCCACCCCCGTACATATACCTAATAAAACAGTATTTAATATCCCCACCCCCGTACATACACCTAATAAAACAGTATTTATTATCCCCACCCCCGTACATACACCTAATAAAACAGTATTTAATATCCCCACCCCCGTACATACACCTAATAAAACAGTATTTAATATCCCCACCCCCGTACATACACCTAATAAAACAGTATTTAATATCCCCACCCCCGTACATACACCTAATAATACAGTATTTTATATCCCCACCCCCGTACATACACCTAATAAAACAGTATTTAATATGCCTACCCCCGTACATACACCTAATAAAACAGTATTTAATATCCCCACCCCCGTACATACACCTAATAAAACAGTATTTAATATCCCCACCCCCGTACATACACCTAATAAAACAGTATTTAATATCCCCACCCCCGTACATACACCTATTAAAAACCTTCTGCCAAACACAGAAATAAGTAGTCTAATAGAACAGAAATCGTTAGCTTAACATAATTGTTTTTGTAGTCAACGAGTCATGTATGACCACTGCAAACCGCTGACGCACGCACAGACGCAAGCACTCACACACACACACACACACACACACACACACACACACACACCACACACACACACACACACACACACACACACACACACACACACACACACACACACACACACACACCATATGATTAGCATTGCCTACCGTTTTGAAATTGTGGACATCCCAATAGAGGAAAGGGAGTGGACCGTCAGTATAAATAAACACAACAACTACTGTCTAATCTAGTTAAACTAATGTGGTCCCTAAGGAAAGCCACAGGGCGCTTAACAATGTGTTTGTGTGTTTGTGTCTTCTGAATGATTGAGTTATGAGAGAGAGAGAGAGAGAGAGAGAGAGAGAGAGAGAGAGAGAGAGAGAGAGAGAGAGAGAGAGAGAGAGAGAGAGAGAGAGAGAAAGAGAGCAAGAGAGAGAGAGACAGAGACAGAGAGAGAGACAGAGAGAGAGAGAGAAAGAGAGAGAGAGAGAGCGAGAGAGAGAGAGACAGATAGAGAGAGAGCGAGAGAGAGCGAGAGAGAGCGAGAGAGAGAATGAGAGAGAGAGAGACAGAGAGAGAGAGAGACAGAGAGAGCGAGACACAGAGAGAGACAGACAGAGAGAGACAGAGAGAGAATTGAATAAGGAAATAGCAGACACTTCAAACTGGAATACCTTTGATGACACAACTGAAGACCAAGTTCAAGGTATTTAAGAACACATATAATAATTAATATTGTAGCTATATGAATTTGTGTTTTAGAGTTGTTTGTGAAATTATATTTTTACTTGCCAAAGTAATTTTTGATATGATAAAATGTTATTATATATTTGAAAGCATTATACACTGATTGTACAAAACATTATGTACACCTGCTCTTTCCATGACATGGACTGACCAGGTGAATCCAGGTGAAGGATAAGATCCCTTATTGATGTCACTTGTTAAATCCACTTCAGTCAGTGTAGATGAAGGGGAGGAGACAGGTTAAATAAGGATTTTTAGGCCTTGAGACAATTGAGACATGGATTGTGTATGTGTGCCATTCAGAGGGTGAACGGGCAAGATAACATATTTAAGTGCCTTTGAACGAGGTATGGTAGTAGGTGCCAGGCGCACCGGTTTGAGTGTGTCAAGAACTGTAACACAAGAACGCTGAACAGTTTCCCGTGTGTATCAAGAATGGTCCACCACCGAAAGGACATCCAGCCAACTTGACACAACTGTTGGAAGCATTGGAGTCAACATGGGCCCAGCATCCCCTGTGGAACCCTTTCGACACCTTGTAGAGTCCACGCCCCCGACGAATTGAAGCTGTTCTGAGGGCAAAAGGGGGTGAGGGGGTGCAACTCAATATTAGGAAGATGTTCCTAATGTTTTGTACATTCAGTGTACATCTACACACGTTCACCCGGATCAGGCGCTACCTGACTCAGGAGGGTTTATTTGAAACACTTTAGGTGTTAACATTGTACTGTAGTAATGATGCATTTTAAAAGAACCATCGAATGCGGGAAACCGATCTGCGTCTCAAATAGCACCCTATTCCCTATATGTAGTGCACTACTTTTGACCAGGCCCCATGCTGGCAGTAGTAGTGCACTAGGGAATAGGGTGCCACCTCAGACGCAGAGGACATCTCAGATCCTCTACAGCTTTCTTTGAGACGTATAGAGCATTGCTGTACGCGGTACGCAGTAGGTGAACTAGCAACTGTTTGGATCCAGCATGTTAGTGTTAGGTGTTGTATCCACAAACTGACAGGACCGTGAAGTTAATATTCACTTTATGGTTCCAAGAAGGTTAATAGATAAACACTAGCCTTTTTTTATTTATTATTTTTTTACACTCTTTTGTATGGACTCATGTTTCCCCTTTTCACAAATCAACTTTCTCTCCTCTGGGGTAGAAAGTTAGATTAATTGATTTGATTGATTTATTAATTGATTGATTGATTGCTTGATCGATTAATTGCTATTTTAATTTTCAGCCCGGGGCATGACCCGAGAGAAACTGATGTGGATCGGACCGTTTAAAAACAATGGGTTCCAGCTGCAGTGGTCAGAAACATCAGAAAGATGAAACTCATCCCTCAGGGAAATGCTCTCAATCCACCAACTCCTCCAACCACACAGTAAGTAGCTATATCCACCAACTCCTCCAACCACACAGTAACTATCGATATCCACCCAACTCCTCCAACCACACAGTAACTATCTATATCCACCCAACTCCTCCAACCACACAGTAACTATCGATATCCACCCAACTCCTCCAACCACACAGTAACTATCGATATCCACCCAACTCCTCCAACCACACAGTAACTATCGATATCCACCCAACTCCTCCAACCCACGTAGTGCTTATCCACCCAACTCCTCCAACCACACAGTAAGTAGCTATATCCACCCAACTCCTCCAACCACACAGTAAGTAGCTATATCCACCCAACTCCTCCAACCACACAGTAACTATCGATATCCACCCAACTCCTCCAACCACACAGTAAGTAGCTATATCCACCCAACTCCTCCACCACACAGTAACTATCGATATCCACCCAACTCCTCCAACCACCACGTACACTATCGATATCCACCCAACTCCTCCAACCACACAGTAAGTAGCTATATCCACCCAACTCCTCCAACCACACAGTAACTATCTATATCCAATCAATCATCAATCAATTTTATTTTATATAGCCCTTCTTACATCAGCTAATATCTCGAAGTGCTGTACAGAAACCCAGCCTAAAACCCCAACAGCTAGTAATGCAGGTGTAGAAGCACGTGGCTAGGAAAAACTCCCTAGAAAGCAAAACCTAGGAAGAAACCTAGAGAGGAACCAGCTATGAGGGGTGGCCAGTCCTCTTCTGGCTGTGCCGGGTGGAGATTATAACAGAACCATGCCAAGATGTTCAAAAATGTTCATAAGTGACAAGCATGGTCAAATAATAATCAGGAATAAATCTCAGTTGGCTTTTCATAGCCGATCATTAGAGTTTAAAACAGCAGGTCTGGGACAGGTAGGGGTTCCATAACCGCAGGCAGAACAGTTTAAACTGGAATAGCAGCAAGGCCAGGCGGACTGGGGACAGCAAGGAGTCACCACGGCCGGTAGTCCCGACGTATGGTCCTAGGGCTCTGGTCTCTCCACCAACTCCTCCAACCACATAGTAAGTAGCTATATCCACCAACTCCTCCAACCACACAGTAACTATCTATATCCACCAACTCCTCCAACCACACAGTAACTATCTATATCCACCAACTCCTCCAACCACATAGTAAGTAGCTATATCCACCCAACTCCTCCAACCACACATTAACTATCTATATCCACCAACTCCTCCAACCACATAGTAAGTAGCTATATCCACCCAACTCCTCCAACCACACAGTAACTATCTATATCCACCAACTCCTCCAACCACACAGTAACTATCTATATCCACCAACTCCTCCAACCACACAGTAACTATCTATATCCACCCAACTCCTCCAACCACATAGTAAGTAGCTATATCCACCCAACTCCTCCAACCACACAGTAACTATCTATAAACACCCAACTCAAAGCTATTCAGAAAGTATTCAGACCCCTTGACTTTTTGCACATTTTGTTACGTTACAGACCTATTCTAAAATACAACACCCCATAATGACAAAGCAAAAACAGGTTTTTAGAAATGTTAGCAAATTTATTACAAATAAAAAAAGTGTAACATCACATTTACATACGTATTCGGACCCTTTACTCAGTACTTTGTTGAAGCACCTTTGGCAGCGATTACAGCCTCGAGTCTTCTTGGGTTTGACGTTACAAGCTTGGCACACCTGTATTTGGGGAGTTTCTCCCGTTCTTCTCTGCAGATCCTCTCAAACTTTGTCAGGTTGGATGGGGAGCGTCGCTGCACAGCTATTTTCAGGTCTCTCCAGAGATGTTCGATCAGGTTTAAGTCCGGGCTCTGGCTGGGCCACTCAAGGACATTCAGAGACTTGTCCCGAAGCCACTCCTGCGTTGTCTTGGCTGTGTGCTTAGGGTCGTTGTCCTGTTGGAAGGTGCATCTTCGCCCCAGTCTGAGGTCCTGAGCGCTCTGGAGCAGGTTTTCATCAAGGATCTCTCTGTACTTTGCTCCATTCATCTTTCCCTCGATCCTGACTAGTCTCCCAGTCCCTGCCGCTGAAAAACATCCCCACAGCATGATGCTGCCACCACCATGCTTCACCGTAGGGATGGTGCCAGGTTTCCTCCAGACGCAACACTTGGCATTCAGGCCAAAGAGTTCAATCTTGGTTTCATCAGACCAGATAATCTTGTTTCTCATGGTCTGAGAGTCCTTTAGGTGCCTTCTGGCAAACTCCAAGCGGGCTGTCATGTGCCTTTTACTGAGGAATTGCTTCCATCTGGCCACTCTACCATAAAGGCCTGATTGGCGGAGTGCTGCAGAGGTGGTTGTCCTTCTGGAAGGTTCTCCCATCTCCACAGAGGAACTCTGGAGCTCTGTCAGAGTGACCATCGGGTTCTTGGTCACCTCCCTGACCAAGGCCCTTCTCCCCCGATTGCTCAGTTTGGCTGGGCGGCCAGCTCTAGGAAGAGTATTGGTGGTTCCAAACTTCTTCCATTTAAGAATGATCGAGGCCACCGTGTTCTTGGGGACCATCAATGCTGCAGACCTTTTTTTGGTACCCTTCCCCAGATCTGTGCCTCGACACAATCCTGTCTCGGAGCTCTACGGACAATTCCTTCGACCTCATGGCTTGGTTTTTGCTCTGACATGCGCTGTCAACTGTGGGACCTTATATAGACAGGTATGTGCCTTTCCAAACCATGTCCAATCAATTTAATTTACCACAGGTGGACTCCAATCAAGTTGTAGAAACATCTCAAGGATGATCAATGGAAACAGGATGCACCTGTGCTCAATTTTGAGTCTCATGGCAAACGGTCTGAATACTTATGTAAATAAGGTCTTTCTGTTTTTAATTTAAATACATTTGCTAAAATGTCTAAAAACCTGTTTTTGCTTTGTCATTATGGGTTATTGTCTGTAGATTGATGAGGAAATAAATAAATGTAATACATTTTAAAATAAGGCTGTAACGTAACAAAATGTGGAAAAAGGGAAGGGGTCTGAATACTTTCTGAATACACTGTACACCCAACTCCTCCAACCACACAGTAAGTATGAAATATGACAATAGAGTAACGAAAGTGGACAATTAATTTCACCCTTTCTCAAAACAGGAAGTTTATTTGACACTTTTCCAAATATTTTCCCCAATCATGTATGACAACCAATGTAATCAGGGATAAATATGGTTACTGATTTTTCTAGATTTATTTTGTGTCTTATGAATAATGATTATGTGGCATGTTATCATTCTCACAAATATGTTTTCTCCACTCAGGCACACAATAGAGAACAGGCTTCCGGTAATGGTAAGTTACAATTTCTCAACCTGTTTCAGAACATCATTTGTCAACCTATTTCAAAACATCATTTGTCAACCTGTTTCAGAACATCATTTGTCAACCTGTTTCAGAACATCATTTGTCAACCTATTTCAGAACATCAATTGTCAACCTATTTCAGAACATAATTTGTCAACCTATTTCAGAACATCATTTGTCAACCTATTTCAGAACATCATTTTGGAAACCCTTTTACAATGACCACTTTTGTCAGAGACTACACTGAGTTGTATTGATATGAAATCCTTATTTCTTGATATGAAGCAAACTTTACCCTTACATATATTCCTGTCCCTTCCAGACGAAGACCTTGTCATGGCTCTGCACGACTTTAAACCAACCACTGACAATGACCTGCCGTTCAGAAAGGGAGAGAAACTTCAGATCCTCCAGGAGTGAGTACAATACAGCCTAATTCATGATAAGGGCTCCCGAGTGGCGCAGCGATCTACGGCACTGTATCTCAGCGCTTGAGGCGTCACTACAGCCACCCTGGTTTGATTCCGGTGTAGGCCGTCATTGTAAATAAGAATTTGTTCTAAACTGACTTGCCTAGTTAAATAAAAAATATAAATATTAGGGGAGATGTCATGCTAATGTATAGTTCTCAGACAACGGTCCTGATAACATATGCTCAATCTGATAAGAAAGGATAGTACCTTTGGAGGCACCGTACCTAGCTTCTGTTTGATGTGTAACAACATACACAAACATACTCTGTCGTTGTTCTTTTTATTTTTTTATTTTTTTTATTCCCCTTAATTACTTTTCAACCCCGCCACCCCTTTCCCTACTTGGGGTAAACTAGTGAACAACAACGCCCAGGCCTCTACTTCCAGCTTATACTTACTATATACATTTTATGGACACAGTCAATTTTACAATAATTATATTTTGTTTTTGTTTTTTTCCTCCTGAACTTCTTCTACCCTCCACCTCTCCGATCATTTTCATGATGTCCATCCGGTTTTGCTTCCGTATGCCATATCTTTCCCAACGGTGCTCTTTCTCGTTGTTCTTTGAAGGAATGGGGACTGGTGGCTTGCTAGGTCACTGGTGACGGGAGAGGAGGGGTACATTCCATGTACATACGTGGTCAGAGCGGACACACTAGAAGTAGAAAAGTAAGTTAATCTTCTCACACATGTCAGCCATTTTAATTTTTGTTGATAACTTAACATTTCGATGCATGGGTTATGATACGGTTACAGTACGTACTTCACCTTGAAAGGAAATGAAAACCACTTTCCTTTCCTGTATCAGTATGCTAAGTACGTAACACATTATATGACAACTCTTCCCTGATCTTCCATGTATTGTAGATGGTTTTTCAAGGACCTGAGTCGTAGAGAGACAGAGCGTCTGCTCCTGGCTCCGGGGAATAAAGTGGGTTCGTTTCTAGTCCGAGAGAGTGAGACCAGCAAAGGTCTGAATCATTACATCCTCTCTGCCTTTTAAAGTACAAAGATCACCATTTCCATAACAACACAACATTTTCTTATTCAAAATAGCTCCATCAAATATTTCCCTGTTGGGATCTTTTAACACTGAAAGACTTGGAATGGTCAAATCATCCATCTTGTACGTGCAACCATACAACTGACATTAACAGAACCGACGTACAAACTAACTGATATCACAAGGACTGAAAACCCTCAGAAAGCTGTGAGCTAAAACCACACTAATACCGTACGTATCGTTGTCATGTCGCCCCCAAAGGTGCATTCTCCCTGTCCATCAGAGACGCAGGGGCGGAGCAAGGGGACGTGGTGAAACACTACAAGATCCGCAGCCTGGACAACGGAGGGTTCTACATCTCCCCTTCCACCTCCTTCTCCTCCCTGCAGGAGCTGATCAAGCATTACACCCGTGAGTTAAAATTGCCGTCAGGTTGTGCTTTATTGTCTTTGTTAGAGTTAAAATGGCCGTCAGGTTGTGCTTTATTGTCTTTGTTAGAGTTAAAATGGCCGTCAGGTTGTGCTTTATTGTCTTTATTAGAGTTAAAATGGATCTTATTAACCAGCTGGCAGGAAGTCAACTCTTCATATAGTGGAGTAGAGTTATCTTGATTAAAAGCTAAGGAGGACCTCTGCCTCACGTTGTGCTTCATTTCCTGTCGAGGTAAGCAGTGCTCTTTCCTCTGCTGCGGTGGCCCAATAACCAAACAAGCAGGCCAGCTCTCCACCCCAGAAACAGCCCAATAACCAAACAAGCAGGCCTGTAAGGCAGAAAGGTTCTCTCTCATTAAATCACATCCAATTATTTTATTTGTCACCTGCGGCGAGAAAAAAACAACAACGGTTGTAGACTTTAAAATGAAATGCTTACTTACGCGCCCTTTCCAAAGACGCAGAAAATAAAAATGTGTAACATAAGAGGAATAAAATACACAAGAATGGAGCTATATACAGGAAGTACCAGATATATACAGGAAGTACCAGATCACTGTGGAGCTATATACAGGAAGTACCAGATATATACAGGAAGTACCAGATCACTGTGGAGCTATGTACAGGAAGTACCAGATATATACAGGAAGTACCAGATATATACAGGAGGTACCAGATCACTGTGGAGCTATATACAGGAAGTACCAGATATATACAGGAAGTACCAGATCACTGTGGAGCTATATACAGGAAGTACCAGATCAATGTGGAGCTATATACAGGAAGTACCAGATCAATGTGGAGCTATATACAGGAAGTACCAGATCAATGTGGAGCTATATACAGGAAGTACCAGATATATACAGGAAGTACCAGTACCAGATCAATGTGGAGCTATATACAGGGAGTACCAGTACCAGATCAATGTGGAGCTATATACAGGGAGTACCAGTACCAGATCAAGGTGGAGCTATATACAGGAAGTACCGGAATCAGATCAATGTGGAGCTATATACAGGAAGTACCGGTATCAGATCAATGTGCAGAGGTACGGGTATTTGAGGTACAGTAGTACATGAAGGCAGGGTAAAGTGACTAGGCCAGGATAGTAATAATAAGGTATTTGAGGTAGATATGTACATGAAGGCAGGGTAAAGTGACTAGGCATCAGGATAGATAATAATAAGGTATTTGAGGTAGATATGTACATGAAGGCAGGGTAAAGTGACTAGGCATCAGGATAGATAATAATAAGGTATTGAGGTAGATATGTACATGAAGGCAGGGTAAAGTGACTAGGCATCAGGATAGATAATAATAAGGTATTTGAGGTAGATATGTACATGAAGGCAGGGTAAAGTGACTAGGCATCAGGATAGATATAATAAGGTATTTGAGGTAGATATGTACATGAAGGCAGGGTAAAGTGACCAGGCATCAGGATATATAATAAGGTATTTGAGGTAGATATGTACATGAAGGCAGGGTAAAGTGACTAGGCATCAGGATAGATAATAATAAGGTATTTGAGGTAGATATGTACATGAAGGCAGGGTAAAGTGACTAGGCATCAGGATAGATAATAATAAGGTATTTGAGGTAGATATGTACATGAAGGCAGGGTAAAGTGATTAGGCATCAGGATAGATAATAATAATAAGGTATTTGAGGTAGATATGTACATGAAGGCAGGGTAAAGTGACTAGGCATCAGGATAGATAATAATAAGGTATTTGAGGTAGATATGTACATGAAGGCAGGGTAAAGTGACTAGGCATCAGGATAGATAATAATAAGGTATTTGAGGTAGATATGTACATGAAGGCAGGGTAAAGTGACTAGGCATCAGGATAGATAATAATAAGGTATTTGAGGTAGATATGTACATGAAGGCAGGGTAAAGTGACTAGGCATCAGGATAGATAATAATAAGGTATTTGAGGTAGATATGTACATGAAGGCAGGGTAAAGTGACTAGGCATCAGGATAGATAATAATAAGGTATTTGAGGTAGATATGTACATGAAGGCAGGGTAAAGTGACTAGGCATCAGGATAGATAATAATAAGGTATTTGAGGTAGATATGTACATGAAGGCAGGGTAAAGTGACTAGGCATCAGGATAGATAATAATAAGGTATTTGAGGTAGATATGTACATGAAGGCAGGGTAAAGTGACTAGGCATCAGGATAGATAATAATAAGGTATTTGAGGTAGATATGTACATGAAGGCAGGGTAAAGTGACTAGGCATCAGGATAGATAATAATAAGGTATTTGAGGTAGATATGTACATGAAGGCAGGGTAAAGTGACTAGGCAACAGGATAGATAATAATAAGGTATTTGAGGTAGATATGTACATGAAGGCAGGGTAAAGTGACTAGGCATCAGGATAGATAATAATAAGGTATTTGAGGTAGATATGTACATGAAGGCAGGGTAAAGTGACTAGGCATCAGGATAGATAATAATAAGGTATTTGAGGTAGATATGTACATGAAGGCAGGGTAAAGTGACTAGGCATCAGGATAGATAATAATAATCTATTTGAGGTAGATATGTACATGAAGGCAGGGTAAAGTGACTAGGCATCAGGATAGATAATAATAAGGTATTTGAGGTAGATATGTACATGAAGGCAGGGTAAAGTGACTAGGCATCAGGATAGATAATAATAAGGTATTTGAGGTAGATATGTACATGAAGGCAGGGTAAAGTGACTAGGCATCAGGATAGATAATAATAAGGTATTTGAGGTAGATATGTACATGAAGGCAGGGTAAAGTGACTAGGCATCAGGATAGATAATAATAAGGTATTTGAGGTAGATATGTACATGAAGGCAGGGTAAAGTGACTAGGCATCAGGATATATAATAATAAGGGTACAATAAAGAACAGAGTAGCAGCAGCAATGATGAGTGTGAAAGTGTGTGAGTGTGTGTGTGAGTGTAATGTGTATGTATGTGTGTTTGTGTTGCGTCGGTCTGTGTGTGTGCAGTGCCTTCAGAAAGTATTCACACCCCTTGACTTTTCCACATTTTGTTCTGTTACAGCCTGAATTTAAAACGGATTCAATTGAGATGTCGTGTCACTGGCCTAAACACAATACCCCATAATGGCAAAGTGGAATTATGTATTTAGAATTTTTTACAACTTAATTTAAAATGAAAAGCTGAAATGTCTTGAGTCAATAAGTATTCAAACCCTTTGTTAGAGCAAGCCTAAATAAGTTCAGGAGTAAACATTTGCTGAACAAGTCCCATAATAAGTTTAATGGACTCACTCTCTGTGTAATAATAGTGTTTAACATGATTTCTGAATGACTACCTCATCTCTGTACCCCACACATACAATTATCTGAAAGGTTCCTTAGTCGAGCAGTGATTTTCAAACACAGATTCATCCACAAAGACCAGGAAGGTTTTCCAATGCCTTGCAAAGAAGGACACCTATTGGTAGATGGGTAAAAAAAAAAAGCAGACATTGAATATCCCTTTGAGCATGGTGAAGTTATTAATTACACTTTGGATGGTGTATCAATACACCCAGTCACTACAAAGATACAGGCGTCCTTCCTAACTCAGTTGCCGGAGAGGAAGGAACCTACTCAGGGATTTCACCATGAGGGCAATAGTGACTTTAAAACAGTTACAGAGTTGAATGGCTGTGATGGGAGGAAATTGAGGATGGATCAACAACATTGTAGTTACTCCACAATACTAACCTAAATGACAGAGTGAAAAGAAGGAAGCCTGTACAGAATATAGTGCAACAAATATTCCAAAACATGCATCCTGTTTGCAATAAGGCACTAAAGTAATACTGCAAAAAATGTGGCAAAATAACTTTTTGTCTTTTTGTCCTGAATACAAAGTGTTATGTTTGGGGCAAATCCAACACAACACATCACTGAGTACCGCTATTCTGATAGGAGACTCTAGAATGATCCATCAAATTCTGGAGGACATTTTTCTCTTAATCTCAGTCTCAGCAGGATGCCAGCCCGTCTACCACCAGCCCGTCTACCGCCAGCCCGTCTAGCGCCAGCCCGTCTACCGTCAGCCCGTCCACCGTCAGCCCGCTACCGTCAGCCCGTCCACCGTCAGCCCGTCTACCGCCAGCCCGTCTACCGTCAGCCCGTCTACCGTCAGCCCGTCTACCGTCAGCCCGTCTACCGCCAGCCCGTCCACCGTCAGCCCGCTACCGTCAGCCCGTCTACCACCAGCCCGTCTACCGTCAGCCCGTCTACCGTCAGCCCGTCTACCGTCAGCCCGTCCACCGTCAGCCCGCTACCGTCAGCCCGCTACCGTCAGCCCGTCCACCGTCAGCCCGTCTACCGTCAGCCCGTCTACCGCCAGCCCGTCCACCGTCAGCCCGCTACCACCAGCCCGTCCACCGTCAGCCCGTCTACCGCCAGCCCGTCCACCGTCAGCCCGCTACCACCAGCCCGTCCACCGTCAGCCCGTCTACCGTCAGCCCGTCTACCGTCAGCCCGTCTACCACCTGCAGCATGTTGGTAGCTGATGAAACAAGGGAATAGGGTCCGGTTTGAAGAAGGGAACACTCCGGAACAGCTGAGTCGGAGTTGAAGTCGAAAAAAGTCACTAAATAGCAAAGTCGGGTTGGAACTCGTAAGATGTCGGCCTTCTCCATCGGCGCCATCTTTTTTTTTTTTTTTTATGTCACACATAATGTTTCTCTCATTATGGGGCTCTATCCAATCAGATCCGTTTTAGCCGACATCCGCATAGCGGTTGTTATGACGTGTCGGAGGTGGAACTGCTTTAGAACCGTTAAATCCACAAGTAGCTCCTGGCGTTACATCTAAACCAGAGTTACCATTAGATAGTATTTTACGAATCCCCCAGAGGGGAAATTTGATTGCACCAGCCAATTCATACATTGCCAATAAATACACCATAAAAACGCAACAAGGATACACAAACATCATCAATTAATATATAAAAAAAACTAAGTGTTGGTGTTAAAAAAAAAGCCTCATAGCATATGATAAAAAGGATCTGCGGAAACGTCCTGTTTTGGACCTTGTAAACATGCAGCCTTGTTTCCAAGTTCCAACACTTGGATGTGAGATGTAATCTACACCTCCATTATGATGATAGAAATCCTCTTTATTTTGTTGCATGATTTTTTAAAATGTGTGCGTAATTATTTCTACAATTTCTCGTACTGAACTTCTAACATGAGTGGGGCGGGTGTGGCTTCAAGACAATGGTCTCAAGAGCAGCTGTTCACTGATTTGACTGCTCCAACACAGTTTCACCTCCGACATCAAAAACATCCGCTATGTGGGTGCCTGCTATCACCATTTAACACTTGATCTGATTGAATCCATGTCGTGTAAAGGGAAGACTTTAAAAACATGGCAGAGTTTTTTGTGTGTTATTTCTGTGTATGCAAATCTTCAGGCCTCTGGAAACGTTACTCAGCTAGCGAGCATGGTTCACCAAATCACCTTTGTTATAGGTCTTCAGATGCCTTCTGGCTGGGTGCTCTACCGCAATCAATAACAATAACGTGCAATACATAGGGATGTAGCCGTGTCACAGGGACGGCTGACGGGATGTAATTCTCTCTGGGGTCTGTTGCCGTGTCACAGGGACGGCTGACAGGATGTAATTCTCTCTGGGGTCTGTTGCCGTGTCACAGGGACGGCTGACAGGATGTAATTCTCTCTGGGGTCTGTTGCCGTGTCACAGGGACGGCTGACAGCTTGTAATTCTCTCTGGGGTCTGTTGCTGTGTCACAGGGACGGCTGACAGGATGTAATTCTCTCTGGGGTCTGTTGCCGTGTCACAGGGACGGCTGACAGGATGTAATTCTCTCTGGGGTCTGTTGCCGTGTCACAGGGACGGCTGACAGGATGTAATTCTCTCTGGGGTCTGTTGCCGTGTCACAGGTACGGGTGATGGGTTGTGTCAGCGTCTGAATGCCCCCTGCAAATCGAAGGCCCCCATGCAGCCGTGGGCCCAGGACGAGTGGGAGATCCCCAGAGACACGCTGAAAATGGTCAGGAAGCTGGGAGCAGGACAGTTTGGAGAAGTCTGGATGGGTACGAGAGATGCTGAGGCAACGTTTGTGTTTGTTTGTGTTTAGCTTTGCATTAACGTTCTTCCCACTTTTCTCCAAACGGTCATCAGTCCGTTACATAAGTCTGTCATCAGTCCGTTACATAAGTCTGTCATCAGTCCGTTACATGTCTGTCATCAGTCCGTTACATGTCTGTCATCAGTCCGTTACATGTCTGTCATCAGTCCGTTACATGTCTGTCATCAGTCCGTTACATGTCTGTCATCAGTCCGTTACATGTCTGTCATCAGTCCGTTACATAAGTCTGTCATCAGTCCGTTACATAAGTCTGTCATCAGTCCGTTACATAAGTCTGTCATCAGTCCGTTACATAAGTCTGTCATCAGTCCGTTACATAAGTCTGTCATCAGTCCGTTACATAAGTCTGTCATCAGTCCGTTACATAAGTCTGTCTCATCAGTCCGTTACATAAGTCTGTCATCATTCCGTTACATAAGTCTGTCATCAGTCCGTTACATAGTCTGTCATCAGTCCGTTACATAAGTCTGTCCTCAGTCCGTTACTAAGTCTGTCATCACCGTTACATAGTCTGTCCATCAGTCCTTACATAAGTCTGTCATCAGTCCGTTACATAAGTCTGTCATCATCAGTCCGTTACATAAGTCTGTCATCAGTCCGTTACATAAGTCTGTCATCAGTCCGTTACATAAGTCTGTCATCAGTCCGTTCACATAAGTCCTATGACTCGGGGGTTCTTCCCGTATTTCGTCCCTATGGCCAGGTTACTATAAGGGCTCCCATATTTCGTCCCTATGGCCAGGTTACTATAAGGGCTCCCATATTTCGTCCCAATGGCCAGGTTACTATAAGGGCTCCCATATTTCGTCCCTATGGCCAGGTTACTATAAGGGCTCCCATATTTCGTCCCAATGGCCAGGTTACTATAAGGGCTCCCTGTGTTTCGTCCCTATGGCCAGGTTACTATAAGTGCTCCCATATTTCGTCCCTATGGCCAGGTTACTATAAGGGCTCCTGTGTTTCGTCCCTATGGCCAGGTTACTATAAGGGCTCCCATATTTCGTCCCTATGGCCAGGTTACTATAAGGGCTCCCATATTTCGTCCCAATGGCCAGGTTACTATAAGGGCTCCCATATTTCGTCCCAATGGCCAGGTTACTACAAGGGCAGTCAGAAGGTGGCGGTGAAGACCCTGAAGGAAGGGACCATGGCGCCCGAGGCCTTCCTCCAGGAGGCTAACCTGATGAAGCAGCTGCAACACGACAGACTGGTACGCCTCCACGCCGTCGTCACCATGGAACCCATCTACATCGTCACAGAGTTCATGATCAATGGTGAGAGAGAGAGAGAGCGAGAGGAGAAGAGATAGAGAGATAGAGATATAGAGAGAGAGAGAGAGAAGAGAGAGAGAGAGAGAGAGAGAGAGAGAGAGAGAGAGAGTCTGTGTGTTTTGACCATGGAATTACATATAGAGACATTAGAGTGGACGTTGGTATCCTAGCAACATGACTAAAACGATAGGTTGTTATCGATACACTGCAGAACGTTCGATTTTGCCTGCTGGGGAGCAAGGAGAACCCCCTGCTCCTATAAAGCCATTGACAACTGTGTGCCGTTTTCAAGGGATTATCAAATAAATGTTACAACTATTTGGTTTTAATAAAGATCAGAACTACTAAAACAACAGTCAGAACTACACACTTACGATTATTTCATGCTAAACAATTGCGCACATTTAGCTCTATCGTTACAGTTATAATAACCTATCCATTTGGTATGTAGCTAGCTAGCTAAGCAAACAACTTGTGTCATTTGGCTTGCTTCATCGGAGATTATGCTTTTTTGGAAAGAATTGACACTAGCCTATTTTTACTGACAACTGTCATCACTACTATAGATGGCAAGCAAATCAAACAATATTTAGATATAGGCATCTAGTTTATCCCATTGAACGTTAGCTAATTAAATACTATTAATGGCGTGATCTGTCATTAGCTAGCTAGCTAGCCAATTTGACGTGGTCCATCAATCAATGTAGCCTCTCATGTCTGATCAGCAGCAATCACGATTAAAACGCTCTAAAAAACAATGTTGGAAAAGGGATAACGTTAGCTAACCTAGGTAGCTCTGTTGGAAAAGGGATAACGTTAGCTAACCTAGGTAGCTCTGTTGGAAAAGGGATAACGTTAGCTAACGTAGGTAGCTATGTTGGAAAAGGGATAACGTTAGCTAACCTAGGTAGCTATGTTGGAAAAGGGATAACGTTAGCTAACCTAGGTAGCTATGTTGGAAAAGGGATAACGTTAGCTAACCTAGGTAGCTCTGTTGGAAAAGGGATAACGTTAGCTGACCTAGGTAGCTCTGTTGGAAAAGGGATAACGTTAGCTAACCTAGGTAGCTCTGTTGGAAAAGGGATAACGTTAGCTAACCTAGGTAGCTATGTTGGTTGGAGAAAAAAAAAAAGTACATTACTTACCACCAAATGTTTAGCCAACTGTACAACATTTCTAGCTACCAGTAGATTGCAAAGTAAACATTCTCAGCTAACTTAGCCAACATGCTACTTGACAGGCAGAGCCCACAAAGGCCTAAACCACTCATAAGGTCATACTTGTCAGGTACTTTAACTTTATATCACTTAAATGCCCAATTAAATGGCGGCCAATATTAACGAGATATTAGCCGCCAAGAAATCTGATCAACTGATCACGAAAAGCATGCAACTCTGACGATAGAGATAAATGTGTGCAATAGTTTCGCAAGGAAGAATCAGAAATGAGTAGGTCTGACTATGCTCTTCGAGAGGTGACGATATTACAACCAAATAATGGTAACATTTATTTTGTGGTCCTCTGTAGCTCAATTGGTAGAGCATGGCGCTTGTAACGCCCAGGGTAGTGGGTTCGATCCCCGGGACCACCCATACGTAAAAATGTATGCGCACGTGACTGTAAGTCGCTTTGGATAAAAGCGTCTGCTAAATGGCTTATTATTTGCAATCCCTTGAAAACGGCAGTTGTCAATGATTTTAGTGGAGGTGGACGTCTCCTTGCCCCCCCCAGAAGGCAAATGGAACGCAGCTTATTGTTACGTTTTTATTGATAACGACCTATTGCAATTTATTCCTGACCAAGATGGCTACCATTATCGGCCACTCTAGTAAATTATAAGATCTCAACGGGAAGGACACCGCTGTATGCTTTAGGCGTTGCAGGAAATGTTATTAAGAAAATGGGTTACACTTTCTTTTATGGTCTTTCCATTGGTATTTAGCTGGTATTAACCTGGTATTTTTTTGTAGAAATGTACATTATGTGGTAACAATGGGTTAGGGTTTCTGCATTCGGGTAACCTAGATAGATAGTACCTAGATATTTATGTTACTGTGAAGTAAAGTGCTACAGTTCTAATGGCTTTTTGGTGCTTCATGTTTTCTCATCTATAGGAAGCCTGTTGGATTTCCTAAAAACAGACGAGGGCAAGAAGTTGAAGCTCCCCAAGCTGATAGACATGTCAGCCCAGGTGGGACCTCACACAAGTCATTCTTCTAAATTGACTTCATTGTAGGAGTCAAATGTAAAAAATTAAAATAAAAAATGCCCAGAAGAAATTGAAAACGTGATCTGGTAGATTGTGTATTCAGTGTTCTTCTCTAAGATGTATATTATATTATGTTTGGCATTTGACCAGTATCATATG
Organism: Coregonus sp. 'balchen'; assembly: GCA_902810595.1. NCBI lineage: Eukaryota > Metazoa > Chordata > Actinopteri > Salmoniformes > Salmonidae > Coregonus > Coregonus sp. 'balchen'. Next base: position 3,329,611 of record LR778285.1, on the reverse strand, counting down.
CCAACTGCTATTCGCCTATATTCAATCTCCTAAAACCATGTCTTGATTTAAAATGCTGAAAGATGGCCAGCTCTTTGCCAAACAGTTGGCTGTTGGCAATTTGAAGAGCTTCAAATCCCTGAGCCGAAACGCTAGACATGTAAACGCTTGTTTTCCTCTCTCTCTGAATACCGTATGCACTACTTATCTTGTGTCCCAAATGGCACCCTATTTCTATATAGTGCACTACTTTTGACCATAGCCCCTATGGGCAGTGCACTAGGTAGGGGATAAAGTGTCATTTGGGAGGCAGCTACTGAGTTGTTCACCAGTAGAGGAAACTAAACTAAACATTTCAAAGAACTCAACTATTTATAGTCCATCGCACCACAGGTTTTAAAAGCAGGCTTCTTCTTCTTTTTTTTTTTTTTTTTGTTGCTGCACAAGCATGTGGAAAGTGTCAGATCTAGCTCGCTAGTGTGTAAAATGAGGTGGTTCCTGCGGCGGGCTAAGAAGAGATGGTTGTGTACTGCTGGGTCTTCCAGCCCCACCCTGCTGCCTCCATCATTAACATCCGGACAGGAAGTCAAGTGATTTTTTTTCTTCTTCCAGCCACCGTGGCATGCGCCCCCCTGAGACCACACGTGTCACTTCCTTTGAGAGGACATATCCTGTCTAAACCCACTTTACTGTGTCAAGGGGTTGCGTTCCTAATGGCATCCTTTTTTTACTATGTAGTGCGCTACTTTTGACCCTGGGCCCTGGTCAAAAGTAGTGCACTATATAAGGGATAGGGTGCCATTTTGGGACACACGTGACTGTGCCAGTATCACCCTGTACCCCGAGGTCTTACCAGAATGGAGTGAAGGAGCGTTGTGGGGAGATACACTCTTAAGACTGCATAGGAACAAAATAAGTAACAGTGTTGAAATGGTCTGACATCCGGTGATGCATGTGTCAAGCCTACACGAGGCTCTGTGTTTTTAGCAATCATTTGGGTCAATCAGAATGATTCTATTTGATCTAACTTAGAACTCAGCAAGCTTTTTGTAAAAATGACTGTCTAGAAATGTCTAACTGATCTCTCTCTCTCTCTCTCTCTCTCTCTTTCTCTCTATCTCTCTCTCTCTCTCCTCTCTCTCTCTCTCTCTCCTCTCTCTCCTCTCTCTCCTCTCTCTCTCTCTCCCTCTCTCTCTCTCTCTTTCTCTCTCATATACTAGATAGCTGAAGGTATGGCCTACATTGAGAAGAAGAACTATATCCACAGAGACCTGCGAGCTGCCAACATTCTGGTCAATGAGACTCTCCACTGCAAAATAGCAGACTTTGGCCTGGCCAGAATCATAGAAACCGAGTACACAGCACAGGAAGGTACGACTATTAGGCAGCGTTTATACAGGCAGCCCAATTCTGATCTTTTGGCCAATTATAGGCAAAGGATCTGATCTGATTGGTCAAAAGACCAATTACTGGCAAAAGATCAGAAATGGTCTGCCTGTGAAAAACAAAACTTTAGGCCATATTCCCTCTACGAGATATGAAGGAGAGGTGCCGGATGGCGGAAGAGAATTCTGCTTTTCAATTCACATCCTTGTCTTACCTTTCGTTGCAACGCGACGCTCTTCGTCCGCAGCTCAAATTAACCGTAAATATCACAGTAGCCACTAGCCAGAAAGAACCACAAACTATTAGACAATGACAGAAACGTTTCTTCTGAAACATATTACAATAGTGAATAATGCAACCAAACCATATTACACCGTTGAATAATACAGCAATTTTAGCTTCAAGACAAAAGCACAGAGTTGCTAACGGCATGTCTTCCTCAAGTAGCACTAGCCTTGAATGATTAACCCTCTCATGCGAACATAACAGTACAGTACGCCTACCTTAAACATTACAACAAACCAGGCTTCATTTTTATCAATCATTACATGTAGGAAAAGCAAAATTGCGACTGAAAAAGTGGGTGTAAGTGAATTCACCACAATGGGCTGTTTTATATGGGAGCTCATACCAACCAGCAAAAAATTAAAAATAAAAAAAGATTTGCCAACATGCACAATTAGTCTGTGCTTCAGTCTGATCAACTGAAGTCTACTGTTAACAACCACAGCTGCCGGTGATCCCATCTGATCCCACCTGATCCCATCTTGATCCCATCTTGATCCCATCTGTAAACTCAGCGTCATGTTTTTTATGGCCTAAAATAGGCCCATTTATTTGTGTTCTGAGAAAATGTGAATGTGATCAAATGTGGTTTTATACTCACACTTCAGGTGGTTAGACTACCTGGGCCTTTTTAATCCAAACTGATTGACTGGAATTAATCAATCAACACAATAGTGATGACATACTGCCTGAGTAAAATAAATTACAGACCCTGCAACCCTGCATACAGCTAGCTCAGCCCTGTTAGGTTTGGTCCAATAGCAGTTGTTATTTATTTGTCAGTGTAAAGGGTTTTAATGTTTTCATCCTCCCTAGGGCCAGGAGTTTTTCCAGGAGTTAAAAAAACAACAACATACGACCTGATTAGAAAAATTATCTGGTCCCATCATAGCCCATATAAAACCGTTTTTTTTTACAGCTGATTTTTTACTGCAAGCTCTCACAGTCATCATTCTAGAATTAGAGGTACATCCACCTTCTCTAAACGTCAAATTTCGAAGTTGCTCTAAACGTCAGATTTCGAAGTTGCTCCAAACGTCAGATTTCGAAGTTGCTCCAATCGTCAGATTTCGAAGTTGCTCCAATCGTCAGATTTCGAAGTTGCTCCAATCGTCAGATTTCGAAGTTGCTCCAAACGTCAGATTTCGAAGTGTTTTTGTTGCTCCTGCTGCTGCATCGTCCCATTTCTAAGTTAAGGGTCATGTTTAGACACTCATTCCGAATGGTTAAAGGTTAAAAGTTAAGGGTTTACATTTACATTATTTAGCAGACGCTCTTATCCAGAGCGACTTACAGGAGCAATTAGGGTTAAGTGCCTTGCTCAAGGGCACATCGACAGATTTTTCACCTAGTTGGCTCAGGGATTAGAACCAGCGACCTTTCGGTTACTGGCACAACGCTCTTAACCACTAAGCTACCTGCCGGTTAAAGGGTAGGTAGCGTAAACGTAACCACGTGTAACATATGGATTTGCATTAGTATATGCATGAAAAGTCCCTGTCGCACCTCACGTGCAAAGTTCCAGGTGGTAGGTGTTACACCTCACTTTTCTATTACATGAAGTCGATCAAGAATTCTGAAGAATGCTGAAGTCATGTGGAAAATGTTTTTCCGGGGCGTGATGTAATATGGAGGACCCTATAATGTAAACTCCAACTTGAATAACTTCAAATGCATAACTTCAAACTAAACCAGATCGTTTGCACTCATGACTACTGGTTTCGATAAAATGTTTGGCCAACTTACAAAGCAAATACAGATCAACTTGCATGGTTGCTAGCCAACTAGCCTGCTAATGTTAGCCAACTAGCATGCTAACGTTAGCCTTACTAGCCTGCTAAAGTTATTTTAGCACTGAATTAGTCAGCCAGTTGCTATCAACAACTAGCTTACAGCTACAGTGATTTCAGAAAGTATTCATACCCCTTGACTTATGACACATTTTGTTGTGTTACAGCCTGAGTAAAAAAAAAAAAATGTATCACCCATAATGACAAAGTGAAAACATGTTTTTAGACATTTTTGCAAATTTTTTGAAAATGAAATACAGATATCTAATTTAGGTAAGTATTCACACCCTTGAGAACAGACAGGTATACTACAGCACAGGATCAGTGAGTTAGCCAGCTAACTTTGATAAGCAACCAGAAATAACTATAGATTTTCTGGTTCATTAAGACATCTAAACTTAGATATGTGTTTTTGGTTGTTGAGTCAATTAGACCATGCCCATTTCAAGTTTATCTTTCCCCAAAATAAAAAGTTATTTCAGTTAGCTGGCTAACTCATCTAGCCTGCTTTGCAGTCTACCCCTTTGCTTATCTCGAAACTAAATTAATCACTGATGCAATGAAGCTTATCTGTGTTTCCGTTCTAAATGTGTATCATTTTCCACTGTGAGAAAATAACATTATTGCTTGTGTGGTATCGAGTAAAAGTTGCTAGTCATTGCTGATAAACAAAGGAGTCCGCTCATACTGAACCTTGATCATAAGTTTATTCATATCACAACCTTTCAGCATGAGTTACAGGTGTCAAGATCACCCGGAGAGCAACGTCCCAGATTGCAATGGCTGCTCTAACCTCTTCTTCCTCCAGCATATACTTATAAACAATGCAAAAATATGGGTTGCTCCCTCTGCTGTCCAATCACCTGTCTCCCCTGGGGCGTCACCCTACAAATGGCTACTTTTGAACTAACATAAACATCCCCTCTGGTTCCATTAAGAAAGTCATAATCTTAATACACTACACTTGTGATATGGATTGATGATTCATTTAACACAGCAAATTTCCTAAATTCTCTCTCTCTCTCTCTCTCGCTCTTTCTCTCTCTCTCTCTCTCTCTCTCTCTCCTCTCGCTCTCTCTCGCTCTCTCTCTCAATTCAATTCAATTTAAGGGCTTTATTGGGATGGGAAACATATGTTAACATTGCCAAAGCAAGTGAAATATATAATAAACAAAAGTGAAATAAACAATATCAATTTAATCAATTTAAAATTCAGGCTGTAACACAACAAAATGTGGAAAAAGTCAAGGGGTGTGAATACTTTCCGAAGTAAATTAAACCAAAGTTTTGGAGATACATAACACCATCTAACCAGTTATCAAATAATGTTAGCTATATGCAGTTATCCTAGCCAGCAAGCTAGCCAGCCAGCTAATGTTAGCTATTTAGCCAACTAGTTATTAGCCTAGCCAGCCTAACCAACCACCATGGTTACGGTCGGCATGCTAGAGCCCAACTACTGGAGACCTGCTAGAACACAACTAACACAACACAACTAAAACAAAACCACAGATCAAAAGAGCAGAGACTTACAGATTGATGGCTGCGGCCCATCAGATGGTCAGGGAAAATCCAACAGCTATAGTGAGAAAAATCCTAAATAGATAGATTCCAGATGGCACCAAGCCTAGGTGGAAAAAGTTACAAAACTCCCTTAGCTTACTTCACAGAGAACGTGCCGAAAAGTTGACAAAACAAAAAGGAGAACAGACGAGGTTCTACAGAATTAGAGCGAGCAGGTAGGATTTTCTCTTTCATTTTGAGCCCACGGGAAGAAGGCACCAGAGCCTGCTGTGCTAATGGGTTCCCACTAGATAACACAGCCACAGAGTCTGTGAAGTTTAGGCATTCATTCCAAATGGTTATGGTAAGGGTTAAGGTTTGGGACAGGGTTAAAATAAAAAATACAAAACCAGTGTCCACCACTGGGATCAAACACGCAACCTTCTGATGCAGAGTCATGGGAATATGTTGATCCACCATCCCCGTCCACAATGCCCTAATAAAACCCTAGCCTACTTGATGGTAATTGGGGTCACTGTTGCCCCTAGTGGCCGGTTTTGAAGGCATTTCCTGACGTCCTCAGGACATGGATAGACGTCCAATTTCGACATCAATCTTGAACGACCTGCCTGGTCATATGCTACAATAAGGGTCCGGAGTTGGTTAGGTTAGCCTACTACCAGATCAAGAAAAACTCTGGGCCCCAGGAAAACAATCCCCCCCCCCCCCCACACACACACACTCTGGGACCTGTGGTGCCACCTCTGAAATCACCACACAATGTTACAAATGAAAGTACATATCCTATTTGTATGATCTAAATTGTACATGTTTTTGGTGGTGGGAATGAGCTTCCTTAGTTTCGCGTGGCTCAGTGCAGCCGGCAGCTACTAACGACAATTTCAGAATGTAACAGGCTGTGACTGCAATTTCAGGTAAAAACGCAATAAAACAAGTCTCAAATATTAGCAAAATCTTCTATACATTTCCATTTATACTGTAGGAGTGTTGGCTCAATGAGACAATTATGTTTATGGTGCCCTGCTTCAAGGGGGGCAACTATCGAGATGTAGTAAGTACGTCAGTTTACATTTCAGTAACATGTGTAGCCTAGTGGTGGGAAGTAACACGGCTCTTAGTTTCCAAGACAACTAATAACTTAGATGACAACACTGGCCGGAATTCAATCCGATCGCACTTTATCAACAATGTGCCATTTAAAGGTAATTTCCGGTTGAGCCGACGTACCGCAGCGTTTACCGTGACTGCGGTGTCGTGAATGCAGGAACGTTGCCTTTAAAACATTGTCAACAAAGCGCGATCAGATTGAATCCCGGCCTTAGAGGATAGCGTAGGTCATTACTGGGAGGTGTAAGCATTCTGGTTCAGATAAATAGTCACAGAAATGGCACAAGAAAAATGTAACTAATTAGATGCAAATAGTCCAAAGTGTCTGACTGTAAACTGATTGTTGTTGATTGAGAACTAGTGAGAACAGACAGGTATACTACAGCACAGGATCAGTGAGTTAGCCAGCTAACTTTGATAAGCAACCAGAAATAACTATAGATGTTCTGGTTCATTAAGACATCTAAACTTAGATATGTGTTTTTGGTTGTTGAGTCAATTAGACCGTGCCCATTTCAAGTTGATCTTTCCCCAAAATAAAAAGTTATTTCAGAATATTAGAATATTTAGGCAAGTTAGCTGGCTAACTAATCTATCCTGCTTTGTGGTCTACGCCTTTGCTTATCTCAAAACTAAAATTAATCGCTGTTGAAGCTTATCTGTGGTTCCGTTCTAAATGTGTATCATTTTCCACTTTGAGAAAATAAAATTATTGCTTAAGATATGGATTGATGATTCATTTAACACAGCACATTTCCAAACTTCTCTCTCATCCTCTCCTGCTCTTTTCTTCTCGACTATTTCATATTATTGCTCAACAATTAAATTTCAATTAAGGGGCTGTATATAAATTGAGGAAAAAGTAAAAATGGTTTAAAAAAAAAGCCCATTTAATGTTTAAAACAAATTTTTTTTTCATGGGGAAAAAAAAAAAAGGTTTTTTTAAAAAGGGGGGAAATAAAAAAAATAAAGGGAAAAAAACCCCTTTTTTTTTTTTTCCCCCCTTTTCCTCCCCCCCCCCCCCCCCCCCCCCGCCCCCCCCCCTTTTTTTTTCCCCCCCCCCCCCCCCTTTTTTTTCCCCCCCCAAAAAAAAAAAAAGGGGGGGGTTTTCCCCCCCCCCCCCCCCCCCCCCCCCCCCCCCCCCCCCCCCCGGGGGGGCCCCCCCCCCCCCCCCCCCCGTTTTTTTTTTTTCTAAAAAACCCCCCAAAAAGGGGGGGGAAAGGGGGGGGAAAAAAAAAGGGGGGGGGGGGAAAAAAAAAAAAAAAAAATTTTTTTGGGGGGGTTGGGAAAAAAAAATTTTAAAAAAGGGGGAAAAAAAAAAAAAAATAAAAAACCCCCCCCCCCCCCCCCCCCAAAAAAAAAAAAAAAACCCCCCCCCCAAAAAAAAAAAAAACCCCAAAAAAGGAAACCCCAAAAAAGAAAAAAAAAAAAACCCCGAATTAAAAAAAAAAAACCCAAAAAAAAAAAAAAACCCCCCCCGAAAAAAAAAAAAAACAAAAAGGGGGGAAAAAAAACCCCCCCCCCCCCCCCCCAAAAAACCACAACCAAGGAATCCCCCCCCCCCCCCCCCCCCTCTCTCTCTTATCTCTCTCTCTCCTTCTCTCAAAACACACTCGGTGCAATTTTTCCCATTAAGTGGACAGCTCCGGAGGCTATCAACTTTGGGACGTTCAGTATAAAGTCAGACTTTGTCTTTGGGCACCTGGGGAGGATAGCCCCCCCCCTTGGGAAGAATTCCTATCCAGGTAAAAAAAAATTGCTTAAAGAAATTTTTTTTTTTTTTAAAGGGGAAATTTGGAACCAATGAAAAGAATTGAGAAAAGTAGGGGGAGAGAGAAGAAGAGGGAGGAATAAAAAGGGGGGAGACAGGGCTCAAACCACAGACAGGAATGCCAGAGACAGGGCTCAAACCACAGACAGGAATGGCAGAGACAGGGCTCAAACCACAGACAGGAATGGCAGAGACAGGGCTCAAACCACAGACAGGAATGGCAGAGACAGGGCTCAAACCACAGACAGGAATGCCAGAGACAGGGTTTCAAACCACGGGACAAAAAGGGCAGGACGGGGCCCCAAAACAACGGGGAAATGGCAAAACAGGGCTCAAACCACAGACAGGAATGCCAGAGACAGAGGGCTCAAACCACAGACAGGAATGCCAGAGACAGGGCTAAAAAACGACAGGAATGCCAGACAGGGCTAAAAACCAAACAGGAAGGCCAGAGACGGGGCTAAAACCACGACGGGAATGCCAAGACAGGGCTCAAACCACAAGGGGAATGCCAAGACAGGGTAAAACCCACAGACAGGGGAAGGGCCCAAGAAAAAACAGGGCCAAACCCACAGACAGGAATCCCGGGAGACCGGGCTAAAACCACAACAGAAGGAACAGGGCTCAAACCACAGACAGGAATGGCGAGACGGGGCTAAAAACACGACGGGAAAGGCAGAGGAAGGGCTCAAACCCAGACAGGAATGCCAGAGAGGGGGTTTAAAAACCCCAGACGGGGAATGCCAGGGGACGGGGCCCCAACCACAGACAAAAAATGCAGAGACGGGCCAAACCACAAACAGAAGGGAAGACAGGGGCTCAAACCCAGACAAAATGCCAAAAACGGGCTCAAACCACAACAGGAATGCCAAGACGGGCCCAAACCACAGACGGAATGCAGAGACAGGGCTAAACCACAAAGGAATGGCAGAACGGGCCCAAACCACAGAAGGAAATGCCAAAGGACGGGGGTCAAACCCCGGGCGGGAAGCCCCAGAAGAAGGGCCCAAACCAAGCAGGAATGCAGGGGGGACAGGCAAAAACCACAGACAGGAATGCAGAGACGGGGTCAAACCACGACAGGAATGGCAGGAAGGGCTCAAACCAAGACGGGAAAATGGCAGAGAAGGGCTCAAACACAGACGGGAAGGAAGACAGGGTCAAAACCACAGACAGGAACCCAGAGACGGGCTCAAACCCAGACAGAAACAGAGACAGGGCTCAAACCACAGACAGGAATGCCAGAGACAGGGCTCAAACCACAGACAGGAATGCCAGAGACAGGGTCAAACCACAACAGGAAGGGAGAGACAGGCTAAAACCACAGACGGGGAATGCCAGAGACGGGCCAAACCAATACAAAAAGCCAAAAACGGGGCCAAAACCACAGAAAGAAGCCAGAACGGGGGCTCAAACCACGGGGAAGGAATCCCAGAACAGGGCTCAACCACAAAAAGAATGCCAAAGGGGACGGGCTAAACCCCGTCGCCAGCGGTGGTTGGAGTCATCAGAAAACATCACAGACCAAAAAGGGCAGGAGGAATACCTCCCTCTAACTCCCCCCCCCCTTCCCCCCCCCCCTTTTCCCCGGGAACCCCGCCAAAACCCCCCCCCCCCCCCCCCCCTCCCTCCCTCCCCCCCTCCCTCCCCCTCCCTCCCCCCTCCACCAGGTTGACAAACCCTGATGGACCCGAAACCCCGGGGGGGACGGGTGTGCGGGGGTTGCCCCTGTTCCCAGCAGGGGGGGGGGTTCCCCTGGGGCCTTTTTAATGGGGACCTATTGAAAATACTTTTGCGGAAAAAAAAAGGGGACAAAAATTCAACATTTTAAATTTTTGTTTAATCGAGGAATACATGGCTTATCTCTAATCCCTTTAGCCCCACGTATAGTTTGGGACCAAATGTTTTTAACGGGTTTTGGTTTTAAAACTAAACAAATTGACTTCTCCTAACCATACTAAAACAAGGACCCTGTGAAAAGATAAGAAACATCTCCAAGCCAGGGAAAAGGACCCTGTGATGAAAAGTAAGAACATCTCCAAGCCAAGGAAAAGGACCCTGTGAAAAGATAAGAACATCTCCAAGCCAGGACAGTTTGGTTCTGGTCGGCACAGTAGTGTGAAAAGAGTACAATGACTTCTTCACACCACAGAACGAGATTCAGCCCTGAGACTGGTTCATTAATAAAAAAGAGGACGGCAATGGAAACCTCACGGAGTTGGAAGTGGAAACAGACTTCTGCATCTGACTGCACTGATTTACGTCGGCCCTTGTATTTTAAGGACTTGTGTCAAGCCATATAAAGATAAATGGACAAGGAGACAAAATGAGAAGCCAATGGATTGACCAAGATGAGGACATGGGACTGATAGACACAAACTGATCCTGAGACGAGTGGGTGGGTGGGTGGGTGTGTGGGTAGGTGGGTGGGTGGGTGGGTGGGTGTGTGGGTCTGTGGGTGGGTGGGTGGGTCGGTGGGTGGGTGGGTGTGTGGGTCTGTAGGTGGGTGGGTGTGTGGGTGGGGTGCGACAGTGTTTTGGCATGGTGATGGTTATGGTATGGACACGGTCGGGACAGGACCTCGCGGACCTTCCTACGTCCTACTCTTCCTCTTGGTTCCTCATGGAAAAAAAGGCTTCTATAAGAGAGAAGAACCCCACTGTGAGAGAACCCCACAGAGCATATCTCTATTTTTGGCCTCCTCTGCTCCTTTATACAGTCATTTTAATACAACGCTATAGGGCCCCTGAATTATGACATTTGACCAATAAAGATGTATATTATTGCTCATTTAATTTAAGCTTGCTTCAAGTGAATTTTGAGAACCATATGACATGAGCTTACAAGAAGCCTCACATGGTAAAATGACTCTCAGTGCTACTGTAGCAATATTTACTAGCTGATTTCATAGCAGTGTGTCGGGGCGGCAGGTGGCTCAGTGATTAAGAGCGTTGTGCCAGTAACCGAAAGGTCGCTGGTTCTAATCCCCGAGCCGACTAGGTGAAAAATCTGTTGATGTGCCCTTGAGCAAGGCACTTAACCCTAATTGCTCCTGTAAGTCGCTCTGGATAAGAGCGTCTGCTAAATGATGTAAATGACAGATGGGTAGCATCTTACTGGCTACATTGTTACAATGGGGATGGTTGTCATATTGTGACAAGCAACCCTAACAACAATGTGACCCCCCCCCCATGCTAATTATGGATACTCCCATCATACAACTATTTATTATCTATAAATATAAGCAGTAACTAGAAACTGACAAGCAGGAAACCACATAATGAGTCACCACGCAGAACTCACAGATTATTTTATTTACACACTTCAAACACAGTTTGACAACTAAAATAACAATGAAGACTATCGAGTTCTCAATCAAGCAAAAAATGTAGTGGTGGTATATTTAATGTAACTGACCAGCCCTATTTACTGAGTGCACTCTGCTTTGTCAGTTGGGTCAACCTTTGCTCTCTATTTAAAATGAAGACCATTCTGTTTCATATGGTTCGAATCTAAAGCAACCTACACATGTAGTAGGCAACATGTTGTTTAAAATACAGTAAACCAACATAGCCACTGTAGTAGGTCAAAGCTGTCAGCTGTAAAACCTTGGTAGTGCATGGGTAAAGTTAGGCCTTGGTGCTCCTGTAAATGTCCCTTCTTTTTGCGTCTTCAGACCTGTTGAACTTCTCATGTTTGACTGTGGTCTCCAAATGCCCCTTGTCAAACTTCTTCTAAGCACTCCAGAGTCCAGTCCAGGTAGAGGTTCTGATGCTCTAATAGTCCAGTCCAGGTAGAGGTTCTGATGCTATAATAGTCCAGTCCAGTTAGAGGTTCTGATGCTCTAATAGTCCAGTCCAGTTAGAGGTTCTGATGCTCTAATAGTCCAGATAGAGGTTCTGATGCTCTAATAGTCCAGTCCAGTTAGAGGTTCTGATGCTCTAATAGTCCAGTCCAGTTAGAGGTTCTGATGCTCTAATAGTCCAGTCCAGTTAGAGGTTCTGATGCTCTAATAGTCCAGTCCAGTTAGAGGTTCTGATGCTCTAATAGTCCAGTCCAGTTAGAGGTTCTGATGCTCTAATAGTCCAGTCCAGTTAGAGGTTCTGATGCTCTAATAGTCCAGTCCAGTTAGAGGTTCTGATGCTCTAATAGTCCAGTCCAGTTAGAGGTTCTGATGCTCTAATAGTCCAGTCCAGTTAGAGGTTCTGATGCTCTAATAGTCCAGTCCAGATAGAGGTTCTGATGCTCTAATAGGTTGTGGACATGGAGGGTTGTGGATCAGAGATAAGACAGGTGACTGACTCCACCACCCAGAGAGCAGGTCCTACCGCTGAGCTGCATTCCTCTACCGCGGTGGGAGCGAATGTAGCGTTAGCTATCCCTCAATAAGAGGCAGTACTCCAGACAGGCTGGAGTGGAGCAGAATGTAGCGTTAGCTATCCCTCAATAAGAGGCAGTACTCCAGACAGGCACCAGCGGAGCAGAATGTAGCGTTAGCTATCCCTCAATAAGAGGCAGTACTCCAGACAGGCACCAGCGGAGCAGAATGTAGCGTTAGCTATCCCTCAATAAAAGGCAGTACTCCAGACAGGCTGGAGCGGAGCGAATGTAGTGTTAGCTATCCCTCAATAAGAGGCAGTACTCCAGACAGGCTGGAGCGGAGCGAATGTAGCGTTAGCTATCCCTCAATAAGAGGCAGTACTCCAGACAGGCACCAGTGGAGCAGAATGTAGCGTTAGCTATCCCTCAATAAGAGGCATTACTCCAGACAGGCACCAGCGGAGCAGCACCCCCTGAAAAATCAGAAGAAAAAATAAATAATATATATTTTTTAATGAACTAAATATTTTTTCACAAAAGTTGTGCACTGGGCCTTTACTAGTCCTGTATTAGTGGACCGATATAGAGGTCTGTAGCGCAGGCCAAAACAAAAATTCAGCATCTCAGCTTTGGCAAAAGAAAGTAGTTGTATATTTAAGAACAGTATCTTGCAGGGTTCGATAGTTGGAATTGTACGAGTTGTTGCCCTGTCCCTTTCTGTAAGAGTTGTTGCCCTGTCCCTTTCTGTAAGAGTTGTTGCTCTGTCCCTTTCTGTAAGAGTTGTTTGCCCCTGTCCCTTTCTGTAAGAGTTGGTTGCCCCTGTCCCTTTCTGTAAGAGTTGTTTGCCCTGTCCCTTTCTGTAAGAGTTGTTGCCCTGTCCCTTTCTGTAAGAGTTGTTGCTCTGTCCCTTTCTGTAAGAGTTGTTTGCCCTGTCCCTTCCTGTAAGAGTTGTTGACTGTCCCTTTCGGAAGAGTTGTTGACCTGTCCCTTTCTGTAGATGTTGTTGCCCCGTCCCTTCCTGTAAGAGTTGTTTGCCCTGTCCCTTTCTGTAAGAGTTGTTGCCCTGTCCCTTTCTGGTAACGAGTTGTTGACCTGTCCCCTTTCTGTAAGAGTTGTTGACCTGTCCCTTTCTGTACTAGTTGTGCCCTGTCCCTTTCTGTAAGAGTTGTTGCCCTGTCCCTTTCTGTCAGTAGTTGTTGACCTGTCCCTTTCTGTATAGTTTGTTGCCCTGTCCCTTTCTGTAAGAGTTGTGCCCTGTCCCTTTCTGTAAGAGTTGTTTGCCCTGTCCCTTTCTGTAAGAGTTGTTGCCCTGTCCCTTTCTGTAAGAGTTGTTGCTCTGTCCCTTTCTGTAAGAGTTGTTGCCCTGTCCCTTCCTGTAAGAGTTGTTGACCTGTCCCTTTCTGTAAGAGTTGTTGCCCTGTCCCTTCCTGTAAGAGTTGTTGCCCTGTCCCTTTCTGTAAGAGTTGTTGCCCTGTCCCTTTCTGTAAGAGTTGTTGACCTGTCCCTTTCTGTAAGAGTTGTTGACCTGTCCCTTTCTGTACTAGTTGTTGCCCTGTCCCTTTCTGTAAGAGTTGTTGCCCTGTCCCTTTCTGTAAGAGTGTTGACCTGTCCTTTCTGTAAGAGTTGTTGCCCTGTCCCTTTCTGTAAGAGTTGTTGACCTGTCCCTTTCTGTAAGAGTTGTTGCCCTGTCCCTTTCTGTAAGAGTTGTTGCCCTGTCCCTTTCTGTAAGAGTTGTTGCCCTGTCCCTTTCTGTAAGAGTTGTTGCCCTGTCCCTTTCTGTAAGAGTTGTTGCCCTGTCCCTTTCTGTAAGAGTTGTTGACCTGTCCCTTTCTGTAAGAGTTGTTGACCTGTCCCTTTCTGTAAGAGTTGTTGCCATGTCCCTTTCTGTAAGAGTTGTTGACCTGTCCTTTCTGTAAGAGTTTTTGATCCTGTCCCTTTCTGTAAGAGTTATGACCTGTCCCTTCTGTAAGAGTTGTTGTCCTGTCCCTTTCTGTAAGAGTTGTTGTCTGTCCCTTTCTGTAAGAGTTTTGCCTGTCCTTTCTGTAAGAGTTGTTGCCCTGTCCCTTTCTGTAGAGTTGTTGCCTGTCCCTTTCTGTAAGAGTTGTTGCCCTGTCCCTTTCTGTAAGAGTTGTTGCCTGTCCCTTTCTGTAAGAGTTGTTGCCCTGTCCCTTCTGTAAGAGTTGTTGACCTGTCCCTTTCTGTAAGAGTTGTGACCTGTCCCTTTCTGTAAAGTTGTTCCCATGCCCTTTCTGTAGATTTGTTGCCCTTTCCTTTCTGTAAGAGTTGTTGCCCTGTCCCTTTTGAAAGAGTATTGACCTGTCCCTTTCTGTAAGAGTTGTTGTCCTGTCCTTTCTGAAAGAGTTGTTTCCTGTCCCTTTCTGAAAGGGATTTGGGGTGCCCGTCCCTTCTGTAAGAGTTGTTGCCGTCCTTTCTGTAAGAGTTTGTTGCCCTGCCCCTTTCGTAAGAGTTGTTGCCCTGTCCCTTTCTGTAAGAGTTGTTGCCCAGTCCCTTTCGTAAGGTGTTCCCCTGTCTTCTGAAGAGTTGTTGCTCTGTCCCTTTCTGTAAGAGTTGTTGACCTGTCCCTTCTGTAAGAGTTATTGAACCTGTCCCTTTCTGTAAGAGTTGTTGTCGTCCCTTTCGGGTAAGAGTTGTTGTCCTGTCCCTTTCTGTAAGAGTTGTTGCCCTGTCCTTTCTGTAAGAGTGTTGCCTGTCCCTTTCGGGTAAGAGTTGTTCCCCTTTGTCCCTTTCTGTAAGAGGTTGTTGCCATGTCCTTTCTGAAAGAGTTGTCGCCCTGTCCCTTTCTGTAAGAGTTGTTGCCATGTCCTTTCTGAAAGAGTTGTTTCCCTGCCCCTTTCTGTAAGAGTTGTTTCCTGTCCCTTTTGTAAGAGTTGTTTTCCCTGTCCCTTTCTGTAAGAGTTGTGACCTGTCCCTTTCTGTAAGAGTTTTTGGGCCCCTGTCCCTTTCTGTAAGAGTTGTTGACCTGTCCCTTTCTGTAAGAGTTTGACCTGCCCCTTTCTGTAAGAGTTGTTGCCATGTCCCTTTCTGTAAGAGTTTTTTGGACCTGTCCCTTCTGTAAGAGTTTTTGACCGTCCTTTCTGTAAGAGTTATTGACCGTCCCTTTCTGTAAGAGTTGGTTGTCCTGTCCCTTTCTGTAAGAGTTGTTGTCCTGTCCCTTTCGTAAGAGTTGTTGCCCTGTCCCTTTCTGTAAGATTTGTTGCCCTGCCCCTTTCTGTAGAGTGTTGCCATGTCCCTTTCTGTAAGCGTTGTTGCCCTGTCCCTTTCTGTAAGAGTTGTTGCCCAGTCCCGTTTCTGTAAGAGTTGTTGCCCTGTCCCTTTCTGTAAGAGTTGTTGCTCTGTCCCTTTCTGTAAGAGTTGTTGACCTGTCCCTTTCTGTAAGAGTTATTGACCTGTCCCTTTCTGTAAGAGTTGTTGTCCTGTCCCTTTCTGTAAGAGTTGTTGTCCTGTCCCTTTCTGTAAGAGTGTGGCCACTGTCCCTTTCTGTAAGAGTTGTTGCCCTGTCCCTTTCTGTAAGAGTTGTTGTCCTGTCCCTTTCTGTAAGAGTTGTTGCCCTGTCCTTTCTGTAAGAGTTGTTGCCCTGTCCCTTTCTGTAAGAGTGTTGGACCTGTCCCTTTCTGTACTAGTTGTTTGCCCTGTCCCTTTCTGTAAGAAGTTGTTGAACCTGTCCCTTTCTGTAAGAGTTTGTTGGCCTGTCCCTTTCTGTAAGAGTTGTTGCCCTGTCCCTTTCTGTAAGAGTTGTTGCCCTGTCCCTTTCTGTAAGAGTTGTTGCCCTGTCCCTTTCTGTAAGAGTTGTTGCCCTGTCCCTTTCTGTAAGAGTTGTTGACCTGTCCCTTTCTGTAAGAGTTGTTGACCTGTCCCTTTCTGTAAGAGTTGTGACCTGTCCCTTTCTGTAAGAGTTGTTGACCTGTCCCTTTCTGTAAGAGTTGTTGACCTGTCCCTTTCTGTAAGAGTTATTGACCTGTCCTTTCTGTAGAGGTTGTCCTGTCCCTTTCTGTAAGAGTTGTTGTCCTGTCCCTTTCTGTAAGAGTTGTTTGCCCTGTCCCTTTCTGTAAGAGTTGTTGCCCTTCCCTTTCTGTAAGAGTTGTTGACCTGTCCCTTTCTGTAAGAGTGTTGCCCTGTCCCTTTCTGTAAGAGTTGTTGCCCAGTCCCTTTCTGTAAGAGTTGTTGCCCTGTCCCTTTTCTGTAAGAGTTGTTGCTCTGTCCCTTTCTGTAAGAGTTGTTGACCTGTCCCTTTCTGTAAGAGTATTGACCTGTCCCTTTCTGTAAGAGTTGTTGTCCTGTCCCTTTCTGTAAGAGTTGTTGTCCTGTCCCTTTCTGTAAGAGTTGTTGCCCTGTCCCTTTCTGTAAGAGTTGTTGCCTGTCCCTTTCTGTAAGAGATGTTGCCCTGTCCCTTTCTGTAAGAGTTGTTGCCAATGTCCCTTTCTGTAAGAGTTGGTTGACCTGTCCCTTCTGTAAGAGTTGTCGCCCTTGTCCCCTTTCTGTAAGAGTTTGTGCCATGTCCCTTTCTGTAAGAGTTGTTTCCCTGTCCCTTTCTGTAAGAGTTGTTTCCCTGTCCCTTTCTGTAAGAGTTGTTTCCCTGTCCCTTTCTGTAAGAGTTGTTGACCTGTCCCTTTCTGTAAGAGTTGTTGACCTGTCCCTTTCTGTAAGAGTTGTTGACCTGTCCCTTTCTGTAAGAGTTGTTGACCTTCCCTTTCTGTAAGAGTTGTTGACCTGTCCCTTTCTGTAAGAGTTGTTGCCATGTCCCTTTCTGTAAGAGTTGTTGACCTGTCCCTTTCTGTAAGAGTTGTTGACCTGTCCCTTTCTGTAAGAGTTATTGACCTGTCCCTTTCTGTAAGAGTTGTTGTCCTGTCCCTTTCTGTAAGAGTTGTTGTCCTGTCCCTTTCTGTAAGAGTTGTTGCCCTGTCCCTTTCTGTAAGAGTTGTTGCCCTGTCCCTTTCTGTAAGAGTTGTTGCCCTGTCCCTTTCTGTAAGAGTTGTTGCCCTGTCCCTTTCTGTAAGAGTTGTTGCCCAGTCCCTTTCTGTAAGAGTTGTTGCCCTGTCCCTTTCTGTAAGAGTTGTTGCTCTGTCCCTTTCTGTAAGAGTTGTTGACCTGTCCCTTTCTGTAAGAGTTATTGACCTGTCCCTTTCTGTAAGAGTTGTTGTCCTGTCCCTTTCTGTAAGAGTTGTTGTCCTGTCCCTTTCTGTAAGAGTTGTTGCCCTGTCCCTTTCTGTAAGAGTTGTTGCCCCTGTCCCTTTCTGTAAGAGTTGTTGCCCTGTCCCTTTCTGTAAGAGTTGTTGACCTGTCCCTTTCTGTAAGAGTTGTCGCCCTGTCCCTTTCTGTAAGAGTTGTTGCCATGTCCCTTTCTGTAAGAGTTGTTTCCCTGTCCCTTTCTGTAAGAGTTGTTTCCCTGTCCCTTTCTGTAAGAGTTGTTTCCCTGTCCCTTTCTGTAAGAGTTGTTGACCTGTCCCTTTCTGTAAGAGTTGTTGACCTGTCCCTTTCTGTAAGAGTTGTTGACCTGTCCCTTTCTGTAAGAGTTGTTGACCTGTCCCTTTCTGTAAGAGTTGTTGACCTGTCCCTTTCTGTAATAGTTGTTGACCTGTCCCTTTCTGTAAGAGTTGTTGACCTGTCCCTTTCTGTACTAGTTGTTGACCTGTCCCTTTCTGTAAGAGTTGTTGACCTGTCCCTTTCTGTACTAGTTGTTGACCTGTCCCTTTCTGTACTAGTTGTTGACCTGTCCCTTTCTGTAAGAGTTGTTGACCTGTCCCTTTCTGTAAGAGTTGTTGACCGTCCCTTCTGTACTAGTTGTTGACCTGTCCCTTTCTGTAAGAGTTGTTGACCTGTCCCTTTCTGTACTAGTTGTTGCCCTGTCCCTTTCTGTAAGAGTTGTTGCCCTGTCCCTTTCTGTAAGAGTTGTCGCCCTGTCCCTTTCTGTAAGAGTTGTTGACCTGTCCCTTTCTGTAAGAGTTGTTGACCTGTCCCTTTCTCTGCGATCGTCATTCTAATGGGATCCAGAAAGAACAAAACCCTGTCCTCAAACATTTACATCAAATGGTGCAAAGTTATGGGCAAAGACACAAAACATCTACATCAAATTCAATATTTTTCTTGATCAAATAACATGGGGGAAAACCCCACTTTTTGTGCAGTATTGATTTACCATCCTTACAAACCACTTAATGTAAATGTGCATTACTGTATTGTACATAGGCTGTTCCGTGTAGCTCAGTTGGTAGAGCATGGCGCTTGCAACGCCAGGGTTGTGGGTTCGATTCCCACGGGGGACCAGTATGAAAAATGTACGCACTCACTAACTGTAAGTCGCTCTGGATAAGAGCGTCTGCTAAATGACTAAAATGTAAAATGTCATCTAGGTTTGTACCTGTAGACTTTCCATCACCATGAAGAAAAACAATACAGTAATTGAGACATCAAGCGGTTTGTGATGATGTGGCTCAGTTGGTGGAGCGTGGTGCTTGCAAAGCTAGGGATGTGGGTTTGATTCTGACGGGGGGACCAATACGATAAAGTGTAAAAATGTATGCACTCACTACTGTAAATTACTCTGGATTAGAGCGTCTACTAAAATGGAAAAGGAATGAAGAGACCATTTCAGTTTTCACATAGAAATATGTTGCATTTGCAAAGTATTTCAATTAACTGGAGCACATACATCAAGCAAGTATTTTTTATATTCCACAAGTATTATCAGATAAACTGTTTTGTACAGATAATTATCAGACTCAAGTTACAAATGCTGGTAAACATTGAAATAAAAATACATTTAGTTAAAAATAAATCAAAAAGTAGTGTACAGTGCAGGCGTTTGTAAAGAATTTTTGCTTCACATTTCTTCACACCCACCCCTAAACTACTTCCCGTGGTTATGGGCTGAGGCTTATCTTTGAGAAGTTATGATGCATTCTAGAGTCGAGGCTTTGAGTGACTATAGATCACCACTGAAGAGAGCCACTCACTTTATCATCACGGACATCTTTAACTGAGTAACAGCATTTTACATCTGCATACATTTTATATTTCTAAGGAATGTGTAATGTATAGTATAATCCGTCAAACACGTCAGTTTCTCTTTGCAATCTTTCTGAACGCTGCAGCGGTTACACTCTGGAGAGGCTTCCGCTGACCAGAAAACCATCAGTAAAGAGGCCTACCCACTTTATCTGAAAGCACTAATCTACAAGCAGACAAATACGCGGTCTGTCAGACTGACCTGCAGAGGTCAGTGTCACACAATCTGACAGGCTGTCAGGGGGAGCTCCGCTGCGCTGCAGGAAACCACGGGTGCGTTCAGTAAGACAAAACGTTTTGTAGAGTTCAGATAGACGTTTTTTTTAATCTAGAACAAACATGCCCCTTTTAGAACAATAAAAATCATGTCAGCTCTATTCATGGCATTTCTATCTGCAACGCTCAATAACGTTCTGCAACTAAACCACAGGTTGTGTTGAGGACGGGAGAAGAGCAAGGATGGTTTGCAATGGGGGGACAGAGATATTAGGTACCTAGGAAGGGTGGGGATAGGGTAGGGTAGGATAGGATAGGATAGGGTAGGATAGGGTAGGATAGGATAGGATAGGGTAGGATAGGATAGGGTAGGGTAGGATAGGGTAGGATAGGGTAGGATATGATAGGATAGGATAGGGTAGGATAGGATAGGGTAGGGTAGGATAGGGGTAGGGTAGGATAGGGTAGGATAGGGTAGGGTAGGATAGGGTAGGGTAGGGTAGGGTAGGATAGGGTAGGATAGGGTAGGGTAGGATAGGATAGGATAGGATAGGATAGGATAGGGTAGGATAGGGTAGGATAGGATAGGATAGGGTAGGATAGGATAGGGTAGGGTAGGATAGGGTAGGATAGGGTAGGGTAGGATAGGATAGGATAGGGTAGGATAGGGTAGGATAGGGTAGGATAGGGTAGGGTAGGATAGGATAGGCTAGGATAGGGTAAGATAGGATAGGGTAGGGTAGGATAGGGTAGGATAGGGTAGGGTAGGATAGGGTAGGATAGGGTAGGATAGGGTAGGGTAGGATTAGGTAGGGTAGGGTAGGGTTAGGGTAGGATTAGGGTAGGGTAGGATAGGGTAGGATAGGGTAGGGTAGGATAGGGTAGGATGGATAGGTAGGATAGGTAGGTAGGTATAGGGTAGGATAGGGTAGGATAGGGTAGGGTCAGGATAGGATAGGCTAGGATAGGGTAAGATAGGATAGGGTAGGGTAGGATAGGGTAGGATAGGGTAGGGTAGGATAGGGTAGGGTAGGATAGGGTAGGGTAGGATAGGGTAGGATAGGGTAGGGTAGGATAGGATAGGGTAGGTTAGGATAGGGTAGGGTAGGATAGGTTAGGTTAGGATAGGGCTAGGATAGGGTTAGGATAGGGTTATAGGGATGGTAGGGGTAGGATAGGATAGGCTAGGATAGGGTAAGGAAGATAGGGATGGGTAGGGTAGGGTAGGATTGGGTTAGGATAGGGTAGGGTAGGATAGGGGTAGGGTTAGGATAGGGTAGGATAGGGTAGGGTAGGATAGGATAGGTAGGATAGGTAGGGTAAGATAGGATAGTGTTAGGTAGGGTAAGATTAAGGAGGATAGGGTAGGATAGGGTAGGATAGGGTAAGATAGGATAGGGTAGGATAGGGTAAGATAAGGTAGGATAGGGTAGGATAGGGTAGGATAGGGTAGGATAGGGTAGGATAGAGTTACAGACATACTGTATTATGGATGTCAGAAAGAGTGGTATCAAGTAGAAAGAGTGGTATCAAGTAGAAAGAGTGGTATCAAGTAGAAAGAGTGGTATCAAGTAGGAAGAGTGGTATCAAGTAGAACGAGTGGTATCAAGTAGAAAGAGTGTTATCAAGTAGAACGAGTGGTATCAAGTAGAAAGTAGACAAAGTATCTCAGTTGTGAAAAGTGGGCATGTAATGTATTCCATTAGTGTTACAAAACATATTGTTCATATTATGTCATATGAGTATCTGAACGTGTGTTAATGGTAGAGGTCAAACTAGAGGTCAGTGAGATGATGAACGTGTGTTAACGGTAGAGGTCAAACTAGAGGTCAGTGAGATGATGAACGTGTGTTAACGGTAGAGGTCAAACTAGAGGTCAGTGAGATGATGAACGTGTGTTAACGGTAGAGGTCAAACTAGAGGTCAGTGAGATGATGAACGTGTGTTAACGGTAGAGGTCAAACCAGAGGCCTGTGCCTATGACAAATATCAATCTGCTTCCCTAGCACCCTATTTCCTATATAGTGCACTATTTTTGACCAAGGCCAATAGGGGCTCTGGTCTAAAGTAGTGCACTATGTAGGGAATAGGGTGCCGTTTGGGATGCATGTCAGTCCTGATAAATAACCCTATTCTGTCATCGAATGAGCTTTAACTCTGGCTTCCCTGTGAACACTCAGCAATTAGTGGTTTTCCGACATCAAACGTAGATTTTTTTGAAATCCAAAATATTATGTTGGCAGAGGATTTTCATATTTTTTTCAAACGTTATTTTTGTATTTATGTAATATTACACATGCCCAAATCATATTAGAAAAGTCAAGTCAAGGCAAATCCAATTTACAGAGAAAGGAGAGGGAGGAGGGTCCCAGTCCCCTTGTTACCATAACACACACTAATCCAATTGAGGTCTTTAGAATACAATCCTGCAAAGTGGTACCCCTTTTTATCCATTAAATCATAACAGCGGTTGGTCAAATGTAGTGCACTATGTAGGGAATAGGGTGCCATTTGGGATGCGACGTCTGATGTCTACCAGAGAAACGAAAGATTAGATTAACTTAATGTGAAACTGTAAAAGAAACCGCTGGGCGGAAGTCAACAACAACAAAACCAATAACAACAGAGTGTATTCAAATGAGGGAACCTAAAGTAGGGGCTACGGTTCTATCCATTCATTGGCTGCCTGTGTCCCAATATTCTCCGATAGTATCCTTTCGTGGTTTTCTCTCCTTGTAATAAACTTTAAGCAAAATCCACTTAAAACGCTTTCATTTTACTCCTGCGACTCTTTCATACTCTTGCTTGTGCCTGTCGTTTTTTTCCCCCCGTTAACCGTTATGACCGCGGAGATGTTTGTAATGACCTGTCAAACACACCCCGGTTACGGCTGAAATGGTCTCAATGGAATGCATTGTCTTTCCGTTGCATCTATAAAGAACTCTAAAGCATCTTCAGGGATTTAATGCATCTTCTCGACCCTTACATCACAAAGAGAAGAAAGATATCTTTATTTTGATGGGGTGTTCATTTTAAAACAGTTGAAATTAGAAATGAGAAGCGCCGAAAATAAAAGCGACTTCCAAAAATGAAGTACATTTAAATCATTTCACAGACGCTGTTACCCGGAGCAACTTACAGTAGTGAGTGCATATATTTGTCATACTTGTCCCACATGGGAATTGAACCCACAACCCTGGCATTGCAAGCACCATGCTCTACCAACTGAACCAGACGGGAGCCATATGTGACCGCCATACGAGTTTGTATAGGTGTAATCAAGAGCCAAGCTTGTTGATTTTTTATCTGAGGGTGTCCTGCTATTGACAAGAGTTGGGGCCCAA